>JARFIW010001159.1:1205000-1567500 GCA_036346225.1 Platerodrilus igneus | reverse complement strand
TGTTGAAAGCCTTTTAAGCTTTCGGACATACTCGCCAATCAATTAATTTGCAAGAAAACTTCTAAAATTTTAACGGGATATAGGCTTTTTGATGATGATCTTTGCAATAATGTTTATATATTGAGAACGAGCAATGATAGCAGCATCGAAACACCAATAAAATATTTTCATCCACCAACGTCTATGCTTCCATTGAATTCTACAAGTTTTCATTAGTTGGTCAAACCTATTAATTCTCCCCATACGTCTATTATAATCAATAATCGTTTTTGGATACTAGACAGACTCGTGGTGACTAGTTTTGTTGATACGCAATATATACCTTTTTCGATTGGGTTGTGCATTGAAGTTACAACAACAGCTTTCATTCCGCGGTCTTTCGATTTATGGCGTCGCCGTGGATCAATGTAGTAAGCGTAAGACTACGGATCACAAGGTCCCGGGTTCATATCCCGACACGGCCGACTGCTTGAAAAATGGCAGGTGAGCATTTTTCACAAAAATTACGCCCTCGTTCGGATGAGAGGTTAAATGGAGGTCCCGTGTGTGAGTGTTGTCACGCACGTTAAAGATCCCTACCTTGCCTGGAACGACAAGGGTTCGGCAAAATTCTAAATTTCCGGGCAACAAAAAACTCGCCTCCTGGCCAATGTAGTACCTTCGGGTGGAGCATTGGGAATGTAAATGAACGGTCTTTCGATTTAGCTACTGATAGTACACCACACATGACATAACCAGATTCTAACATTTTGAAAACGTTATTATCCACGAGTAATCCCTTTGAATAATTCCTTCTTGTGATATGAACGTACTCCGACATTCAACTTTCAAATGCTCCGCCCAAAAGTACTACATTGACCAGGAAGCGAATTCTTTTTTATCTGGAAATTTAGAATTTTGCCAAACTCTTGCTGTTTCAAGTAAGGTAGGTAAAGAACTTTAACGTGCATGACAACACCTACACACGGAACGTATGTTTTACCTCTCATCTGAACTAGGGCGTATTCTTATGAAAAATGTTCGCCTAACATTTTTCATGCAGTCCGTGCCGAGAATCGAATCTTGAGATTCGCAGTCATACTGGAATATTTCTAGCCCACGGAGCCGCAATTTGAACGTACCTCAAGCAAATATATTTTCACCTAGTAGTTTTTTTAGTAATTGAAATATGTTAAAGAAATGATCAAAGTATCCTTTTCCCAGAAACGGCTCAAAAAGTTTCAGCCCCAACCTCCCAAATTTAACTTTCCAATGTTCTACCCAAAGGTACTAAATTGGCCAAGAAGCGAATTCTTTTTTACCTGAAAATTTTGAATTTTGCCCAACACATGCTGTTCCAAGTAAGCCAGGGATCTTTAACGTGTGTGACAACAATCACACACGGGACCTACATTTTACCTTTCATCCCAACGGGAACTTACTATTTGTGAAAAATGTTCACCTAACATTTTTAAAGCGGTCCGTGTCAAGAATCAAACCCGAGACCTTGAAATTAGTAGTCATACGCGAACCTTACTAGCCCACGGAGCCGCAATCTGAATGTACCGCAAACAAATGTATTTTTATCTAATAGATTTTGTAGTAATTAAAATGTATTAGAGAAATGATCAAAGGATCCTTTTCCCAGAAACGGCTTACAAAGTTTCAAACTCCCCCTCCCCTGTCATTTGACTTTCCAATGTTCCACCTACAGCTACTAAATTGGCCAGGAAGCAAGTTCTTTTTTACCTGGAAATTTTGAATTTCCTCAACCCTGCTGTTCCAAGTAAGGTAGGGATATTTAACATGTGTGACAACAATCACACACGGGACCTACATTTTACCTTTCATCTGAATGGGGAAATATTTTTGTGAAAAAACATTCGCCTAACATTTTTGAAGTGGTACGTATCGGGAATCGAACCCGTAACCTTGGGATTAGTAGTCACACGCAAATCTATTTAGTACACGAAACCGCAATCTGAACCTACTGCAAGCAAATGTATTTTCAACTAGCAGCTTCTGTAATAATTGAAATATACTAAGGAAATGATCAAAGTATCCTTTATCCACAACGGTTGTACATTTGACTTCTCAATGCTCCGTTCGTAGGTACTACACTGGCCACGGAGCTAGTGTTTGCCGAACCCATGCTGTTTCAAGCAAGGTAGGGATCTTTAATGTGGGTGACAAGACTCATACACGGGACCTCCGTTTTACCTTTCATACGAACGAGTTCGTATTTTTGTGAAAAATGTTCGCCTACTATTTTTTTAAGCAGACCGGTTGAGATTCGAACCCGGGACCTTGGGCTTAGTAGTCTCACGTACACCAACCAAGCCCGGGAGCCACTTCGACACTTTAATCAGCAGAAAAATGCTACTAATTAGCTAATTTGACCAACCTCGCGCTAATAACGAAATTAGCAATAGTGCAGGCTTAACCAGAGTAATATATATATATATATATATATAATATATATATATATATATATAATATATATATATATATATATATATATATATATATATATATATAAGACATTTAACTATTGCAAAAAACATACATAGCAAAATTAATTTTTCTAGAATCTACAGAACAGTAATTTATATAAAGTAAGGTAACTTTTGAAAAGCCAAGTTAAATATTACATATTGCATCTATGTGCTAGTTTTTGTAATGCTAGATATCACAAAGAATAACATAGTTTTCTTAACATAAGATATTTATAACACAATGTGGTTAGAACACTTAAAATAAATAACATGCATTCATCTAGTAGAACCTGTAACTTTCATTGGAAGTAATACATTTGTCTCTATGTTTCATATGAAGATGAAGTTTTAAAGCATTCCGTCGGTAAGCCGCAAATTCGCAGTACTGGCATTTGTAAGATGGACTTTTCCCACATTCATCTCGTATATGGCGTGTTAGGTTATATTTATGTTTATAGACTCTTGGGCAGTTTGTGCAAAAGAATCCTAAAAATATAAAGGTTAAAGTTTAAAGTCAATAATCAAGTATGCGAACTTTACAATGAAATTGCATTACCACAGTAGTGCAAGCTACACACTTAAGACTACAATAGCGTTTTATATAAAACAAAATATAAGTCAATATAGATCACGAGATGTTAGTTCGATCCTGTCTGAGCCTTTGTTTTCCACCTTTTAATTGCTAACTCAATGTGAAATTATTATTGAGGCTTTAGTAAAAGTTATTACTTCATCTTGTTGACTAATATCTGAGTATTAAAAATTAACTTGCCATGTGCAATTACCTAATATTTGTCTCTATACATATATATTGCTGTGAAACCTCCAAAATCCGTGAACTACGCTTTTCGCCTCGGCTGCTCACCTAATTTTATAAATCTCCTCATTCATAAAAATTAAACACATTCCTACCACAAACATCAACGTTAACTCTATTTACATCAATATTCAGAATACATTAAATTTTCAAATTAAATTTCAGCATAAAATTCAGTTTTTAAAAGGAATTTCAAAATTAATTTTATTATCACTTTAACGTGCATCCAGAATTCAAGTCCTTGTTGGATGCCTACTAATTAATATAACAATATAAACAGACCGGAGTCTGAGTACAAAGGAGCATCTACCACCCTTTACGTTAATTAACCAGGTTTGTCTAATTGAGCTCAAAGACATACCCAAAGTTTCATCATATTCCCGAACATCAAAACAAAATACCCTTTTACTTAAACAAGCAAATTTCATCTTAAAATTAAACTTTTATGGTTAGAACAATTTCACTAATGTCCATTTAAAGTAAATCAATTATAAAGTCATTCAATACACACAAAATGTCAAACAAAATAGTATAATTTACCTGAAGGTTACTGTCCTCGTCGTTTCAAAGTATCGTTTCTTTAGTTAATCACACCATTCAACAGGATTATATTTACGGCTTCTGATTCTCTACGCTTTTAAAATTTGCTCCATCACCATCCATTCAAAGTCGTTTCTGGGCCTTTCCGGAACTCATCTGTGTTTATCTGACCCTTGTTTCATGGATCCAGACACGTATTTGAACCATTTAATTATTAACACCCCGAAAAATAGCAAAAAATTCGTGCTTCTGTCACCCCTATACGCCAAAACTGCCTACTTTTGTGTATACATTCGTCGTTGTAAATTTTGCTAATTGGTACAGTGAAACTAAATTTTATTACCTTGTATCTAAGTGCACTGAAGTACATTCATGTTAGCACGTAAATAACAAGCTATTTTGAATCACTAAAATATACTAGCAAACTTTAAATTATTTAATCAAACTAAAATGCACGGTTTAACATTTTCAATCAAGTCGCGTATGTACGAGCTTTTAACGCATCGAATCGTCAAAAGTCTCAGAGTCTAAGAGAGCTTGTTTATATTCATCTCGGTATATATAGCAAAAAGCCTGTCTATCGGTCTGTTCCCCAAAACGGGTAATTCTAAAGAATTTCTCATGCCATGTTCCCAGTCTGCCGCTCACGCGTCGATTTTTACGAATTTTCACTCGCCCCATTCAAATCTCAGAAAATTTCCACACGGCACGCAAGCATGTCCGAGAAAAACTAATTGATTTTGTACAGAAATTGTTGTTCTACCTCTGATATTTGCATCCTATTTTTAACCAATTGTGACCCCCGTGACGTTGCTTGAATCCCGCCTTTTACAATATGTGTCTTTGCTTGACGCATTTTCTCTTTCCTTCTCTACCGTGTTCTTATTGGTGCAAATTGACACTCTTCATTATCGATTATTTCAGTCCACGCGGACTGTTATCTGGGTTTAATAAACCCGTATCGCACATTCTCGTGAATACTAAGCCCCGGTTTCTCCAAGATTCTTTGTAACCATTAATTATTTGCCAAATTTACGCAGAATGAGCTTTTTTAAAAATACGCAGGTGTTCTGTATTTCCTGCTAAAGCATCTGATCGTTTCCAATATCCTTAGAATCGACATGTTTATCCAAACAAATTAAACTGAAATTGCCTTTTAAAAACACGCAGGGTGTTCAAACGTAACATTTTAAATAACCTTCCTACGATTTGACTATTATTGGGTTTTCACAAGCTTTTATGCTTATTATATGTTATTAACGGTTTAATTAACTCCAATTAAAATTGATTTCTATCCTTTTCATTTTTAGCGAATACAACTTAAATATTAATTATTATATGTACACTTTGTTTTACTACCGGTTACTTAAAATAGGGTTAATTAATATAAACTTTGCACGTAATTTCTCTTTGTTTAGGAATAATTACATTACACGCAGAGCTTTTCAATACTGCTTCTTTTGATATAAAGCGTCTTATAAATAATTTAAATTTCTTATTTTTACTGAAACAACCGAGTTTATTTATGCTTCATGGTTTTAATAACGCGTATTATTTAATGAAATTCCTTATACACGGTGATTAAAATTATTTGATGTGATTATTTAATTTTCTACCCTGGTCTAAATATGAGTATTTTCCCCCTATTTGAATACAAATAATCCCACTTATTTGACTTCAAATATAAAGCATTTAGACAAAAAAAAATTACAAAAAAAAATTGCCTATCTCTCTCTACCCTTATCTATCTAACTTACCTACTTTGTCTCCAATCAAAAAAATTATTTACACCTATCCTATATCCCTATCCTATTCCTAACTTTTAACTAATCTTTACTATACTTTACTTCCCCCTACCTAATCCTATATGCCTATCCTACTTTTACTCTATTCCTAACTCTCCACTAATTTTATATGAAATATCTATACTTAACCTATCTTATTTTCTTCCTACATTTCCTCTTTATTCTCATCCTAAACCTATTTCTAATTATCTCCCATATTTATCCCATACCTAGCTTTATTTTCTATAAACACTTACTTCTACTCTTCTATCTACACCTATTCTATCCCTATCCTATTTAAATCTAACTCTCTTCTTGACCCTCCAAGTCTTTCTTCTCACCAACCTAATACTCTTCATCCCTATTTCTCCCCCTTCTATATCTATACTTAACATCCCTTTTATCTCACATAAAATAAACTTATCATCCCTCTTATCCTGACTCTTAAATATTACTTCTTCTTCAATCCCTACACTTGTCTGTTTCTCATTTATTATTGTTTCCCTTTCTGCCGACAAACCAAACGATACTGCTTTAAAATTATCGATTTTTCCCTCTATGGAAAATCCTATGTACCTTCTAGAATTTTTGTGTAATGAAATCCGCCAGAATGAATCCCTTAAATCTACTTTATTAAAAACAAACTTGCCACTTAACCTCGTCAAAAATAATTCTGCCTTCACCTGCTCCCGATATGCTGCTTCTACCCCCACTAATTCTGCATTTTCTTGTACTAAAGCTTGAACCTCTACTCTCCTATCCTCTGGACATCTTATTGTGTTGATCTGTTTAACCTCATCATCCTCTACCTCTACTACATTAATACTTAACCCCGTGTCATCCTCTGTGACTTCATAACTGCCCTTCCATGGCACTACCCTATCTTTAATCCTTACTACCTTCCTTTCCATATCTATCAAAACCCCTAACTTCATCATACAGTCAACACCTAAAATGCTCTGAAACTTCAGTCCAGGTACAATTACAAACTCCTGTTCACAGCTTAAATCTCCTATATCTATCCTAAGCACCACAACACTATTTACTACAGCAAACTTCTTTTATTTGGAGCTACTAAATGGCTACGTTTTATAGGCATAATTCTATCACAAACCTTATCCCTAATTTTGCTGACGAATTCCTCCGATATTAAACTCGCCTCTGACCCTGTATCAAGTAATACTTCTACATTATTCTCAAAAATTTCTAAATTAATAATTGGCAAATATAATTTTTCTACAGTTTCTGGCTCTACTTCCTCCTCAATTTTGAAAAATTCACGTGGATGTTCGTATACATTTACACAGAAATCTAGTGGTCTGTCACGTTCTAAAAATCCTGTCTCATCCTGTTTTCCGTGCTTGGTCCTGGTTGTCCTTCTACAACCTGCGCGTACGTCCTCCTCGTGTTAATATCCGTGTCCCTGTCTCTATTCGGCGTGCTGGTCACAGTCCTGTTTACTTCCGGTAAACTGTTCTGTCGCGTGTAACTAGGTCTTGGCGTCGGTCCCTAGTCGCACTATTGCTCCTGTATTCCTGTCCTCGTCGTTCCCAATTCGGTCGAAAATTTCTGCTGTAGTCAGGCCGTCTCGGATAATTCGGTGTCCTGTTGTCAAACCTAACTGTGTTAACGTTTCGTTCTCGTATCTCTCTTGTCCGTCCTACACATACATCGTCATATCTCTGCAAATACTCTAAAATGTCTCCCGTTCTGTGATGTTTTGTAAGGCCACGTGTTGTCTAATTTCCAGTTCAAAATGTCGTGATAGGTACTTAATAATCTGTCTGTCCGTCAATGGTGGATTCAGTTGTTTGGCCACACTGTACTTGCGGATGGCATATTGCTCCCTAGAACCTGCAAACTCTCCCTTAAATTTTCCTGTAATCAAGTCGTCCCTAATCTGATCCTGTTTGTGATCACTCCAGTAATGTTGTAAAAATTTGTCTTCAAAGTCGTGATACGTGTCTATGTCCTGTCCTACCAAATTGTACCATGCTTCCGCGTTGTCCTTTAATAAAGCCTTTATCGTATTTAGTTTGGTCTGTTCGTCAAATAAATTTCCCACTAGATTTCTTACACTATTTATAAAAATTTGTGGATTTACCCTGTTATCGCCATAAAACTTCATGTGTTGGTCCAATGATACTCCACCTGTATAAAATCTGGGACCATCCCCGTTAAATTTGACATGTTGTATTTAATACTACTAACTTCACGTTCTACCCTGCCTAACTGATCCCTACATGAGTCCGTTACTTCAGTCATTTTACGTTTATTTCTTCTTCACAGAAAATGCGTACTGCGGACCTTAAATGTCCCATTTCCTGTCGAAGACCTGTAATATCACGTTCATTTTTTCAACCCTATTTTCAACTTCCCCATCTTTACGGTAAGACTATTTTAACTTCTGAAACTTCTTGATTCGTCTTATCTATTTTCTGACTAATTTGTTCAAACTTACGATTCGATTCCTCACTCATTTCTCTAATCTCTTCTAACTTCCTGCTCGATTCTTCCCTAGCTCTATTAGATTCATCGCTTAGCTGTTCTAATTTTCTATTGGACTCCTCCATCGCTCTATTCGATTCTTCCCTAGCTCTATTAGATTCTTCACTCATCCTCTCTAACATTCTCAATATCATCTCGTTTCCTTGATCCCCTGATTCCGTCCTCGACTGATCTCTACTGCCTCCAGCATCTTCCATTTTAGAATTTTTCTCACACAATGCACTATCGTCACTTCCAATTTCCACTCCTTGACTCCTTAACCACTCTTTTCTCTGCATACGTTCTAATCACTCACACCCACTCTAAAATACTCTTAAATTTATACACACAAAAACTCTCTCTCAGATCGCCAGTTTCCTGGAATAAAATCACAAAAATTTTATTTGGAACTCGAGCCTCACTTTTGGGTCGCCAAATTAATGCTGTGAAACCTCCAAAATCCGTGAACTACGCTTTTCGCCTCGGCTGCTCACCTAATTTTATAAATCTCCTCATTCATAAAAATTAAACACATTCCTACCACAAACATCAACGTTAACTCTATTTACATCAATATTCAGAATACATTAAATTTTCAAATTAAATTTCAGCATAAAATTCAGTTTTAAAAGGAATTTCAAAATTAATTTTATTATCACTTTAACGTGCATCCAGAATTCAAGTCCTTGTTGGATGCCTACTAATTAATATAACAATATAAACAGACCGGAGTCTGAGTACAAAGAGCATCTACCACCCTTTACGTTAATTAACCAGGTTTGTCTAATTGAGCTCAAAGACATACCCAAAGTTTCATCATATTCCCGAACATCAAAACAAAATACCCTTTTACTTAAACAAGTAAATTTCATCTTAAAATTAAACTTTTATGGTTAGAACAATTTCACTAATGTCCATTTAAAGTAAATCAATTATAAAGTCATTCAATACACACAAAATGTCAAACAAAATAGTATAATTTACCTGAAGGTTACTGTCCTCGTCGTTTCAAAGTATCGTTTCTTTAGTTAATCACACCATTCAACAGGATTATATTTACGGCTTCTGATTCTCTACGCTTTTAAAATTTGCTCCATCACCATCCATTCAAAGTCGTTTCTGGGCCTTTCCGGAACTCATCTGTGTTTATCTGACCCTTGTTTCATGGATCCAGACACGTATTTGAACCATTTAATTATTAACACCCCCGAAAAATAGCAAAGAAATTCGTGCTTCTGTCACCCCTATACGCCAAAACTGCCTACTTTTGTGTATACATTCGTCGTTGTAAATTTTGCTAATTGGTACAGTGAAACTAAATTTTATTACCTTGTATCTAAGTGCACTGAAGTACATTCATGTTAGCACGTAAATAACAAGCTATTTTGAATCACTAAAATATACTAGCAAACTTTAAATTATTTAATCAAACTAAAATGCACGGTTTAACATTTTCAATCAAGTCGCGTATGTACGAGCTTTTAACGCATCGAATCGTCAAAAGTCTCAGAGTCTAAGAGAGCTTGTTTATATTCATCTCGGTATATATAGCAAAAGCCTGTCTATCGGTCTGTTCCCCAAAACGGGTAATTCTAAAGAATTTCTCATGCCATGTTCCCAGTCTGCCGCTCACGCGTCGATTTTTACAATTTTCACTCGCCCCATTCAAATCTCAGAAAATTTCCACACGGCACGCAAGCATGTCCGAGAAAAACTAATTGATTTTGTACAGAAATTGTTGTTCTACCTCTGATATTTGCATCCTATTTTTAACCAATTGTGACCCCGTGACGTTGCTTGAATCCCGCCTTTTACAATATGTGTCTTTGCTTGACGCATTTTCTCTTTCCTTCTCTACCGTGTTCTTATTGGTGCAAATTGACACTCTTCATTATCGATTATTTCAGTCCACGCGGACTGTTATCTGGGTTTAATAAACCCGTATCGCACATTCTCGTGAATACTAAGCCCCGGTTTCTCCAAGATTCTTTGTAACCATTAATTATTTGCCAAATTTACGCAGAATGAGCTTTTTTAAAAATACGCAGGTGTTCTGTATTTCCTGCTAAAGCATCTGATCGTTTCCAATATCCTTAGAATCGACATGTTTATCCAAACAAATTAAACTGAAATTGCCTTTTAAAACACGCAGGGGTGTTCAAACGTAACATTTTAAATAACCTTCCTACGATTTGACTATTATTGGGTTTCACAAGCTTTTATGCTTATTATATGTTATTAACGGTTTAATTAACTCCAATTAAAATTGATTTCTATCCTTTTCATTTTTAGCGAATACAACTTAAATATTAATTATTATATGTACACTTTGTTTTACTACCGGTTACTTAAAATAGGGTTAATTAATATAAACTTTGCACGTAATTTCTCTTTGTTTAGGAATAATTACATTACACGCAGAGCTTTTCAATACTGCTTCTTTTGATATAAAGCGTCTTATCAATCATTTAAATTTCTAATTTTTTCCTGAAACAACCGAGTTTATTTATGCTTCATGGTTTTAATAACGCGTATTATTTAATGAAATTCCTTATACACGGTGATTAAAATTATTTGATGTGATTATTTAATTTTCTACCCTGGTCTAAATATGAGTAATATATATATATATATATATATATATATATACAGTGTGTCCAAATTTCGAGTCTCTACAGTGTGATGTCAGTTATTATAAGAGATAGAAATTGGGTTAAATGGGGAAAGATTTGGAGGAATCCAGGCCAGTTTTGTATCCGTTTACAAAATTGGTGTAAGTTGTCTGGTTTTGGAGATATTCGAAGAAAACTAAAATGGCGGATTTTGTTTTTGATAATAAAACATGAATCATAAGTCGCACCATCACAAGACTTGCACATTATTAAGACACTTTTCTAAAAGGAGTATTTTAGCATAAACAGAATCATTCGACTGTCTTTTGTTTTCGAGGAAACGCCCACAACTTTTGTTTTTCTTATGGCCGCCATTTTGAATATTAAGTGAATATTATGCGCCTTAAAATTACCTTTTCAAAAATATGCCACATGTCTATAAAAAAATGCAAAACTATCCTAAATTTTAAAAATAACTAAATTTGTATGTTCTTTAACGTTTGGTAATCCCAACAGGGCAAAAATTTGATTTCTACTTTCCAAACAGTAGTAGTAGTAGTACCACATACATTTTGTTAAGTAGAACTCGTAAAGTATTGGATATAAATCTTAAAATTAACTTAAACATAAAACTGTAGCCTATCTTATCTAATTTAGGGAACAAAATTAAATGTGACCGAAACAGCAAACTATCATCTAAATTCCTTCCCGTAGATGCTGAAAATGCTGTCCGTTTGCATCACGCCACATTCCACAATTAATTAAAACTTTCCGTACAACTCTGCTTAACGTGCGCCTATTTATGGAGTTAAGAATGTCACGGACTCTTTCCTGCAGTTCGTTTATATTATGAGGCGGTTCAAACTCATATACCTCATTTTTAGCAAAACCCCATAAATAAAAATCAAGTGGTGTAAGATCTGGTGATCTTGCCGGCCACATAATTGGTCCACTATTGCATATAATATTTTGGCCAAAATGTTCAGCTAAAAGGGCGCTAACTTCTCGGGAATTGTGAGCTGGACAACCATCTTGCTGAAACCATAGTCTTCGAAAATCATCATCATTTGGTACAAGTCCTCTAATAGCCGGAATTATTTGGTCTCTTAACAATTCCGTATATCTGGCGCCATTGAGGTTATTGACAAAATAAAAGGGTCCAATCAAATTATTACCTATAAAAGTATTAATTACATTGGTTAATTTACTAAAATATTTATATCATAATTAACTACCTAAGATACCACACCAAACGTTAAATCCATATCTCGTTTGAAATTTGCGTTGCGCCGTCAGATGATGATTTTCAGTGCTCCAGTGATGCGTGTTATGTTTATTGAACACCCCGCAATTGGTAAACCGCGTTTCGTCTGTCCATATTATCAATTTTTTTTCAAAAAAGAAGATGCTGAAAGGTAGTAAAATTTCAATCAGAGAAGATCTTACGAGTTACCGCGTCAAAGTTTTACGTGCAGCTTCTGAGAAATATACGTATAAAAATACGTGGTCCAGAGATGGCAATATATATGTAAAATTCAATGGAGCTATAAAACAAGTTAGTTCGATTGGCGATATTTAGTTGCTCTGTAATTACATACGACAACAACATATTTAGAGTGCTTTTAATCTTATTTTTAGTTTAAACTGAAATACACTAATCTGGGATAACTGCAGACTGCAGCTCCCAAATATTGGTTCACCTAAAATACAGTGTAATGTAACAAAGTTCTAGTTGCGGAGTCGCGCACCTTCATCAAATCGCGGCTGCAACTGTTGTAACTGGAAATTGTTGGTATCTGGTTGTTCCATATAAATTGTTTTGTTAAGAAAATATTGAATATTTGCTTTTGTATAAAATTGTTAGAGATTTACTTAAGGTGACTTAAACTAGTATTGTATTGTACCAGATTAGATAGTACAACGTGTTCACTTGTTATCGTATTTCGTGGACTCTGGTAACATTTGTTGATTAATAGTTATAATTATAAGGAGACGGTATATGATAAAACGAATATGAGACAAAATACCTGTTTAAAATTTTGATTCGATTACCTTCTTGTGGCACTGCTATGTTAAATTGCTAATCGTACTTTATGTTTAGCTACTAATGAATGCTAATCTTATGAAATGGTCACTTCTGAACGTAAGGTCTTTACATCCCCTTTTTGTTCAAGTAAGGGACATTATCTTAAACCTCGAAATTGATATCCTCTGCCTAACAGAGACATGGTTATCAGATTCAATAAAATCCGAAAATGTTAACATACCTGATTACACATTATTACGTTGTGATAGAAATGGTAGGGGAGGGGGTGTTGCAGTTTATATTAGGGATATTTTCAAACCTATTGAACTTGTCACTTTGAACTCAATTGAACAACTCTGGTTATCCTTTATATTAAACAAACAAAAAGTGGTGCTTGGGGTTTGCTACAGATCTGAGGTGTATGATCCTTCTTATTTTTTAAATGAATTGGAAACCACCCTATCCTTGTTGACCCCATGTGCAGGTACAATGTTCCTCTGTGGGGACTTTAATTTTGATTTCTTAGATCTCTGCAATAAATTCACTGTGGAAATGGCGGACTTAGCTCTGAACTTTGATTTGGTACAATTGGTCTCAAAGCCAACCAGAATATCAAAAACCCGGCATAGTTTGCTAGACTTAATGTTCTCTTCTAATTTGGAAGTTATTTGTAGTACGGAGGTTGTCGGTGTAAATATTTCTGACCATGATCTAGTCAGCTGCTCTTTAAAGTTCGTTAAGCATAAAATTGAAAACTTTAAAACTTATCGCCTACTGAAGAATATTAATGTGGACTCCCTTCTAAATGATTTACTAAGTGCCCCATTACACAATATATATAGAGAGGCAGATATCGACGATAAGGTGAACTAGGTGAAATAATGATGTTATTCCACCAACTCAATCGGGTTTCAGAAAAGGCTTTAGTTGTGAATCCGCATTGAACTGTATTGTTGATGACATAGTGAGAGCAACAGATGAAGGCAAGCTAACTGTTTTGGCCTTACTCGATTTCACTAAAGCCTTCGAGAAAATTGACCATTTGCTTTTATTAAAAATTTTGAAATATATTGGTCTAGATGAAATATCCTGCAATTTTTTTCGATCTTATCTACATGACCGTTCCCAGTCGGTTAAGATAGGTGCCGATATTTCCAACCCTCTTCCATTGCTCTCTGGTATACCCCAGGGTTCCATACTCGGTCCCTTATTGTACACTATTTACACTAGTTATTTTTATAAAGCTCTGCAATACTCTAAGCACCACTTCTATGCTGACGATATGCAAATTTATTTGTCCTTCTTACCCACCGACTGTGTAGCGGCTTGTAACAATTTTAACAACGATTTGTCAAATATTTCTTCAATAGCACAAGACCATGCATTATTCTTAAATCCGGCTAAAACGGAATTACTTTTATTTGGTCCTAAGAAATATAGAACAGAATTTATTAATTTTAACCCACAATTCAAGATTAATAACGACAATCTTAAATTTGCTGATCATGCAAGAAATTTAGGTGTAATTCTTGATAGCAATTTAAAATTTAGATTACACGTTAATAATTGTATCCAAAAAGCTTATTTATCACTAAAAAATTTGTATCAGAATCGTCATATTTTAACCATAAAAACAAAGATCATGCTTTGTGAATCATTAGTCCTATCTCATTTCTCCTTTTGTAATTCAGTATATGGACCCTTTTTGGACTTAAAAACACAAGTAAAAATACAAAAAATTCAGAACTCCTGTCTGCGCTTGATTTTTGGTATCAGAAAATTTCAAAGAATTTCACATAAGTTAAAAGAGATCAGTTGGCTAGACATGAAACAACGACGATTTTTACATGCTGCCGTATTTTATCACAAAATATTACTTAGTCGGGCCCCATTATATTTATATAGAAAAATTCAATTTAGGTCTGATGTACACAATATCAACGTTCGTTTTAAAGGTACCCTTACGCCTCCTATTCATAAAACAGCATTTTTCACTCATTGTTTCTCATATCAAATTTGCTCCGTGTACAATAGTATTAATAATAACTACAAGCATTTAAGTCCTCTAAAATTCAAAAAACAAGTTTTTTTAAGTTTAATAGAATAAACTAAAATAAATAGCCATTACCATATGGGATGTAATGATCTTATATACACACATACCGACCACATATACATACAGGTATATATGTAAATACTCTTTAATTTCTTTTTTTTGTTTTCTTTTACTTTTACAACTTACTTACAATTTAATTATAATTGTTCAGGGTTTGGGTGGTAGAACAGGACCTACTTTCTAGTAGCTACTGAACCCCGCCCTGTGATTTATGTATTATCTTTTGTAAAGAACTATTTTTTATACATGTAAATTTTGGTTGAATAAAGACCTGATAATAATAATAATAATAATAATTCTGGAAAGTGCGGTTCTTCCTCGCATTTTTGGATGTACCAATTACAAAAACGCATTCGTCTGGCGAAATCTTCTCTTTTGAGGCCTTGGACAATAGTAGGTTTATAAGGATGAAACTTTTCCTTTTTTAAAATACTATGAACAGTTGATTTTGGAATATTAAGTTCACGGCTTACAGATCTTACGGATGTGGATGGATTTCGTGTTACCGCCTCAGTAATGCTTAGAACACGTTCCCTATTGTTTAAGTCGTATTGTTCCCTAGTCTGTTCAAAAGCACCATAATTCAGTAAATTCATTACAATTTTTCTGAAGTATGTTTTATGCGGTTGTCGTCTTTCTGGATACAATTCCAAATATCTGGCGGATGCCGTATCAGCGTTCCGAAACGATTGTAAATAAGTATTTAGCATATCAAACTTTTCCTCATTCGAAAACTTGTAGACATGTGCCATTTTTAAATTAAAATGCAGCACCACCGGCACCAAAACTTACAACACACACAAGTTTATCTAAATTTTAGAATTTGTTTGACATATAACTGTAATTCAATTGTTTGGTTTTGTCACATACCACCGCCTACTATTATAAAACGATATCATTTTAACTCTAGTACCACCATAATTAATAATTTCTGACAAATGCTGTTTGTGTACATTATAAAATGTGTATTGTACTTTTCATAAAGTAGAAATCAAATTTTGCCCTGTTGGGATTACCAAACGTTAAAGAACATACAAATTTAGTTATTTTTAAAATTTAGGATAGTTTTGCATTTTTTTATAGACATGTGGCATATTTTTGAAAAGGTAATTTTAAGGCGCATAGTATTCACTTAATATTCAAAATGGCGGCCATAAGAAAAACAAAAGTTGTGGGCGTTTCCTCGAAAACAAAAGACAGTCGAATGATTCTGTTTATGCTAAAATACTCCTTTTAGAAAAGTGTCTTAATAATGTGCAAGTCTTGTGATGGTGCGACTTATGATTCATGTTTTATTATCAAAAAACAAAATCCGCTTTTTTAGTTTTCTTCGAATATCTCCAAAACCAGACAACTTACACCAATTTTGTAAACGGATACAAAACTGGCCTGAATTCCTCCAAATCTTTCCCCATTTAACCCAATTTCTATCTCTTATAATAACTGAAATCACAATGTAGAGACTCGAAATTTGGACACACTCTATATATATATATATATATATATATATATATATATATATATATATATATATATATAAACAGGGTGTCCACGTCCTCCGTGAAAGTTCTATAACTTTTATGTTATTCAAGTTATTCCGGTTTTTTTTAAAGGATACCCACGACTAAGCTGCATAATTTAAAAATATTTTCACCTATATACAGGGTGTGCCAATATGGTTTCCAACTCAAAGTTATGTTTTTTTAAATGACACACCCTAGATTTGATACCATATTCTAAAAGCTCTTTTGATGCTGATCAAAATCATACAGAGGTGCTATAGGTCTACAATGGACGGTTTGCTTTTTTATGAGTCATTTTATGTCACAATCATGTCAACTTTGACAAATTGCAGAAGTTTTCGTATTAAACTTGGAGAGTTGATTCTTTCACGAAATAATTTTCCACATTCTGTTGTATTATTATCCATAGCCCGATATGCTTGTTTTTACTTCTTATTGTACAAGGTGAAACAAAACGCAAAATGAACAAAAAGTAAATTTTTTTAAATGGCCACCCGCCATATTGGATTTTGCCATAGAATAGCGTTTTTATGGAGCTATCTATTGACATAATTTTATATAGGTTACATGAGAAAAAATTCTGAAAAATTGAGAAAACATGTTTTTTATGCAGTTTTGAGACGAGAAAACTAAGTAGGCTTTTCCTTAACAAAACCCCATAAAAAATAATCCATCGGGGTTAAGTCAGGAGATCGTGCTGGCCAAGCAATAGCTCCACCTCTGCCAATCCACCGATGAGGATAGTTTTCATTAAGAAAACGTCATACAATTGTATGATTATGTACGGAGCACCATCGTGTTGTATCCACATATTCTTTTTTGTATTTAAATCGACATTCTCCAACAAAATGGAGAGATCCTTATCAAGAAATCGCAAATAACGTTCCCCATTCAAAATACCGTCGAAAAAGAAGGGACCAAATAACATGGTTACCAATAATACCTCCCCGTGCAATAAAGGACCATTGATGTCATGATCAACAGTTCTTAACCAATGTGGATTTTCGGTTGCATAGTAATTCATATTATGTCTATTGACTGATCCGTTGCTTTTGAACGATGCCTCGTCAGTGAACAAAATGTTCGAAATGTAATAATTTTCGGCAAACACACCACTCATTCTACTTGAAAATTGTATGCGATTCTCAAAATCATCTCCATATAGTTCTTGATGAAGTTCGATGTGATAAGATTGGAATCGATGTTTGAATATTATATTGTTTACGCTGCTTTTTGAAATATCAGTTACTAGAGCGATTTCTCTGGTGCTCAAATTAGGATTTTCTTCTATCATCAGCAAAACTTCTAATTCGGATTCGTCGTCAAAATTCGTTTTGCTATTATTTCGCACTTAGAATATGCAATGTTTCCAGTAGCTTCAAATCTGTCTCGCAGCTTTTCAAAGGTTACTGTTCGTGGCGTTCTCAAGTTTGGATATTTTTGATGATAGATTCGACTTGCCAATAAAGGGTTTCGATCAGTTTCTCCAATACAGTATATCATATTAATTAATTCTTGACGTGTGAAATTCATTGTGACATCAACAAATTGAACGGAAAATTTTTAAGATAATTAATATTGACAAGATATGTTAGATTTGAAGCTAGTAGCTTACTTAGTTTTCTCTAGCCTCAAAACTGCATAAAAAACATGTTTTCTCAATTTTTCCGAATTTTTCTCATGTATCCTATAAAAAATTATACGTCAATAGAAAGCTCCACAAAAACGCTATTCGATGGCAAAATCCAATATGGCGGGTCCCATTTAAAAAAATTGACTTTTTGTTCATTTTGCGTTTTGCTTCACCTTGTACAATAAAAAGTAAAAACAAGCACATCGGACTATGGATAATAATAAAACAGGATGTGGAAAATTATGTCGTGAAAGAATCAACTCTCCAAGTTCACTACGAATACTTCTGCAATTTTTCAAAATTGACATGATTTTGACATAATATGACTCTTAAAAAGCAAACCGTCCATTGTAGACCTATAGTACTTCTGTATGATTTTGATCAGCATCAAAAGAGCTTTTAGAATATGGTTTCAAATCTAGGGTGTGTCATTTAAAAAAACACAACTTTGGGTTGGAAACCATATTGGCACACCCTGTATATAGGTGAAAATATTTTTAAATTATGCAGCTTAGTCGTGGCTATCGTTTAAGAAAACCGGAATAACTTGAATAACATAAAAGTTATAGAACTTTCACGGAGGACGTAGACACCCTGTATTTATAATGTTATACAGGGTGATTCACAACTTCCTAGATATATTTTAACTGATGCCTAAATAAGAGACTTAAATTGATATTTACGCATTAAAAAAATGATTTCGTAAAAATAACAACTTAAAATTTAAACCGATGTTTTTATAAATATCTGTACGTATACAGTAAAGAGACGACACACAGCATAAGTATTTGCAAAGAACCGACTTTATTTTTCTAATCAACAGGTCACTGTACCTAGTTGTGAATCACGCATAAGATTCTCAACTTTGTAAGATTACCTACTTTAACTGATGTTTAAAAGTGAAGTAAAGTAATGTTTATGCAAAAAGTATGATTTCTTAAAAATAAAAAACTTAAAACACATGTTATAGAAATGTGTGCACGTACGTAGTCACATTAAGGTAGCTACTCACCAATGACTACTTATAAAAGGTGTTCAAAATTCCCACCATTTGGTTGAATTCTCAAATATGCTATTCTACGCGTTTTGTAAAAGAGTTTAATAAAATTTGCGTTATAGTTTCCTTTTAGATACAGTAAAGAAGCAAAAGCTCTAAGTGTTTAAATGCAAAAAGTGATACTGGATCAATTCTATGATAGTTAATAAACAATCAGAAGAAACGACATATTAATTTTAACTACACTACAATAAGTTATGCTGATACAAGGAAATGCATGACAATAGCTATATTATATTCATGATCTACCTCATGTATTATAACAGCATATGCCGTTGGCACAATTTTATGACCCTTAACCGCAACGTGTACAGTAGTATTGTTATCTTAAATTAACGAACTGTATGCACAGTGCAGTGCTTGGTTATTTTATCCTCATTTAAATTGCGTTTCTGCGAAATGCTGTGTAAGCTATTCTTTTGTGGTTATTTAAAATTCGTGTTATTAATAGCATAATGGTTTAGTTCAGATTTGATCAGTGGATTTTAAAGATTCGTTTGTTATATCAGCTCTTAATTAATAACTATGCGTGACTTCAGCAATGCGAAATTAATGGATATTGTCCTAACTTATGGAGAAAGAATGAACAATGCAGCAGCTGTACGAGAGATGTACAGTAAACGTTTTCCTGGACGATGGCATCTAATTATTCAAGTGTTTATAAACGCGATGCAACGTGGTAGCGATGCGGACAATGTGCACCGGCATCGTGGGTTGGAAAGCGGTAAAATTAGGTCGTGATATGTTGAAAACGTCGAAGTAGAGGTATTGAATTTGATTATGGACAATTCCAACCATAGTACACGCAAATAGCTGCGATAGCCGACATTTCTCAATTAATATCGTGGAGAATATTACACAAAGAAACACTGCATCCGTCTCACTATCGCCGTGTGTAGTACTTACGACCTGTGAACTGTTCACGAAGAGTTCAATTCTGTGATTGGTTGGTAAATCAAAACGATCGTAATCCTAATTTTACACAAAACATTTTGTGTATAGACAAATCATCTTATACAAGAAATGCAGTATTTAATAAACGTTATGCCCGTTATTGGTCTATTGAAAATCCACATGTAACAAGGCAGACTCATTTAAAACAACAATTTTCTGTGAACGTTTGGTCTGCAATGATAGGCAACAAATAGCTGGGAACGTTTATTTACAACACCATTTATATGGTGCAGGGTATTTAAATTTTTTACAAAATGATTTGAAAGATTTGCGTGATGACTTTCCGCTGCAAGTTCGTTGTCACACGTCACACGCCGCAAATTTAAGACAATTTTTAAATCGGGAGTTTGGTCAAAAATACGTGGAGTTCTAGTACCGAGGCCAGCATGCCCGTTCGACCAGAATCCAATAGACTTCTTTTTGTGCGCTGCCTTAACGACGTTAATACAAATATTGATGAAGCAAGGCATTTACTTCAACGTATTGGTAATTACAGGAAGTAAAGTCGATTCCTCGCAAATACATTCTGTGGTGTGTCGCCTCTTTACTTTACACGTACACGTACAGAAATATTTAAAAACGTCAGCTTAAATTTTAAATTGTTATTTTTTAAGAAATAATTTTTTTATGCGTAAATAACAATCTACGTCCCTTTTTCATCAGTTAAAATATTTGTATGAAGTTGTAAATCACCCTTTATATACACTCTAGCCGAGAAGTCCCTTAACGTGTTATTAGCATAGGACAATTAGAAATGTAGATAAACTTCGCATTTCACGCTCGCTTTGGTAGTTATAGTGGGGAAAAGAAAAACGTTTGTAGAAAGAATTACACCAAAGCAGATACAAGTACTTTTAGTGTTAAGGAGCATTTGGTAACGTCTGTGTGTGTTCACAAACGTCAGAATACAAAGAAGACAATGGGAGACTTTTGAAGGATTTTGTTGTGCGTTTCAGAAACCCGTCGCCTTAACGACCAACGTTATTCGCATGGGAGAAGAAAGCCTTTGCAATGAGAAGTGTTCGTGATGCACCACGTAGTGGTAGGTGTTAGACTAGTGTCGAGACTTGTGCTGATGTGGCAGATTCAATTGACGATCGCCGATAAAGTCAACCCGTAATAGGTTTGTAGAATTCGACATCGCGTGATCGTGATTTGAAGCAATGAGCGAATGCAAGCTTATGAAATACAAAATGAATTTTTGGTAGGTTCAGAGCTGAAAATAGATTATATTATGGCAATGGGTCGCATAGGTAAAATAAAAATTACTTTAGATATTGAAAGCAAAAGATTATCATGGATAATACTGTAATGCTAAATTATTTTTAATAAGGTTTTATTTAACAATTCGAGAATTCTTATTGATAATAACAAGCCCAGGGTAAAGTTAGGATGGAAAACGGCTTTTAGAAAAAGAAAACTCTTGAAAGACTTTTAGCTGACTGGGGTTTGACCCGCGGCCGCATGAGATTGGGTCAGTGGGTTTATTACAGTTGGAAAATAAAATAATGGGCGCCACCTAAATTTTTATAACGCAACTAACTGAATCAGATTGCATAAAAGGAAGATTTGGAAACCTAAATTATCACCATCCTGATTAAATACAAAGTTTGATCACGGAAAATATACTACTTACTCCTGTTCTTCTTCCACAATGGAGTGACCAAATCGTAGGCCTGTTCTGAAACAAACACTACCAACAAAGATAACCTTTTACCTTGTAATACTGTATAAATACAAAATACTGATACATTTATGTTGTAAGAATAATAGAGGAATCTTAGTATGCGCTTTTCTGTTAAATGGGAGTTAATAAACTGTTATACAGCTATTTAATAGCACTGTTGTAGTATACAGCATGTTAGGTAATTTAGGTACTCACTAAATTATTTCTTCATAATAAATAATGTCTTAACATTTTGCAATGAATAGAAAACTAATACAAGTTAATATTGTAACGCGAGTTATGGATACGCTACATTAGGTTACTTAATAAGTTGGAGTTAAGAAGTTTTAATCAAGTATGCTTTTCAAATGTACAATAATGTTTATATAGTATGTTTCATGAGAAAGAAAACACTCTTAAATTAGTTTTAAGTAAAGATTGAGGTACGATATCAAATGTTCCAAAAACACACAAGTAGCGTTAACTTAAGAAAGAAAGCATTTTCAACTAATTTTAAGCAATAATTGATTTGAACAAAAAGCTTAAACAAATTTCAGATTTCATTAATTATATTGAATGATTAACAGTAGGATAGAGATTTACATACATAATAACAAAGTTGCAACTCACACTCATCTCCGTTTCAGCTACTTAGGGAATAGTCTCTTATTATTCTGTAATAACCACATTGTATGAAGAATGTTTCGTTCACAAGCTATTGTTGTAATAAACCCGAGTTTATCATAGTCAAGGAAATAATAATGAATTACCGCCACTAAAGAAGCAATTGTTTAAATACAAAGTAGAATTCGCTGTCTTCCTCCCAGGGCATCTAACCCATGTATGTTTGAAATGTGCAACAGTTTCATTAGAATGCAATATAAAATACTAGAAATACTATATCGCTTTTCCAATATGTAATAGTTTATATTAAGAACCTTATTAGTTAAGACAATAGAACGCAATTGTTAGTAGTTGTATAAAACACGCTATGTATGCCCAGGAAAGACTATTTCCAATTTAGTTCCAGACCTAGTTTAATGTTTTCGTAAGCTACACGATACAGTTCGAGTTCGGGAACGGCTTAAGTGTAATTAAGTCATGTAAAAGTAAAATTCAAGTTCAATTACCGTGATAATCGCTGCTGCATACAGAGATAAACGGAATTGACCCATACATTCATTAAAATTAAATCAGTAGTGAAATGTACTTCAAACAATAAATTGAAAAGGTTTATTTTTGAGCTTCAAGTATGTTGTATCAAGTGGAAATAAGAGTTCGGGAGCAATCAGAAGTATAATAAAATTTTAAAAACCAATATTAAGAGACGAAACCTTAATTCGCATGACTTCCAAGTATTGCTATGCTACATCTCGTCATATGTGGGAACGTATCAAAAAAAGGTCTGAAGCCAACGATGTACAACAAGTTTCTTCCTGCGAGAAGCACGTGGTGCCTGTGTTATACCTGTACTGCCTTTGTTATATGTAAAGTCGAATTCTGATCCTTTAACACGTAATAGCACACGCGCTAAACGTTATTTTGATTCACTTATTGTCACTCTATCATGGTCTGTATAATTAAATAAGCTATTTGGTAGTTTGGTGTTCATCTAGTAAAATATATAACCTGCTTTTGTTTGAGTCTACGTATTTTTATAAAAGCAAGCTAAACTTTTCGAATTGGGAGTTATAATATACAAATTTGATTTTATAATGACATTTATTAAGGCTACAAAAATTGTTCTATATACTTTTACTTGTGTATTACTAAAAATTATTCCAAAAAAAGTGGTTACGTGCCGTCCCTGTAGGTAAATATTTTCGTTCTTATGCAATTCAATTTCATATTCCCTACCGCATTCATGGTCATTTGCGAATTTGTTAAGCGTTTCCGACTTCCCTCTAAATAGAAATGATTATTTATTCTTCACCCTGTAGAATTTTATTAGTATCATCATCATCAATAGGTTTTCAGTCCTACAACTGGTTGAACGTTTACCTCCAACTATTTCCTATTCTGAGCTAATCTACACATTTTCCTAAAATTCCCACAGCCCACATTTTTCATTATCTGTGTGCAATAGTTTAACGTAGGTCTACCTATATCCCTCTTTTTTCCATTCTGTACTGTACTGTACCATTCAGTACTGTGTATTTATTAGTATATTTAGTATAATTTAAAGTACCCCAATCTATCTTTATTTTGATATAGCATTGAAAAATGTATTCGGTTATCAGCAACGTTTTCTGAAATGATATGCTCAAATTATTTAGAAGTATTATTCCAAACTTTATACATAAAATGTGTTTTCTACGTTTGAGATTAGCGAGTTCGATTCAATTCGAATTTTCAGGTTTCTTGGCCTATATAAGAATGTTTTTGAAAAATAACATACATTCTGGAATAAAAATTATTATTGGGTTTTTCGTTATCAATAGTTGTTGGCTCTGAACTTTCCAATGTGGCATTTTCAAGTATTCGTTATCGAACTATTATTTTAGATATATCTTATGACTTGTAACCGTCCTTCAATTGGCGCTAATTTATTTTCAACTAATTCAACCCATAACTACGTCACATGTATAGACATATATCGTAGGTCATATAATAATTTACTACTATTAGTCAATGAAACTGAAGAGTTACTCTGTTCACCTTTACCTCTTCTGAATTTGATTCACTTGGTTTCCCAAGCAAAGATTTGGTATGGTGTTCCATGTGATCCAGCAGATGTCGACTATAACCAGTTATTGGGCCGCAACGGAACTTCCGATAAGCTGGAAGAATTACTATTCCTTTTTTGCGTAGCTTTGGTGACCTCTATAGGAAGAATTGGTTTTGCTTCATTATTAAGTTCTTCAGGTTACTCAATGCACAATTAGAGGTATTACAGTGTTGAAATTAAACTTACTTCACTGAAATTGTCGAAACTTGCTGATGTTGTTTTCTATGCGAGTTGATTTTCTTTTATAACATGTTGATTTCTTAAGAGATTGTAAATAAATTTTCTTTCTTGAAGTTTCCTTTTTCTTTCTGTGTGGACGTGTTTAGCTAGCACCGCATTACTTCTTTACTTTTTCCTGTTGCGGGACTCTGTGTGGGCTAATTTCTTTGCTTACTTTGCTTTTTCGTTCTTATCCGCATAGAATACCGTAACAAAGTTTTATTTGAGGACTGCTATTTGTATTTTATAAATTAATTCTCAATCAAAATATAACATTTTGCATGCATTAGATTAAAATGATTTAAAATTGTCTATTATTATACTTATACTCGGGACCGCGAAACAAGGCAGCTACATGATCAATGGTATTCGAATGAACTAATATTTATGCATTTTCTACGTCAATTGACCACCTACAGTACTATATTTATTCAATTTACTTGAAAAAGCAGCGTTGCCAATGTTTTCCTAGAGCTTATGAATTCTAAGTTTTAGATCGTAGCTTTTTATATATCCGTCTAGCTAGTTGCTGCATGAAATTTTTTTTTTAAATATGAAGGTTATCAATTTTTGTTCAATAAGTTATAAGCGAATCAATTGTTAAAACCTTTGAAATGTAAATCTTTACGTTTTCATTCGCTCAAGATTCACATAACAACAATCAGAACGATGCAAATACGCAGTTCACCTTAACAATAAATGACACTTGACATCTCCAAATTCGACACAACAAAAAATTATTTCATTTTACAAGCACTTGATGGAATAATATCATTATTATTCATATACCTTATCAGGGAGGTCAAATTAATGTGGATAGTTCGGTTACGGTAATAAGCATTGAGCAGTAGTTTTTTTAAAATATCATTCATTGAATTCTTATATCACGCATAGACTAAAATTGATTGTATTTCAAATTAGTAACAGAAAAACCAACCTCAATGTAGTTGTAATATCGAGGAAGTAAATGTTTATTGACAAGCGTTGATATAAAATATTTTATTTATTTACTCTACAATAAATAAATTGTAAATGCAACAATTACTAAAAATAAGGGTAATGTTTTTAGCTTTGTATAATAGTTTTTTTAACATTATTTATTGTATTCCTTTTTCAGACATAGGTCAACATTGACGTTAATTAAAATAACATTGGTAATTAATCCCAATGTTCGTTGAATGTGTAGCAAATAAAAGTTTTTGTTCTGTAAACGTAACTATAAATGGTCATGGAAAACGTACAATGCAGCCATGCTTTATTTTTAGCAGACAAATACTTAACAAAGATTATAAGATTATAAAATACATTATGTTGTATTCATAACAAATCTGTTTGTATTAAAGTGAAATATTTTGCAGATGGTTATATATACGGTTAATCTATAATGTTCAGTGTTAGAACTAAATTTGTCGATTACCATTACTTTCTGACACCATCTACTTGAATAACTAATTCATTAACGCTTACGTCCAATGTTTTTTCACGTTCAGACCAATCGATCATAAATTCGCTGTAAGCTCGATACATTTTTTCCAAATTTCTTCCAAGTATTGACATAGTGCTTCATCCCATATGGCGGAAACTTGATTGTCACCATAACCATATCTTTCGATATACTTATTGTAATATTCTTTTATATGTGCTCAAACCATTTCTATTGGGTTTAATTGGTAGTGATATGGAAGTACAAAGACAACTTCGTGTTCAAGATTTTTCAGAAACTCATCTACTTCGTAACGCTTTTCTTTTCTGCATGATTTTACTAAAGCTAATAATTCTGCTTTAAACATCTGTGAATTATATTGGACATCTTTAGTACTCAACCATAGTATTATATTGACATTATTCCAAAATAATAATAGCATTTTCTCAATCAACATTGAATAAAATGCATTATCCAACAAAATTAGCGATAGTTCTTCTAGATTATTCACTAAATGTTCTTCTATCCACTGTAAAACTTGTCTCCATTCATTACGTAATGATAATCATTGTTTTGAGATTTCAAAGCAAATAAGAAAGAGGTAGCTGGTACAAACACTGCTCCTGAACTTGCGTACACAACAACAAATCGTTTTCTCGTCATAACCTCCTGATTTTCTTTTTCTTCATATAGTATCATTTTCCCAGATTTTGTTGAATTCCCTTTTGAAAACAACTATGTTTCAACCATAAAGACCACGTGTCGCTACTATCAGAATCACTGTTTTTCTTATATGCATCCAGAAATTTACTTCTAGTATTAAGAATGCTCAGCTTTTCCATTAAAGATCTGTGATTTCCCTCTGTTTTGAACTTATAACCAATATCATGCTGTACCGATTTTTGTTGTTATTTGTTTTTATTTTTCGGGGCCCTAAACGTTGAGCGCCAGTATAACTGATTTTGTTTTTATATATATGTTGTGGCGTCAGTGTAACTTATTTTTCTTAATGGGCGCCAGTGAACAAAAATCTTCCGACATAGCTAGGGGTCTATTCCTGGGTAGAGCAATAAGAAGTGGGGGGGAAGTCGAATTTTGTTTGCAAACCAAAGCTAAACTAAGTTAAATAGGCGCCACCAAGTCCTGAGATAATCACGATAATAGCATAGCACAATTCTCAGGGCGGACGTGGAAACCCAAAGATAAAACGATCGCCTTCGTTAAGAAAAACCTGTCTTATAAAAATAAGACGCTGTAAGAAATTGCAAAGATTAAATAAATAAAAATGTAGAACACCATTTGTGTCCTATAAAAGTATCAAAAATAAAAAAATGTATATCCAATATGACATTGGCACAAAATTATTACTCAAAAATTTTACCTTTGTGTAATCAGATTTGATCGCATTTGACCAAAATAAAAACCTCAAAGTTTAACTAATTATTTACTAAAAAAACTCTCTTTTTTAAAATTTCGGAACTTTTTAACAAGTAAAAAAAATTTCATCATTAACATCTATATCAAAGTCAAGGTTTTGACTTTTTAAAACAACCAACTACACTTCAAACATGAACCTGCTTTAAACATTTGAGTGAAAATAATCTGTAAGCATAATACACTGAATAAAAATAAAATTAAATAAAAACCCTTAACCACAAAAAGTATTTAAATTACTAGATACGTATTTCGACCACTATGTGGTCATCATCAGTAGAAGAAAAAAAAAAAGAAAAAAAAAATTTAGCTGTATAATTTACTATATTGTTGCTTTAAACACTTTTAAATACCTATCTAGTAATTTAAATATTTTTTGTGGTTAAGGATTTTTATTTAATTTTATTTAAATCGTGCCACAGTGTTCCTATAGATTAATAATACACTGAATTAACGTTCTAACCTGGGCAGATCTTTTCAGGTAGATTACAATTTCTAGATTCTTACACAGCGTGTCTTTAAATTTTCAGATTTAGATTTTATAATTTACATGTAGATAAATGCTAATCACAAAAATAGGAATGTTTAGTTTAAATTCAATGACAGCTGCACGAAGCATCTGCTTTCATGACATCTGTCAACTGTGCAACACAAAAAAAGTATGACGTCGAAAACATACGTTGAAATTATCTAAGGTTCAGATGGAACAAAGCTTGTAATTATATAAACTTAACTTGACAAAATTTCGTTTTACGGCTTATAAAACCAGTTCAACAATAATTGAGAATTACACAGATTACATGTTAAAAACATAATAGCAACTTTACGTGCTTTATATGATAGTCTGTTTATCAAATTTTTATGACATTCAAAACATATGCATGAAATATCTTATATCTAATAACGAACCAAACTGCCTCTGTTGCTCCACGACAAATCGAGATGGAAATTCATATTCTTCAAGCAAGGTTACTAACCATTTCTAATTTGGGATGACTGCAATCAAAACCAACATCCATAATTCTTAGTTGACGAATTCTTAGTTAACAAATTCTTAGTAGACAAAATTCTAAATTGACAAATCTTAAGTGACGAATCCTAAATGATGAATCCTAATTGATGAATTCTACATGACGTGCGTTAGTAGAAGGTATCAAAATAGTTTCAGGTCTAGCACGACCTGACCTGCTTACATTAGTAATTTATTCGAAAGTCGCCTGCCTCTCGCCGGGAATAAATCTTGATAAGGCGGTTGCTAGCGGGCGACTAACTCGACGAAGCAAGAACCGAATGATAGCGACGTTGGAGGTGGGGAATACGAAAGAAACAGCTAGAGATGCTTGACGAAGTAACTTTATGTCATACAGATATTTTAATATAAGAAGATTAATAAGGAATAAGGCACGCTTAGCGCATTATCCTCGTAATTCAATGCGAATAATTATTGCTGAAATTAAACATGTTACAATGCGAAAACTCGTTTTAACATGGTATTACTTAAAATTATTTCCTTCTTCTGAAGTTCCGTATTTAAAGATGGTACAGTCATATGCTTTTCTGCAAAGAAGATAAATAATCATCATTTCCTCAAACACTTTATGGCACTTACTTTTAGCGTACACCGTGTATATAATATCTTTAATGCTCATTTTAATACATTCAGGGATGCCGATAGTCTCAATCTTCTTATGAAGCCTTTTTTCCTCAGGACTATTTATAATTAGGTTTGTATGACTCTAAAATTTGATCCGTGCCACAGTCGAACAATGATTTTTAAAGAAACACTTATTCGCTAAAACACAAAGTTAAAAAAATTGAATTTATAAGTAAGGCATGAAACCATACCCTACATTTGACTTTACAATGTTCCACCCAAAGGTACTGTATTCGCCCAACATTTGATTTTCCAATGCTCCAAGGTACTACATTGGTCAGGACGCGATTTTTTTTGCCTGGACATTTTGAATTTTGCCGAACCCTTGCTGTTCCAAGCAAGGTAGGAATCTCTAACGTGCGTGACAACACACACAACCCCACACACGGGACCTGCATTTTACTTTTCATCCGAACGAGAGCGTATTTTTTGTGAGAAATGTTTGCCTAACGTTTTTCAAGCGGTCCGTGTCCAGAATCGAACCAGGACCTTGGGCTTAGTAGTCATACACGAACCAACTAATCCATGCAACCACCGTACTACATTGACCAGAAAGCAAGTGTTTATAGCTGGACATTTTAAATGTTCCGAACCCTTGCTGTTCCAAACAAAGTAGGGAACTTTAACGAGTGTGACAACATTCACTCACGGACCTACATTTTACCTCTCGTCCGAACGAGAGAGCGTATTTTTGTGAAGAATGCTCGCCTAACATTTTTCAAGAGGTCCGTGTCGGGAATTAAACTCGCGACCTTGGGATAAGCAGTTATAGGCGAACCTATATGATCCACGGAACCACAGGTAAAACCTTATCTCTTGTACTACTTGTATTGAAATTGAAGAACCACCATTCGACTTTACTTTCAAAGTGATTTGATAGATTCAATGTCAGCTGTTGAGCTTAAGTCTTTAAGGCTGTACCTTTAGGTGATATTACAAAATTTAGTTCTAATAGGAACTGATTTTCAGCAAACTAAAATAAACACGAAGAAATGTAAACAAAAATTTGACAACATTGAGGTGGCATGTTCAAATAGTACTTTGATTTAATTTGCTAATCAAGATCCGACATACAATGTAATAGTTTTCACTTTCAAGCTCATACAATAGTTAGTTACGTATGTGTATTATAAAAATGCGTTTCATTGATTCCTTGTCTTTATTTTACTCACTATAAAATCAAAATATCTTTAAATACTCGTGTCGAATCTAGAATCTGGGATTAGTTTTGTGACGGCCTTCTTTCCTGGTTCCGTTATAGTAATAATTTCAACCAGTTTTCTAATCGTGTAAGAAGTTGGTTAACAAATACAGGTATTCAGAATGATCAAATACCCGTTTCATTCCAAGAAAACAAAAAAATTAGTACAATACAGGTGGATGGATTGATTACCTCTGTAACAAAAATTATATAACATTTCCTAGGTTAGTGTTTACCTTCTAATAGAATTATTTCACGTATTATAAGCTTAGCGAATGGTAAAAACCTGGCATAGGCAATTTGCCATGGTAGTGGGTATAATGTTAATCATTTTAATTGATTAACAAAGTAAATAAAAATGCGTTCTTCAACATTGTATATTAAAGTAATTTATAAAAAATATATTGTAAAATTATCATACTGTTTTGAAGTTGCCATTAATATATGTATAAAAATATTTATTAACAATACTATATACATAATATGTTATTAGACCCAGAATACCAAAAATTAAACAAGCTAATCATACTTATCATACTTAAATACTAATACTTTATCACTTTGTTGAGTTTCCCATACCAAACCATGTATTCCCATCAAATGTTTTATAACATGAGTTTTTTGATATCCCCTATAAAGGCACTTAGGGCATCCAAACATGGGCTCTTTTCCACATTCATACTTGATATGTCTCACTAATGTAGATTTAACGGAATATTCCTTTGAACATACTGGACATTGATACTCTTTTCTTTTACCTTTCAATAACAACGCTAAAATAATAATGCATTAGTTAATTATTCCGATTGTTTAACGAAAAGATCGTATGACGGTGTAAGCACTCATGCTACTGCTATATATTTGTTTGGAAAATATGGTTAGTTAATAAAGAAATGTTAGACGCCAGAAGAAACCCGACACCTATTTAAGTAAAAATTAAGCAGTATATATTGTCCATTTCTTGAACACCGATGCGAAAATATCACTCAGTAAAGCACAGGCGATAATACTTGAACAACGTATTATACAACGGTGGTAGTTGTGGCCGTTTTGTCCCTGAATCATTTAAATCATATAATAGCTTTAGCTCACTTCTTCTTACACGCTATGTTTGTTGACGGTTGTCGCAGTATTTTCCACAAACGTTTAAAATTAAAAATTGGAAAAGTAAGATTTCCATTACTAATAGATTTAAGTTATAGGAAAACAGCACGATGTAGACTTTTTGGTTTATTTTAATTTATTACACTTCCTACAAAAGAGTATGATTATCATTATTGGAAAATAGGAAGATTGTTAGATAGGGGAAAGGTGTAAAGAAAAAGTCATTTCACGTAAAATAATTTTTATTTAATCTGTAAAACAAAATTCAAATTAGGAAAACAGACATTAAAAATACTAAACATTAGTTTCAATGAGGGCAAACATTTTTTCTGAATATACAGTGAGTATTACACCTAAGAAATAAATTTGTGCAAGTAATGCAAGTGTCCCTTTCACACATGTGTAGTGGGTTGGAAAGGACAAGCACAGTGATGAAAGCGAAAACAGATTATATGCTTTATGTGCCTACATTAAAACATGAAAATGCCTGGATTTTACTTGTTCCGCTATTTTTGACTAAGACAGGTAATTTTATTATAATATCTCGCTTAGAAACATCAGCGATGTCTACATTGCCTAGATAGATAAATTTTTGGTTAACATTTTCCTTTAAAAATGTGATTTTGCATTCTCCATCAAGCAAAAATTCCATAATTTCTCCAATAAAATGTTTTATTGTGTTTTTAAAACTTAACGATAACAAAATCGCCTAATTCCATTAGCGAATTATGTTCAGGCTCTTTCACTGGTGCCCAATCCGCTTCGTCACTTTCAGCGTAATGAATACTTTTGTATGTTTCGCTGTCATGGCTACTGATTGTTATTTTTTGCGGTTGTTGTTTTTCCTGAGTTAAATTAATATTTTTGCAATTTTTTCATTCATGTACTAAATTTCTTTTAGCTACATTAACTTTCTTATTGATTTTGTTTATTTAGAGCAGCTTCTATTGCATTTTTTCCGGAGTTTCAGTATATAATTCTATTTCTTCCCTTTCTTCGCCCTTTTTGAACAACTTTCCGAGGTTCGGACTTTGGAAAAGGTCAAACATCGGTAATAGTTGTCATATTTTCATTGACATCAATATTTTCAATTGAACTGGAAGCCGACGATTGTGAATATTCGGATCTGGAGGGTCAGAGCCAGAGGCTGCTAAAAAATCATGTTCTTGAAATATTCTTGTATTTATAAGATATATATATATATATATATATATATATATATATATATATACAGCAGTTTTAGCAAAACCGGAACCAATATTTCTTGGTGTAAAAGCATTACCCAAAGCAATTTTAGCAAATTTTGGCAAGTTATAAATGGTTATTGCTTTTGTGGGATTCTTTACCATCCAGTCGTTTTGTGAAGCTTTAAGGTATGTTTTAAAGGGTCCATATACAGCCACACCTAACGGATGCGACTTATGACAGCAATGTGGAGGAAACTACATTAATAATGACATGACTTTCGTGATTGTCAACCACATGCCGTACAGGCTGACCTTTTGATGGTCTGACCTTGTATACAAAATGTTTAAATGCTAAATAAAAGTTCTCAGATGTTATCTAATGCTGCCGATATGGCGTAACTTGTTTGGAATCGCATTTTGTAAATTTGAAACCGCATACAAACCAGTTTTCTCGGCGTTAAATATCCGATCTGCACTAAAGTTATGTTTTTCGTAAGCTGTTTCCAATTTATCAAAATATGTCTTCACTGTAGTTGCATTAAAGGAGGTTGCTCTTAACAAACTAGCTTTCTCTGGGGTTACAAAGATAAATCTTTATTGCGATGTATGTATCCCTTTATCCAATCTACGCCCACAATTCTATAATTATACCAAACTTGCGGAATATGTTTGTTCACTTAGCTGCGGTTTTTAAATAACTGTCAAGGGCTGCTTCTTCGCTTACAGAAAATATTCTTCGAATCCCAATATTGGGTTCATAACTAAACCCATGATCGTTTCTTGTTTCTTTGCCTAAGCGAGCTAGCACGGATTTTACCATGTAATATTCCTTGACACTACATTTGATTTTCCAATGAAGAAATTTACGAAACGCATTCCAAACATAATATAGTTTTAATAATAATTTTATAAATTGTTTATTAGTATTAAACTTTTAGGACTCTATGTACTAGGTTATCATAAAGTAAGGGATATATTTTAAATCATTACAACTTTTTAATAAATTAAGTTAGTAACATAAAATAAACGAATTCTAGTTGCTTAATGAATGGGATTTTACCGTATCTATGAGAAACAAAAGCGTTGTCATAACAATTGTTGACACTAGTGTCAAAACGAAATTATTCAATTTGAAGTTTTATTTTGAAATTAAAACTCAAGTAAAAGTTGAGTTCAAACGACTCAACTGTAATAACATGGATTTACAAACAAGAATTGGTTTAGTTCAGTGCTATTATGAATCCGGCAGAAATTACACCGCTGGATTACGAAGATTTCGCACGAGAATGGGTTTGAGAGCGGGACCCTGTCAAATGAAAGCGTACCGCAATTTGATACAAAATTTGAAAGAACAGGGTCTGTAACTGACTTACCAAGATCAGGAAGACCAATAATTAGTGATGTCCAAGTTGCAGAGGTTCTTCATGAAAATCAAGACATAGCCAGAAGCAATTCACTCGCAATCAGCAGTGCAAATGCGATATCCAAGCGATTGCAAATGCCGTATACCACGGTTTGGAAAATTTTACGCAAAATTCTAAACATGTATCCATATAAACTGAAAATGCTGTTTGAATTAAAGGACGCAGATTTGGCTACTAGGTACGATTTTTCTTTGCGAGTAATGGCTCAGATGGAAATTGAACCCGAATGGTTATCCCGTATTTTATGGACAGATGAGGCACATTTTACTCTGAATGGTGGAGTCAATACTCAAAATGTAGAATCTGGTCTGCAGAAAATCCGCAACAAATCGTTCAAAAGGTCTTCATGACAAGAAAGTCACCGTTTGGTGCGGTTTTACAGCTGATTTTATTATTGGTCCGTATTTCTACGGGGAAATGCAGAATGGACAAGCCGTATCTGTAACTGTAAATCGTGAACGATACTTGCAAATGTTACAAAATTATGTTATTCCACAGCTGCAAAACGAGCACTACGGAATTGAAAACATCATTTTATGCAGGATGGAGCACCCCGCACATTTTCGACCAGTCAAAGAATTGTTAACCAACGTTTTCAAGATCGCGTGTTAAGCAGACATTTCGTAAATTCATGGCCACCAAGATCACCTGATCTAAACCCAGCGGATTACTGACTGTGGGGTTATTTAAAAAGTTTAGTGTTTAGAAGACGACCAACTACGCTACAAGAATTAAAAGACAGTATTACGGAGCAAATTGGTACAATTCAACCAGAAATGTTACGAAATGCTGTGTACAATTTGGAGGTAAGGATGGTGATCTTACAACAACAAAATGGAGGTGTCATATTGAGCAATTGCCGTAACCTGTTTTGGGCATACTAAATCCCATTTCATAAGCAATTAGATTTCATTTATTTCTTGTTATTAACTTAATTTGTTAAAAAGTTATCATAATTTAAAATATATCCCTTACTTTATGATAACCTGATACTTTAAATCTTTAAAATGAAAGCTTTCGGCAGTTGAGATTTTTAACTTCAGCAATTCTAGTTGGACGAGGCTTCTAGTAGCAATTGTTTCATTTATCATAGATAATGGCAGACGGGGTGTACTTGAAGTTGAATATGTTGCTACTGCACGAGTGAAGTTTTTAAGAAAACTTTATGATTCTGTTTTTTAGATGAGACGGCTTTTTAGTGGGGGTTTTCATAAAAAGAGTTAACATGATGGTTTTCAAGCAAAGTGAAAAGAACAAACCTCTTGAAGAAGGTTAAAGGTTAGTTTTTAAAGTTAAAATTAAATTTAATATAAATATTTATTATTATTATAGGTTTATAGTCGTACATGCAGCCAACAAACCTGGATTCAATCCAAATGCATCACTTTTGTATTCAACAAAATCTACGAGCGCTATCATGGAGAGCACAATTATAATAGACCATGCTTGATAAGCAGACGCAGAACAAGGGGTCTGGTGTCACCACAACCAACTCCTGCTCTTATGTTACAGTTGTCACTATAACATTTTTTCTTGCGTCACTTTGGTAATCCGAAATTTGTTTAACATCACTTTGACAGTACGCCAATTTTTCTGTACGTCATCATGGCATTCCGCTATTTTTTACATCACAATTTTTGACTTATTCTGTACATAAATATATATATATATATATATATATATATATATAATTTTACGCCATCCTGTATATACATTCGCCACATAGCTACGTCAGATAGTTTTTAAAGAACAAAGTTGACTGAAGCGGGATTCGAACCCGAGTCATCTGCATGCTCAACTCTTCAATGTTTAAAATATTTGGGTATCTTGCCTGCCTTATACATATAGCTTACAAGTCGGAAGAGACGTCCTGTTACTGCTTGTACAGCGGCTTATAGAGTTTCTGTTTGCACCTTATCTATACCCGGTGCCTTACCATTTTTCTAGTTCCTGTCTTAAATATAAATTCCCTGTATACTCATGCGATCTAACTACTTTTTTCTATATTTTCTATAATGATGTCTCCTCTCACGCTCCTTACATTTTTGCTATACGGTTTTTATCCTTAAAATCCAAAATCGCTCAAATTGTTGTAACGCCTTTCCGTTCAAATTACCTCATATAACTTGTAACAACCATTCCCATTCTATAAACCTTCATCTCAATTAATTTTTAATTTTTTTCTCTATTTTTAAAATATTGTAACTATGTATTCCCTTTCCGAGTAGCAATAAACTTTCAAAGTCGTCAATTAAAACCACCCGTCTACTATAATAACTTCACTATTAAACAGATTAGCATGGTGACGTTTGAATAGCTACTGACCCCTTTCTAAAGTTCTAATGGGTTCTATAAGAGCGAGCCATCGTGATGTCGTCGTAGAGAACTATCTAGTTCATTCGCGAACCTTGTGATTGTCTTTTTTCGGAAGCGTGTGATGCAATATTCAGAAATTTGTATTTTTGCGGTCTCGAGCTATGATGCTTTACCTTATCTTTACGACATTATCGCTTTAATTCGCCTTAATTGGAGGGATGTTTACATTTCCTATCTAATCCCTTCTACAAATCTACGGTATTTCATCATTCACCTTGTGTTCTATTTTAGTACTCGAATGTTCTACAAAATCAATAAAAATGTTCTTCATTACTTGCAAAATACCATTTTTTTTCAATTGAAATACAATCGTAACTAATTTCTTTGAATGTCGACTTATATTTTAAATAAATACGCTTTCATCTAAATACCAACGTATGTTTAGCGTTAGGAGCAAAATGCAATTAAATATTATAGACAATTAAGTACTTTGATTACAAAATGCGGATGTAAAATCTATTAACTACTCAATGAAATTTCCTTTCATGCAATTGTATTCGCACAATGAATACCTTTGAATATAAACACCTTATTAAATTATCCACCTAAGGGTGAAGCTCCTTGAAAAACGTCTCCAACGCGCAGAATATAGCGAAACATCACTACTTTTATCTTAGAACACCATTTTTTCATCTTGAAGTTTATGTAATAAGAATGAAAAATCCTTTAATTCATGTTCCATTTGCATTTATGTTCATATGTTGTATGTTTACGAAGTGATGCTACCTGACCCTCAATGAGCTTTAATCGCGCCAATATATATATATATATATATATATATATATATATATATATATATCAAACTTTATCAAACTCTATATATATATATATATATATATATATATATATATATATATATATATATTTTCCAGAGTTCGATAAAGATTTTACTTTCTAAATTTGAAAAAAAAAACAAAATTGTCTAGATATTTAGATGTATAGAAAACTTATTTGTGAATTACCCCTGTATAAGCATATTACTTACGTTCAAGGCGTAAACAAGTGTTTATTACAATATCGTGTTTGTGTAAATGCTACTAATGGATTTCATCTTTAAATAAAAGACGGTGTTTTCTATAAAATTGTAGTTCAAATGGATATAAATACCTTCAATTATAAAAAGAAACTCACATGAGTAAATATTCTGAAAGGATTTCGTTGGTAATTTAATAACAGGAAGACGTATATCTAATTAAAAAGCGTGTTTATTGACCCCGTGTTCCAGAATAGACCAGAATGTTGAGATGAAACACAGGTAAACGATGCGTTTAAATAACCTAGATTATTGAATAAGTCTGAAGCGGTTATAAAAGGTATAGTGAAACAACGAACTTAAAGATGTCGAACCCACTGGACACATATGGAAAGCGACACGATGAATGGCGAATACTCCCGAATCAGCTACTTTAGAGGAGATTCGTTTTATTTATAGGCCATTCTGTACCTATTGGAGACCAGTGTTGATTGAAACTTCGGCGTGCGTGTGTTATAAATATAATTAAATAATATGTTATGTAATTAAAATTGTACATAAAATGTACAATACGCTAGTAATAATTATTTAAAATATAATAAAATAAAATATAGACGATTTGAAACTAATTAAAACTATTGTAAGAGAAAATTTACTTAACGATATGGAAATTAAACGGAAGATAAATTTGAAACACAATTTTTACTTTTTAAAATAATTTAAAAGAAAATGAAGCCTGGATTGTAATCTGTTTTGGAAAGTCAAAACTGGTGAATTAAAGCCAAATTACAAAAAGACACTTAATGGTAGAATTTAAATCAATTCGTTTAGTTATTTTGAGTAAGTTCTAAAGTCTCATTTATTAGTTTAAGTTTCAGAGTAAGATTCGTGTGTAAAAGTCAATTTAATTTAATTTTAAAGGTTTCATGCAAACCTACGCTCAGGTTTTCTCATTACATAGGATAAAAATGGAACATAACTAAATACAGAAACGTTTAATACAGCTTTTTAAGAGGAAAGAATATTAAATTGTACATATTAAGGAAGGTTTAATTAAGAAGTTTTTGATGCGTGATAATTCTAGGTTTAAATACACGTTCTGGGCTCTTATATTAGTATATAAGGTATGCATCCCGAGGAATTTATTTTGAACCATCAATTTTGTATTTGAGATTGTTTGTAAGAGAAAGTTCTTGTGGACGCATTATTTTGTATATGAAAGATTGTTTGTAAGAGGATTATTTTGTATTATTATATTTGTATCATTTCAACGGTTGAATTTATTCTAGAAGATGAGAATCAAAGAGCTAGCAAAAATAATTAGACGACGGGCAATTAGAAAAATTAATAATAGCACTATTATTCGCTCGCAGTCAGGAGTATAGAATCAATCATCCACAGCAATATATTGTTAAGTACATTTACTGCATCGTACATTTTCTGATTAAACCTTGCATTTCTTATTGTATTCACGATCATACGAATTTTCATTAACAAGTATCGACTACCTATCAAATTGAAATAATTACGTATTCAAGCATCCTATAAGATCCCCTTAAGTGTTAAGTTTCGACGTTAAATATTTGGAATCTAGTCGTTTGAAGGTTACAGGTCATTGCCGCTGTCGGTAAGAAAGTATTAGTTTCTAAAATAATGCTAACGTTACAAAGTCCATTACGTAAATTTTGCATGTAATGATTTCCTTTTGAAACTTGTTCTACATCACGTTGCTGTATGCAATTTATTATGACTCGTATAAATATTTTTGTCAATTAATTTTCAAGATCCTTTTGTAAAGTATAAAGTACAATGAGTATTATAACCTATTTCTAATTAATAGTGTGTTCAACTAAAGATATCGTATCTCACCGATTGTACAGGTGTAGATATACTTCGTCAGTTATCTTGTTTATGACGAATTGAAATACTAATATGTTAAGTTATAACACCTGAATGCTATATGATGAAAATTGGAACTTAAAGTAATCTGTCAATTTTTGATTTTTGCCAAAAGTTAAATAAGGAATATTTAAACATTGTGAGGTCGCGTAGCGCTACAATGACTATCTTATAAAAAAATATAATGTGCATAATTAAATATCTGATTTAAAAATTACTTCCATAAGAATTGAATTTTATTAAGTACTCTTATTTATTATGATGTTATTTACTTTTCTTAAAAGAGAATACAGAATTATTTTTATTGGACTTCAGTTTATTTTTCAGTAATATTAAATTTTCCAAATTTTGTTCGGTGTTTACAAAGTAAACTTATCCGAAAGAGTATCACGATAGTAGAGACAATTGAACTTAATTTAAAGATTACATATTCATACTGATCCGTAATATATATATATATATATATATATATATATATATATAGGGTGTCTATGTTGGTAGAAATTATGTTTCAGAGTCACCCCACTCATCGTTAGATCCTTGAAGAAGACGATCAGATGTAAGTATGATATGTGTGACAATCAAACTTTGTATTTAAAGTAGTTTATGATAAAATAGGTTTCCAAATTTTCCTTTAAGCAAATTCATTTAGTCAGTTGCTTTATAAAAAATTTAGGTGGCGTCCTTTATTCTGTTTCTTTCTACTCAAATATACCCACTGACCCAATCTCATGCGACCGTGGGCCAAAAAACCCAGTTAGCTAAATGTCTTAAGAGTGTTCTTTTACTATAAGCCAATTTCCATCCAAACCTTACCCTGGGCTTGATACAGTTACATAAGAATTCTCGATAGGTAATGTTAATCTACCACAATTTTATTGTGGAATAGATTGATAGAAAAAATATAGATAATACTGTAACTAGTAAAATTGTTTCAAAAAAATATCCGGCCCGTCGATAATTGTAAGTACGCACTGTAAGATCTGCTACGATGGTACTAGAGGCAGACTGGTGATGTACGATAATGTACTTACGGATAAACACATCGGAAGACATCTATTCATCTTTGGCACACAAGCGGACTTAAGGTATAAATACTCTCTTTTTTTGATGCTTTCTACGAAACCTAGTTCTTTTTCTTGTGGTTGATAACCACGCCAGTGCTCAAGTACATTTTTTCTTACTCGTGGTTATGGAACAATAAACTACAGATTTCGGTTCTAAAATTTACTATCAAATGTTAGTGCACACACTGGTTACGCGATTGTTTAGGTCATAATTTAGATAAACATAAGCTCGCGTTGAAGCAATTTTACTTACTTTAACTTAAGATTTAGGAAATGCTAACGTCAACAGATTGTTTACTAATTATAAGCTAAAATAAGTTTAGCACTTGATTCCCTATAAAATTTACCTTCAGTTTACGGTTACTCTATTACTTTTAGGAAATGCATTTCAGTAAGTAGCAGGTAAGCTTAGTATTGTTATATATATTACGTCTAATTTTCTTCTTGTATTTATTTAGGGTTGGAAACATTGTGTAAGTATGCATGTACTCGTTACTTATATTTTAATACTTGATATGACTGAGAGATAATCTCTAATCAATATTTATTTAAATTTCATGTATATTTTGGAGTTATTTTGCGTTATATGCTAGTTGACGCTTTCGCCTATATATAATGTTTTACCAGAACATTACGTAAATGTTCGTTTTGTTTTGTAAAAATTCCTTTTGATACTATGTTTGTTAACTAACGGTTTGTGATATAGCTACTACCTGAGATTTTCAATTTTTCTTTCTGTCTGACCCACCCCACTCTACGATTCAGCTAGTACAGCATTAATTCTTTCAATCCCCTTATTTTGTTAAGGTATTCGATGAGGGCGATTTTGTTTTCTTACTTTACTTTTCTTCTTTCATGCCTGCACGGAATACCATTACATACATACATACCCTAATTCTAAAAATAAATCCCACCAAAATATAATATAATACAGAAAAATACAAATTTCTGTAAGTTCTTGGTTACACCCTGTAAAATCAAGCGCACTTTTATTCATTAAAGTGACATACAAAAACGCAAATTGCGCGTGTATAAATAATCACCCTATATGATATAGGCGTATTGTAAATAAATAGCAAGTAACGTAAGTCATATGTAAAGATAATTAATTGTAAGATACCGTAAAACGCATTAAATGCGAACGTAAAAATCGCTCGTTTTAAGATACATACAAAGCCATTTATTTTACTTATTAATTATTAATACATTTTTGATAAAATGCATTTGATTTGCTGTAAATAGCATAAAAGAGTATTAGCTTCACGCTTTTAGTTTAAGAAACTACAATCAACGTGTATTAAAAACCCCTTTTGCATTAAAAAAGCAAATAACGTTTGAATTAATTACCCCGCAATTTGTTCTAAACACAGAGAATTTTCTAGAACCTAATAGGGTGAGTCATCGGTATTTTAGAACGACGTAATTATCATTAATGAATAAACATGTATTCTTAGAAGCGGCCAAAACACAAAAAACCTGCAAAAGCCCTGAAAAATCCAAGAAAGTGATTATCTTTAACATTAGTATGCGACGCAACAACAATAGTATATGTGTTAAACAAAAACAGATAACACACGCCACGGATGACTGGAACGATAATTAGACGCTACATTTTCCATCTTTTAATTACTAGTCCGATTTGAAATGATCATTTGGGCTTTGCATAAAAGTCATAGATTATTATTTCATCTTATTAACTAATACTCTAGTATTAATCACCTTGCCTTGTGCAATTATTCAATATATATATATATATATATATATATATATATATAAATATATATATATAATACATACATACATACATACATACATACATACATACATACATACATACATACATACATACATACATACATACATACATACATACATACATACATACACACATACGAACACACACACCACACACATACAACACACACACACACGCACATACACACACGAATCAAACTTTCATTAAGTAGCTTGTGTATATAAAAGTACGCTTTATATTAGTCAAATCGATAAATACTTTACGCATATATCTCATTCATTCATCGAGAAAATATTTCTTATAAGAAAGACCCGTTTGTTTTCACTAAATTATATTGAAAATTGCATTAATGTTGGAAGTCATGTAATTGTTAACATTATTATTAGACTGCATCAACTTCTTAATATAAAAAGTACGGCAAAGAAATGATCTCGCAATCATTTATTATTTTATTGAATAAAACCAACAACAGTATGATGACAGCGATATCAGAACTAACCTGCTAGCAAAGAGCAACATTCGATGAGATTAGAAATTAAAAAGGATTGATTTTCAATATCGTAAATGATGCCGACTTAGCATTAATCAGAGCATTTGATGAATGAAAAGCTTTGTTTCTGATTCCTGAGGAGTGCATGTCTCTTTGTAAGTTTGAGTGATTGGTTAGATTGAAATTTCCTTGAATAATTGTTTTTTTATGATCTGAAGTACATGCTATTTACTATACACGTGCTATTTGTGTTTATCGGTAAAGTACCTTATACAAATATTTTAAAGTTTTCATTGTATCTAATAATTTTATTTTGAGAAGTTGTAGTCTTAAGGTTTAATTAATTCACAAATGCATTCAGAAAATTATTATTTATAACAAAGGGCAATTTACACGTATCTTTGATACGATGTATATTTTATAGATATAAATACGGTGCTGAGAGTACTATGACACTGGAAATTCATGTAATTTTATTCTGAGTGTAAGCTGAAGCTTTAGTTATTTTTTTAGTCATTTAGTCTGCACTAATTTTGATTTACAATATCATAATATCTAAATATTTGTACTCTAAAAATTAAGGTTTATTATACTAATTTGTTCGAGCAGGAGAGTGTCTATGTTCCACCAACTGGTTTCTTTTATTTAGATACGAGACTCTGCATCTGTTGTATAAAAAAGTTTGCTTCAATATCACAGATACATATATATATATATATATATATATATATATATATCTGTGATATTGAAGTAAACTTTTCACATAAAGAAGTTTGGAATACACTAATATTAAAACTTTTTAGTTTAATTTCCTATAATTTTATGCATTCTATAAACATGTTTCATACAATCGGTTTTGTAAAAAAATTTTCGGTCACACAAAGTACACGCAAGTTGAGGATGCTTTCCACATTCCCATCTTAAATGACGATTAAGTGTAGTTCTTCTTTTATATTTCTTCCTGCAGTTTGGGCAGCAAAACCAGTTTATGTTAGCAGTACCAGCTAATCTCATATCAGCTATTGGCGATCCTATAAACAAGTTTTGAATTAAATATAAAACCAACTAACATTTATATGACTAACTGCAACCATATTAACACAAAATTTCCATGATCAAACTATACATAGTAATTTTTGCATTAAAAAACTATCTATTCTAGTGACATTTTAAACTTATAGAACAGCCAAACAAGTGTATAATGCTGAATACAAGCACTATATGAAAACAAGGTGTTATGTATATGAGTTTGATGGTTTAAAAATAGGTCAAAATGTATAGCAACTCTGTTTCTAAACATGAAACTGTCTAAATTTATGTTTAAAATTATATACTATTTTTGGTCGATCTGTGTAGACATTAATCACTAAAAATTCATAAACTACTAACAAATACAGATATCAATCAAAAGGTGCAGTGCATTTGTACGCAAGCATTAGTTACTATTTTTGTTTCTTGGTGTCTGATGGGTGTCCTGATGAAGCCAAATCTGCACTCCGAATTTTTCTACCGCCCTCAGCTAATTAAGATATTCGCTAAAGACAATTTACATTGTATAACACACTGCAACGAACGTAATCCAGCAGGTGATTCATCATCGGAATGTAAACAGCCTCATATTGTCTGGCAAAGGTTCTAAAAATCGCTGAAAGACCTGCTTAGAATATATAAACTTCGCAGATAGGATAAGAAGCAGTTGATATCCTAAACGCGGTTGTAAATAGATATAAAATTTAAATAAAGAAATAATATTTTAGTGTACAGTATTGTTGCTGACAGACTTGCTAAAATGTCATGAAAATGTGTCATTCAAACGGATACGTTTTGTTACGTATGTGACAAGTTCACAACTAAATCTCATAAAAAAACAGTAATAGCGGTAATGAAAGCTTATGAGCTTTATTTTGGATCCAAACTAGGAGATCAGGATAAACCTTGAGTGCCGCATATCATTTGCGCAACGTATGTTGTGAATATAAGGAGATGGCCCAACGGTACCCATAAGTCAATGCTTTTTGCAGTGCCTATGGTGTGGACAGAACCTAAAGATCTTGCTGCACATTGCTATTACTGCTTGACGAATCTATTTATTTAGAATTTCACTGAAGTCGAAATGATGTCCAGTACCCAAACCTGCAGTCACCTCTCAGACCAGTGCTTCACAGCCAGGAGTTACCTGTCCCCAAACGTCCAGAATCATATACACTTTGGGACAATATAAATGGTGCTGAAAAAAATATTGTTCAACCTATGGAAAAAAGACACGGATCTTGATTTCCAACCATTTGACATAGGTGCTCAACATTTACTTCCACAAGATGAGCTTAACGACTGAGTATGGGATTTAAAATTGTCAAAAGCTTAAGCGAACTGCTGGGATTCAGGTTGCAAGGTTGAAATCTATTAGAGAGTGGTACGCATATTTCCACATATCGGAGACGTGATCAAGATTTTCTTCATTTTTTTACATCGTGTGATCAGTAGGTGTACTGTATAGATGTTTCTGCACTGTGAATGCATTAGAATGTAGACACAAAACTAATGAGTTAAGACTATTTATGGATTAATCTAGGCTAAGTTTGAAAGGAGTTCTCCTCCACAATGTACATGTACAGTACATATGAAGGAAAAGTATGACACTATTAAAACTTTGCTTGAAAAAATTAAGTATACAGAACATGGGTGAATCATATGCGGTGTTTTAAAAGTCATGGCATTCTTGTTAGGAATGTAATTCGGTTGCACCAAGCACTTTTGTTTTCTCTGAGAATGGGAGAGCAGAGCAAAGGATAAACGCTACTTTGTAAAATTCGAGAAAACCTTGTTGCTGGAGAAATATATGTTACAAGTTAGTTCTCTCTCGTTTATACAAAGAACGTTTTGCTACCACCTCTGCACATAAAACTGGGATTGATGTAAAATTTTGTCGAATTTAAATAAAGATGGTGAATAAAATTTTTTGATTCGTAAATTCCTCACATAATAAAAGACAGTGCATTCGATTCAAAACTGATTGACATTAAGGCGGCTGCTGCATTTTGGAGACACATGTTCCAATTTCTTAGGAAATACAAAGGCAAAAATTACGAACAACTTGTGAATCTTTTAATTTTCACATACAGCGATGTGAGTTGCAACATGTCTTTGAATTTCATGTTCCCCACTCGCATTTGAACTTTCCCCCCTTAAATTTAGGGTCTGTGAGTGACGAACATGGTGAAAAGTTTCACTACGATATTATGTGGTGTGAGAACCGACACCAAGGGAAGTGGAGTTCCACAATGTTTGTAGATTATTGTTGGACCCTAATCAGGAATACTCCAGAGGTACCCACAAACAAAAATCACATGCAAATAAATAGTAAGCATTGGTAGTGAAGTGGTATGCATAATTTGTATTATAACCAATATAACATTACATAATAAAGTGTTTCACTATAAAAATATGAAAGGCAGTGACTGGAGGACGATAGATAAATTCTGTTAATAGATTCATAATCAGCGGGAAAAATCCTTTAAGAACATCCATCCATCGCACATTAGGAAACAAAAAAAATATAACAATTTGTTGTTCAGTGTTATCTATTATATTAATCGCAAATAAAACATCAATATGATAAATCTAACATCTATAAATGTTGAAGCGTGTGGTTGCTAATAAAATGTCATTGGAGAAAGATGAGTCTGGGTTCAATCCAGAACTGGTATGTTGGCCAAATCTATTTTGGATGAAAAATTTTCCTTAATATCTAAAATGAGACGATTAATTATATTTACAACTTTAAAAAATTAAGCAAAAACCTCAAAACTAATGTAAAATAATAATTATTTATGTAATATGTGTTGAATTGTTCATCGCCACGCAAGCAAAACCAATGAAGCAAATGAGCGTAATAAAGTGTATACAAAGTTTTATGTCACACTGCAAAAGTTTTGTAGTTATTTTATAGAAATTTGTTTATAAATAGTTTAGTAAATTTCTATTCCTGACATGTATATAAGTATGTAGTCGGCACTGGAAAACTAGATATGATGTAGTAATAGTAAACTTAGCTCAGTGTTTATTAAATAAGTAAGTATCCTGTAATAAGCAAAATAAAACCGGACCTCCAATAAAGAAATTTGAAAAAAATTGAAAATATCACTGTTAATGTTCAGGACTCTTTACTAACAGAAAAATCTTAGACATTTGCATGAATTCAAGATTACAGAATGTAAAACCTAAAAGATCAAGACTGATATAGATTGATTTTTTGTATTAGTAATAGGCCGCCTTGAAATTATTATTCCACGTATTAAAAAATGTGATACGTCGACGAACCAAAAAATGTTTTTATTAATTACTTTGGTGTAATATATCCGTTCTGGGGGCTATATATTTAGGGTTCAAAAATCGTTGTTCACACATGAGTCATTGTTATAGAGACCTCTCGGCAACTTTTCTAACTGTCACTAAAGCAAATAGGGAAGGAAACATTTAATAACGTGGTTATTTCAATGTAATATTAAATTAGGATACAGAAATAAACAGGAATGCATCCAAAATATTAGATACAAACGTTAATGACTATCGTTATTTTACCTTCGTATTGAATTTAGAAACATTACAGGATTGAAATCGAAAAATAACCAGTTATTTGTAGACATTCACACGGGTTCAAAACAAAGCATTAATCATGCAATCGGACTGACACCCTACAACCACAATAATCATAAAGTGTTATAAAAATTAATGCGTCGCATGTATAAGCGTTGGAAGGAATTGATCGTTCACGCAAGTAGAATAATATTGAACTTGACAATAGGACAGTTAAAGACGCACCATTCGTGAGTACGACAAATCGTGGAATAATCCTGGTGTGTTGGAAACTTATAAAATTAACGAATAATAAAGGAGAGGATCAAATCCAGTTATTCGAAACAAAGTTGATTAACGGATAATTAAAGCGATTGTATTAAACTCCGTAACTGTTGATAAACTGGTTCACAAAAGCGAGTAAAAATGCTCATATAAAAATACTGGCGGCTCCATGGGTGAAATAGATTCGCGTATGACTACTAATCCCAAAGTCCGGGGTTCGATTCCTGACACAAACCGCTTGAAAAATGTTAGATAAACATTTTTCACAAAAATACGTCCTCGTTCGAATGAGAGATAAAATGTACGGGCGTATGTGTGTTGTCGTGCGCGTTAAAGATCCTTACCTTGTCTGGAATAGCTAGGGTTTAGAAAAATTCAAAATTTTCTGTTAAAAAAAACCCGCTTCCTGGCCATTGTAGTATCTTCGGGTGGAGCATTGAAAAATCAAAATAAAAAACACCGATTAAACGTGAAAGTGGCCTGTGCGCGGAGCTTTTATTCAACACCAAATTGTAGTAATTAATTTAACTGCAACCTATTCCTGCACTAGAAGGTCGCTAGAGCTTGGCTAAAGATGAACAACAAACCGTAAGTCAATAGAATTTTTGCCTTCCACTTTCTGAATATTACATGCTGTCTTTTCTTTAATAATTGTGACTGATGGAAATAATTGAAATGTGTAAAACTTATTATTAAGAAGGTTTTTTTAACAGTAGTGCACGCTTATTTAAAGCGTATTGTAAACACAAAAATTTTCATTTCACAATTGTGTTCCTATAACTCATATCTAAAAATTTAATTGGTTGAATGTCTGGAATTGATAAATTCAAACCGTTTTTAGCTACATTCATATTTGGTCAACTAGGGGTAGACTGCTATTATTTACTGTGATATTCATTTAGTAATATAGATTAGGTAAACAAGGCGCAGGTAGTTTTTCACTATTTGTGCTTATTTTCAACTAATGGAAGAAAGTAAAAAGCATGCAAACAAGGCTTCATAAGTCTCTACTGCAGTAAGTCACTAAACCGTCTCTCAGAACATCCATCTTCCAGGGAGACTTTAATTGGGTTTTTCAGATGGGTTGGCGCTCAAATGTTTTTTTTAGAAAAATAGAGTTTAAAGACCTTTCAAAGTAAATATAAGTATTTAAGTAAAAGTGTTATGATTTGTATACCCCTAAAAATTTTGCATTTGTTTTGAAAGAACCTATACCGTACCACTAAAAGATAGTCGGTGCAATTATTAACTGCTACGTAAGGTCGTCCCATGGTATAATAAAATTAATTCAGAGACTTGACGTCACGTAAGCAAGTCACACGTTCCCAATATTTAAAAGTTTTAGTTTTTGGTGCATTGAAAAATACAGAAATATATAAAAATGGCATTTTATTACTTTGACCATGTGAATTATTGTTGCGAACACATGTTTAATTTTCTTTAGGTATTATTTAATTGTTTTAATTGTTATAGGTAATATTTTTCATAGTATTGCCCAATTCAGTTCAAGCTTTATAAATTAATTTTCTTAGTTTTGGTTGTATAGTATTTCAAAGAAAGCCGAGCTAGAACTTATATACTACCTATAGATTGAAAAAAATATTCAAACAAATCGCGCTTAATAATACCATAGTATGCAAAGCTTACTTTACTAGTAGAATCTATTGCAGTTATACTGCAAAGTAATGTAAAAAAATCGCAGACACTAAAATTTCAAAATTAGCTGTATGTGTTTTTGTAAATAATTCCTGTTACAATTTATTTATTATCTACAAGGTTATCCAAGAGAATTTCAGAGGATTCCAATTATAGAATAGAACATAGTAACAGACGGGGTAAAAGTACAATAAAAGAGGAGTCTTAAAGAGAAGAAAACAACAAATTGAATTAATAATTAATTATCATATTGGTAAATCATATAAGGAAAACTAAGAGATGGACACATCATAGTAAACAAATAAAATATGAAACTATAAATTAAATATGATGCTAGATTGGGGAGACAAATATTCATTGTTTTTCAATGCATGCAATTATAGCCTGGTTGTGAGCTGTGAAAACATCTTGATCTTCTTAAATTTCATTCAAAATTTATTAAGCTTACAAAATTTAAGAAAAATATAAAAGTAAAAAATAAATTTTGAAAATGCATGACAAATATAAAATTTGTTCAGACTTTTTTGTAACAAATAATTTTAGATTTAGTTTTGTGCAAAAAAAGCGAACTAATCAGTGATACATAACCTGAAAAATTGCATGGAAAATGTAAAGTTACTTTAATTGTTTAAAAACCATTTATTTTGGTTGGATTAATTATGAAAAATGTGAATCGGTAAATTTGATTTAAATTACTTTCCATACTTTAATGGTAGCTAATATAGAATCGAAGAATTTGCACTTCACTTACTCTTCATAAAAATGCAGAACTGTTAGGTTTACCCCCACACATTGGAAATTGGCAACTGTCAGATGAAAAACTATTTAAAAACTGCGGGCTTATTGATTTACGAGTAGCAATACATCTACGAATTGGCTAAACTACCTAACATGTGATTTTCCAATGCTCCACCCGAAGGTACTATATTGGCCAGGAAGCGAGTTTTTTTTACCAGGAAAATTTGGAATTTTGCCGAACCCTTGCTGTTCCAAGCAAGGTAGTGATCTTTAACGTGCGTGACAACACTCACACACGGGACCTCAATTTTACGTCTCATCCGAACGAGGGTGTATTTTTGTGAAAAATGCTCGCCTAACATTTTTCAAGAGGATCGTGTCGGGATTCGAACCCGGGACCTTGGGCGTAGTAGTCACACACATACCAACTACACCACGGAGCCGCCTGGCTAAACTACCTTATATGTGAAGGTACTACATTCACCAGGAAGCAAGTTTCTTTTACCTGAAAAATTTGGAACTTTGCCAAACCCTTGCTGTTCCAAGCAAGGTAGGGATCTTTAATGTGCGTGACAACACTCACACACGGGACCTCCATTTTACCTCTCATCCGAACGAGGATGTATTTTTGTGAAAAATGCTCGCCTAACATTTTTCAAGCGGAGTATCGGGATTCGAACCAGGGACCTTGGACGTAGTAGTCACACACATGCCACTACACCATAAATCCTAAATCAATTAAATTATTACAACTAGGATTGTTTTAGATAATTGTATTTTCATGTTGTTCATAATACTAATTATGTTTGACTAACAATAGATAAGAGTACAGATAATTTTGGAAGACTCAATTTCTATGAATTAAATTCTAGGGTAAATGTTCAGACGTTTTCTTTAAATAATTGTAATTGCAGGTTCCATAGAGGTTATATGACCTCACGAGTTAGTGCCCCCTCCTGCTCCTAGTTCTGTTAAGGAAAAAAATAAATAAAAAAAATGATGTGACTTCTTTATTTTCATATAACCAGCTTAGCATCTTGATTAAGGAAATGTACGAAATACTTTCAAAAGAAAGTGTTTATTAATATTCTAGTCAAGATTCCACCTGCTAAAGTAGTTTTTGTTGGATCTTGAATATAAAATTAACTCTTTTTACTGACAAACCGGATAGAATTATAATAATGCAAACTAACAACACTAAATATTTTAGAAGAAATGAACTGGTGCGAATAAAACATGTAATTATAAAATTCATACAAATGCAATAAAGAATAAAAACATAAGAAATTAAATATCATACTTGATATATAAACTAATAAATTTCTAACACTACAAACAATACTTTGTAATAAACAATTATAAATGACATCAAACTTAATAACAAATTTCAATTTTCACACTGAAATTTAACAGTTTCATGCAGCCTAGCCTTAGAATATTGCCAGCTTTATATAAGGATGTTTGCGTTTTATATGATATTTTAAAGTACTCTTTCGTTTTGCTTTATATCTGCAACCAGGACAATTATATTGTGGCTCTTTACCACACTCAAACTTTGAATGATTATATAATGACTGCACATGACGGTATATTTTCCCACAGCCGCAGTGAAATTGAGGTACCTCTAAAACATAAAATTGACGTTAATGGAATATGTTACAGTACAACCCATTATTGTTTGTATAAACCTCCTTTAACTATTAATCCATTTTTATTTAAATATATATATATATAGTGTGCCCCTAATTGAAATAGAGCCACTAAAATTTCAAAATCTAGTAAAAAAAATTAATGTTACACTTCTCTTTTGAGTGTAATATTACTTTAACTAAGAAGGGCCAGGTGATATAATTACGTGTACTTTCAAACAAACAAACATTTACAAAACCACTACATTCTTCGTATAATTAGTTAAAACAGAAAGTTATCTTAAACTAATTGTAAAATTAAAGCAAAAAATACGTCTTACTGTTTTTCTCTCAATCGGTTATTGCTTACATGTTGCTACATCGCGGTCTCCACAAATATTTATTGTCTTTGTATTTAAAATTTTGCACCGTTAATATGAGTTGAAATTGCTTAGTTCTTTGTTGAAACTTTCATGTTAGGGAGACTTTACAAGGTAGAATTTAATTCAACGATTTTAAAACTGATTGAACTAGCCGTTAATTTGAAGGTCTGGAATAAATTTAGGGTAGTGTGTATGATCTCTCTTTAACTGTTCAAATTTAGAAACCTATTAATAGATAATGATTTGCTTAGCATCACAAATAAAATTTTTAAGAAACTACGCATGCAAGGGCAGGGTATTTTCAATTAGCGGTTCGAGGAACTCACATCCCTCAAATAATTTAGATTTTGTGCTGTGTTAAGGGAGCTGCGTTAGCTGGAAAGAAAGAAAATGGAAATGTTGATAGTTTCTAGACATCTTTGAGTATAAAGGTATACTGGATAGTGAGTAAAATAGGAGCTTTCATGTTTATAATTTACAATACTAATACTAATAATGCTAATACTATACTAATAAATATTAAAAATTAAATGTAATAAGATACTGTATGATATAAAGAGATATAGTAGAAAAGCAATTTTGCAGTTTCCCACAGAACGATGTCAGATCAAAGGCTTCATGTTAAATGAGATAAGCTCTCCAACTTAGTCTGCGAATATCATAATTCACATTGTTAGAGTTCAAGCTACTCACAATTAATTATTAATTATTAAAAATAGCAATTTGTAATAATTTAATTCAGTTTAGCTTATACTTTTAAAAAATATGTGTTCAAGTTGTTTGTGAATAAAACAAGTCTGTTGGTAATTGAAATAATAACTTAACTACACCTAAGCCGTTCGTGGTCTCAAACTTACAAAAACATAATAGTTTTGAAACGAAATTGGATGCACTAGCAGGAAAGCAGGGATTCTACTTCAGTACAATAAAGAGGTTATTCGTTGTAATTTCCTTAAATACGATAAACTGCAGCAAGAGCCTGTAAACAAAACATTCCTCACACATTGTACCTTTTATGCTCTAATTTAATTACAGGATAATTGAAGACTATTTCTTAAGTATTTGATACGGAAATGAGAGTTGATTAGCAACTTTCTTGTTATGTATGTAAATCTCAATCCTACCGTTAATTATAAATATAATTAATAAAATCTGCAATTTGTTTAAGCCTTTTTTTCAAAATTAATTATTGCTTGAAATTAATTAAAAATGTTACCTCCCTTATGTTAATGCTACTTGTGTGTTATTGGAACGTTTGATAACATACATCAATCTTTACTTACAAGTAATTTAAGGGTATTTTTCTTAATCTTTCTTGGGTATTAAACCACTCCGAGTTTTTAAATTGTCTTTATTTTACGTTTCGATCCATGACCTAGGATCGTTGTCAAAATAATAAAAATTTTTAAGTTTGACATTTATGACACAAATTGAATGTGACTTTGATTTAGGTATTAATTTTTGGTTTGAATACATTAGGTGAAAATTTTAAAATTGAGAAGAATGAGTACTTTCAATTTGTGTTGCGCCCTGGGAGCGGCTTTTTAAGGTAGCCAATACGCTTAACGTGAAAACAGCTGATTAATTTTTATATAGCACTAAATATAGTGACAATAGGGTAGTTTTGCTCCTCAAGATAAATAAAACGGCTGCTTAAGCGTTACGGTGACGTAAGCGCGCTTAATAACCATCCCCTCAACCGTATAAATAGAAACATGTTAGAAAAATTTTCCAATCTCAAGTTATTGAATTTATATGAAATTTAACTATATAAAAATTAATCAGCTGATTTCACGTTATGCGTATTGGCTACCTTAAAAAGCCGCTCCCAGGGCGCAACACAAATTGAAAGTACTCATTCTTCTCAACTTTAAAATTTCCACCTAATGTATTCAAATCAAAAATTTCTAATCAAATCACGTTCAATTTGTGTCATAAATGTCAAACTTAAAATTTTTTTTTATTTTGACAACGAACCTAGGTCATGGATCGAAACGTAAATAAAGACAATTTTAAAAACTCTGAGTGGTTTAATACCCAAGAAAGATTAAGAAAAATACAAAACAACCCACAACAAACATACAGGGAGTAATTTAAGAGAGTTCTCTCCTTCAAGGAACATTATGGTACAATTTAAAAAGCACACTTCATTAACACAAATAAGTCTAATTTTATTAAGTAGCTTAATGTGGTGATTCCATAACAAGAACTGTAGAGCAAAATATTGTTGCGTTGTTAATATTTTCCAAAAATATAATAATAGAAAGCAACATCTTTCTCCGTAGGAAAATAGGAAAGGTAAGAACCCTTAAAAACAAACATCTTATTTTGCAAATAAGTATGTAACGGAACTGTATTTACTCCCAACTTGCATTGAATTAAATTAGCCAACCATATACGAAAGCACCGATACACAACTACGATGGGAATTGATAAAACGCAAGTGCTGGTACCATATTTGTGATAAAATCTCAACAATTAATATATACGATAAAAAAACAACGTTTTAAAAAGGCTATTTGAACGGGCTGAGTTTGCCTTCCTCCCATCGGGCATAAGCACTTATGCGAAGTAATTTAGAGCTTCACAGCTGTTCGATGTTAGATACGATGGATTATAAGTTTTGCCCTCTGGGAACAGAAGTTTGAATCTACATCATAGTGTCACTGACCCTTGATATACTCAGACTTCTATCAAACCGATGATACCAGTGCATTCCTACTTCGATACATCAGACAAACATTTGTGTTTAATAGTTAAACAGCGAAATGATTGTATAGCAATCTTGCTTTGACCGGGCAGAAAAGTATGATATAGCATCAGAGTATCCGAACTCGGCGTATCGTTGTCAGTAGTTGCACAGCCCTGAAGTACATTCGTACTTTTAACAAGCTGATGAGACAACTATGTTTCGTCTACGGCAACATACTCGTGTGCCCAGATATGGCAAAGCTTATAATCGTATCATACAACAACCGCTGTAAAGCTCTAAAGTGCATAGCAAAGTGCTTATCCCAGATGAGTCGAGGTATTACACAACGGTACTTTCAGGTTGCAAAAAATAACACTGAAGTTAAGGTGAATAAAACTACTGATGGCAGTACATTGTTTTAGAATACTTCGAGGTGGTATCGTACTTCTGGCTAGTGCAAAATCGATAATGCATCGTATCGAAAACCATCGTGAAGCGCTAAAGTGCGTCGCATAGGTGCTATGCCCCATAAGTCAAAGGCGAAACACGTACGTCCCATCACTTTGCTAGATGAGTGTATCTAAGGTTAATAGTCCTAGCGATGACGAAGCACTTGTTACTAATATTCTGAGTTAAAATCATACTTCCGTTCACTTGTCTACATTCTTGCTGGTTCTTTGTCTAAACATGTAATTTTTACTAATTAAGACTTCGTGAATGTTGCTAGTTTCATGGTAATAGGTAAAGCAACGGCAAGATAAACACCTGCTCAAGTTTATTTCTATTATATATGGCATATCCGTGACTATTTCTTCGTAAAACAATTTTACAACTACATTGGTTAAACGAGTTCACTAGATACTTAGCACTTGGTCGAGTTGGGTTTTTCTCTGCTAAATTGGGCCGTTGGAAATTCCAATGATGAAAACGTGATTTCTCTTTTTACCTAACTGGTAAGTAATTGAAGGGTGAGATTCCTTTAATAAAAATACGAATATTTTCAGTCCGAATTTGTACTCAATATTCTCCGATTTTTAAAACTAAAGTTCTTTTTCGTTTGTACCACAGAAATTTACTTTACCAATAAAACATATTTTGTTTGATTGCCATACTATATGTACATCAAGTTAGGATGAGATGGGTAGCCATTGTAGCAACCCATAACTTTCACCGCTTGTGCGAAAGAATACTAGATAATGATGACCGACAGTTGTTTGATTTACTCCTGAATGCTATGCAGTTTGCCTACGTTCTAGCAGTGATAAGAATGGCACCATAAAAAAATTATCTAATAGTTTGGGGCTTTATCTTTAAATGTATTATTGTAAATGTATGTGGTGCTTTGTGTACTTATAAGTTTCAATAGCTCTAATCAGTGCTATTTCGGTCTGCATCAATATAGTAAGTAAGTATTTAGATTATGTAGGTTTCTACAGCTGTGTATAGATGATTAGTATTAATTGCTAGCTGTGGCAATACAGATTATTATTATTAATTACGATGTTAAATGCACCTAGTTTGTTATCCTAAATTATTCGGGAATATTTAAGGGGGTGTATACTAATATAGTTCTTTTGTTTCCAAAACACCATTTTGACTGTTATTAGATATTATTAGTATTTAAGGAGTGGAGGATGCACATGTTTGTCCTTACAATTTAATATTGTTTTGCTATTTAAATTCCTATAAATTATTTATTAGAGTTAAAATTTAGGTACATTTTATAATTAATGATTCTTGCAGGTACAGATGTTCGAAGGATATGGTGAATTGGTTGGTGTGTACTGTCGTTTTGTTCTTTAGACCCTTCCAATCTCCAACTGTGTTTAGTGCGACATTCGTTTTATTGCTCTTTCTCCTCCTTCCTTTGTTACCCCATAATGTGAGCGAGCATTTCGTTCTGATTTCGTTCTTTTCTCACTAGTCCGCTTGTATTGCGACTAACAAATTTAGAAAAACAATATCGTTTAATAATATTTCTCAATGTGTTCCAGGTCATAAAGCGGATAAATATCTTTAATCATGCCGTTAAACTTTACATTTAGTGACCATGTTGCTCTGTAATTGACTGTCTGCTTCATGATATACATTAGACGTATAACTAACATTTTCCTAGAACAATCCTTCACAAATTAAATCAATTCAATTTATTGTGAAAGATTTGGACACACGGAACCTTAACTTTACGCCCGTTTCTTACTGTTTATTCACTCAGAAAATATATTACTAGATTTATTTCATCAGTATTTGACATATGAACTTTGCAAACTTCGATAACATTGCTGTTCGGGGGCCAAAAAATGTACAATAATATTTTTTCCATTTTTTAGTAGTTTGTTTTAACAAAGCATGCTATCGAATATTATCGTTAAAAAGGCTCTTGGAACGCGAAATATTAGAAATACAAATAAAGCTATAGTCTTTCTATACTGACCTACACAAAACCAATAATCCAAAGATAAAATCCTTCCTTACTATAAGTGTCTGCAGTCTCATTTATATTCCCTCTATTCCTGTAAACTACAGTTTTGTATTGCTGCTATGTGACTATTACCAATGCTGCATGCACGACTGTGATAAAATATTTCTTTCATACATTATAAGTATCTTTGTAAACTTGCACAGATACAATCTGATTAAAAAGCACTCAACATAACTGTATACATTTTAAATTATTTTGTGGAAAGTATTTTTATGCCCAAACATACTTTAAAAATATATTCTACAAACTACCATAATATTGAAATGTTTTACAACTTTTTGTGTTAGATATAACCATTTCTGAACAAAAAAATACAAAAGGAAAAGTAAAAGGTGTAGGTTTTCATAACTAAATCAAAATTAGTTGAAAGCTGGACAAAATTTTCTTCTATATCAGTTTTAAAGAACGGGTACATGCATCTAAAAAAATTAATACAATTTCAATAAAGCTAGATTCATTTGCATAATCAATTTTATAATAGTGTTGCTTTGCCCAAATTCATATATTATATGATTAAATGCTAACGTTTCAAAAATTTTGAATTTTTATACTTCAAACAGGTACTCAAATATTAAAAACATAGATTAACCATGGTTTATTTTCCTATATAAGAGGAGTATGTCTAGTTAGAACTATTTATGCACTTTCAGAACTTCATTACTTCTTACTGCCATAAATATACTAATAACATTATTTCCGTACTGCTTACATTTGCTTTCCCAACTGTCCTAAATTATCTGCTTTCAGACACTGATATTACAATAATTTAATTTTTGAATGCGAAGGAATATTGTCAATCCTTAATGAAAGTGACTTTACAGCAGACTTAACATTCGAAATTGTATTTCCCTTAGAATAGCATACACAGATTCAAGATGTTTTATACATTTAAACACATTAGAAAGTTCAAATTCAAAAACCTCTGAAAAGAGTTTTTGATATAAAATGTGTTTAGGCTTATTTACCCTATTTACACGTTTTACCTTAAGCTTATAGATATTAATTAATGTCGCTTATCCTTTAACTTAACAGTATTTAACCCCTTCCTATAATCCGGTCCTATCCACCACCTACCTACAAGAAAAGGGACTAAAATGGTGAGAAAGGACAGAAATACGAGTGCTTCGATAGCCGTAGCAAGCGTCACATGTACGCAATATGTTATCGTGGTTATTTTGCAGTAATTAGTGCCATACAATCGGTTCGTGTGCTAATTAACATTACTACAGTCCGCAATCAATTAATAGTTTCGTTACATTGATCGACCAGCGTAGAATCAAGATCGCAGTCATTAAAGGTAGGTGAATTCCATATCATTGGTTCATCCCTTTATCCTTACATTTTGGTCCTTCGAGCCGGATTAATTAATATTTGCATATAAAAATTGATTATCTAATCAAACAATTAGAGTAATCAGGTCAGTTTTGCACATTAATAGTAATTGCAGTTAGGCTTATTTCATAATGTTTGTGCATGCCGTTGCATTTTAAAAAGTTACTTCTTAAAATTTAAGTGCATTAAAAAAGGCAGTTAATTTAACTTAAGCGTATACAAATAGGAAAAACATCATTGCGATACCCCTGTTCTAAGAACTTGCATTGTATACCTGAAACTGCACTAATCTATTTTGGTGAGAGCTTAAAGAACCGTTATTCCTCGAGGTATCTTAAGGGTTGTGGTCAACACAAGTCTCATTTTAACGTTAAATTAAAGTGTCACTCAGGATTAGCTACATAATTGCTAGTTTCTGAAATTTGGGTTTACATCTTAAGATTTGTTATTTTTTGTGACAAGGGTACTCGTGTTTAGGGGAATAGTTATTTTGTTCGAAATGACTCAGATGCTTATGGACCGTCTTATAGTAGATGGGAAAGTGTGTTTGGATAGAATAGAAAATTTGTTTGAAAGTATTTCAAAGTTGGAATATAATCTTGAAAACCAAGCAATCGCTTCGATGATGGTACAGTCAGCTGTAGAGATAAAGGAAGAATTTGATGCATCCTACAAAAGGTGTGTGTTAGACGAGGATGATACGGACAGTTTAAGTCAAATTACAGCAATCAGAATTGAATTGGATAAAACTTTAATATCAATTAAAGTTATTGGGGCAAAATTTGTTAGTTTGGTTGAAAGTAAGCAGGAAGCGAAACCGTTTTCTACAAGTAGATCGTCGTATGATACCGCTGGTATAGGTATCACCAGTAATTTAAAACTTCCAAAGGTCGCAATTGGGAGCTTTTCTGGACGCATAGAGCATTGGGAATCGTTTCATAGTTTGTATAAAATCTCATTCATTTAAATACACAGTTATTAACAATCGAAAAGTTTTTATTTCTTACTGAAGCGTTGGATGTAGGTTCCAGAAATTTAATTCGTCATCTACCAATAAATAATGACAATTATGAAATTGCATACTCCGTTATAGTACAACGCTATGACTCACGTCGTTTGATTGTCAATACATATTGGTCAGCTCTTGAAAATTGTCCTAAGGTGAAAGCAAAATCACATACAGAACTTAGGGATTTGTTGAATTGTTTTACAGAGAATTTGTCAGGTTTACGTCAAATAAAAATTGATTTACTTAATTTAATATTGTTTAACTTGTTGAGCAAAAAGGTTGATGCTGACCTCTTAAAGGAATTTGAGGTTGAAAATAATGAAGAAATACCTACATACGAGCAATTGAAATCATTTCTTGAAAAACAGTGTAAAGCTTTGGAAATTAGTAGTATGATTTCGTCCGAACCGTCGAAGTCAAGTTCAAAACACACATTGAATACAAACATTAAGGAAAAGCGTTTTCTTTAATCCGAAGTCATATGTTAAAACCTCATTACTTACAACTTCAAACGCGGTAAAATGTTTGGTTTGCAATGGTAATCATCAGATTTATCGTTGTCAAATTTTTGGGTAAGGTTCCTCAAGAAAGGTATAATACTGCAAAGGATAAAAATTTGTGTATCAATTGTCTTCAAGATACACATAAAATTGCAACATGCCCTTCAAAATCGGTATGTAAAAAATGTCACAAAAAGGGTCACAATACCCTCCTTCATTTTGAAAATTCTGCTTCTGTTGTTGAAACAAAACCTGCTGCTGCAGATGTTTCAGATGTTGCCTCTACGTCAAATTGTAGTACATTGTTCTCGTCGAAATTGTCAAGTGCTTCTACATTGTTATCAACAGTTCAAGTTTCTATTCGCAATGAATTTGGACAAGCGCAAATTGTAAGAGCATTATTGGATTGTGAAAGTATGGAATCGTTCATAACGGAAAAATGCCGTCAACGGCTTGGATTAAATAAATCAAAGGTTGCATTAAAGGTAGAAGGGTTGGGGTTAGCGTCATCTCATATTACCGGAAAGGTAGTTTGTAAAATTAAACCCGTTGGACACACAATGCCAGAATATTCAGTTCAAGCATTTGTATTGCCAGAAATTTGTGGAAAATTACCAACGGCTCCAATCTCTTCGAAAAATTGGATACATATAAAGGGTTTAGACTTAGCCGATCCATCTTTTGATAAACCAGGTAATATAGACTTGTTGTTGGGAGCAGATATTTTTGCCCGCACTTTGGGTAATGAAACTCGTTCGGGTTCACCTGATGAACCAGTTGCAATTCGCACTTCATTTGGTTGGTTACTGACAGGCAAATTTGTGTCTCCAGTGACAAGTGGCACGTCATTGTGTGCATTCGTAGAACCCTTAGAGTCTAGGATCACTAGATTCTGGGAACTGGAAAACATTCCAGACATTCCAACACACAAGTTATCCCCACAAGAGGAAATTTGTGAAAACACTTTCGTAGCAATTATTCGAGAGACAAAACAGGTCGTTTCGTTGTATCGTTGCCGTTTAGTGGTCCTGAACCGTTGTTTGTTGGGTCTCGGGATGTCGCACTTAATCGGTTTTATTATTAGAACGTCGCTTGAAAAGAATCAGGAATTATACACTTTGTATAAACAATTTATGCAAGACTATTCCGACAGTGGGCATATGACACCAGTAAATGCCTCAATGAGTAGCAATATTCCATCTCCGGAATATTATATTCCGCACCATGCGGTTATGAAACCGGAAAGCACTACTACACAAATTGAGTGGTGTTTGACGCATCCGCGGTTTGTCCCAGTGGTGGTTCATTGAATGAACATTTGATGCCAGGACCTCCGCTTCAGAAAGATATTTTTGCTTTGTTGTTGGATTTTCGTTTATATCCCATTGTATTAACTGCCGATATTAAACAGATGTACAGGCAGATTTTTGTTGCTCCGAATCATCGGGCTTATCAAAAAATACTTTGGAGACCAACGTCATCAGAGTCAATAGTCGAGTATCAATTGAATACTGTTACCTACGGAGTTACTTCATCACCGTTCTTGGCAATGCGTGTTATTAAGGAGCTTGCGAATGCTGAAGCACCTAAATATCCAAACGCTGCCAAGGTTTTGTTGTCGGATGTTTATGTCGATGATGTGATTACCGGGTGCAGTTCACCTGATGAAGCTAAACGTCTAGTTTCTGAATTAAATCAGATTTGTGAGGCTGGAGGTTTTACATTGAGAAAATGGAATAGTAACATTGCTAGTATCATTGATGATTTACCAGAATCTTATCGTTATCAACAAGCTGTTTCCTTCGAGGAATCTAACAATGTTACCCAAAAGGTATTAGGTTTGCGTTGGCAACCGTCGCTTGATCAATTCTTCTATGATACAAATATCATAGACAGACCATGTACTAAAAGAAATATGTTGTCCGAAGTAGCAAGGATCTTTGATCCGTTAGGGCTATTAGCGCCTTTAGTATTTTTGGCCAAGCATTTAATACAATCGTTATGAATTTTAGGATTTGAATGGGATGACAGTCCCCCTTTGACCATAAGTTCAAAGTGGAAAATTTATTTGCAACAAATGTCGCAATTAGCAGACCTTAAAATTCCGCGGTGGATTATTTCTGATGATGTTCAAGATCTACAGCTGCATGCGTTCTGTGACGCTTCAGAGGCAGGGTATGCTACTGTGATTTACTTTCGTACTGTTGACATACAGGGTGATATAAAGGTTGCCTTAGTATGTGCAAAATCTAGACTTGCGCCCACAAAGCGCATATCGTTGCCAAGACTCGAATTGTGCGGTGCTGTGTTATTGTCTGATTTAGTAGCATTTGTCCAAAATACATATAAAACTCGTTTGTCGTTAGATCGTATAGTTGCTTGGTCCGATTCTACAGTCGCTCTTTGTTGGATTCGATCGTCATCTTATAACTGGAAAACCTTTATAAGCAATCGGATTTCGCATATTCAGGATCGCGTTCCTCCTGCATCTTGGAACCATGTTCGGTCACATGATAACCCCGCAGACTGCGCCTGTAGAGGATGTTAGCATCAGATTTAGTCAATCATCAGTTATGGTGGAAAGGCCCTCCATGGTTGTCACTTCCAGAAGAAAATTGGCCGGTTACCCACATGCCAAAGTTAATCGATACATCTCCAATAGATGTGGAGAAACGTACATTGGTATTAAATGTTGTTGTGACAGATAATTTTTTAGATTCATTACTAGAAAGATTTTCAAATCTACAAAAAATATGTAGAATTATTTCATATGTTTACCAGTTTGTTCGTAAGTTACAATTTGCTAGACAGGCAATTGGTGAAAATTTGGATAACGTGTCTGTGTCTCAGCAACACGCTATGGAATTATTGATTAAGAGAATTCAGCAAGAATCATTTGGTCAGGATATAGAAAATATTAAACGGGGTAAGGTAATTAGTAAACATCTTCGACCTCTTACTCCTTTTATTGACTCGCTTGGTTTGTTGAGGGTGGGCGGTCGGCTCAGAAACTCGGAATTACCATATGAAACAAAATTTCCATTGGTACTTCCTCGCACTCACAGATTAACAGAATTAATCATCTTGGACTGCCATAAAACATACTTACACCCTGGTCTTAAAGCCACACAATTTTTACTAACCCAAAATTATTGGATTTTGTCAGCAAAAAGAGTCATACGTCAATGTTTAAAATCTTGTATTCGATGTTTTAGAGTGAAACCAATTGCTTATTGTCCTACGATGGGTGATTTGCCTGCATCAAGGTTTACCTCTGTAAAGGCTTTCCTACACACGGGGGTTGATTTTGGAGGTCCTTTCTGTATTCTCATGAGCCGTAATCGAGGTGTAAGGTCACTAAAGGCGTACATTTGTTTATTTGTTTGCTTCAGCACAAAGGCTCTTCATTTAGAGCTTGTATCAAGTTTGTCGGCGGATGCTTTTATAGCCGCGTTACGACGCTTTATAGCCCGCCGGGGTAAATGCCTAAAACTCTATTCCGATTGCGGTACCAATTTTGTTGGAGCATCGAACGAAATCTCTCAATTGATGACTCAATCAGCGCATGCTGAAGGAATTGAATTCGTGTTCAATCCTCCCTCAGCTCCTCATTTTGGAGGGTTGTGGGAGGCTGGAATTAAGTCTGTCAAGACACATTTAAAAAGAGTGATTGGCGACCAGATATTATCATACGAAGAATTAAACACGGTTTTAATTCAGGTTGAAGCCATTTTAAATTCAAGGCCTCTGTGCCCCATGAGCTCAGATCCGAATGATTTTTCATTTTTAAGTCCGTCCCATTTTTTGAATATAGAGCCTGTTTCTGTCATACCAGATCCAGTTCTCTTTGATTTGGAAATATCAAAATTAGATCGTTGGCAACTTATTCAACGCATCCAACAATCATTTTGGAAGCGTTGGCGTAATGAATATTTGCATTCTTTGCAACAGAAGGCAAAATGGTTTACCCATACTTCTGAGGCGAAAATTGGAACGTTAGTCTTAATTCATGACAATCAAGTCGCACCTTTACATTGGAAATTAGAGCGCATAGAAAAACTGTATGTTGGTTCAGACAACATTAGCCGCGTGGCAGGTGTGAAAACAATGCAAGGTTTTCTCAAAAGACCACTTGTTAAACTATGTCCTCTTCCTTTGTAAAAATAGTTTTAATATTTTTTCGTAAGTGTATACGTATAAGTATTTGTTGCCGTTTACTTTTAAAATAAGTTGCTTCACACTTATTTTGGTGGGCGGTATGTTTAGGCTTATTTACCCTATTTACACGTTTTACCTTAAGCTTATAGATATTAATTAATGTCGCTTATCCTTTAACTTAACAGTATTTAACCCCTTCCTATAATCCGGTCCTATCCACCACCTACCTACAAGAAAAGGGACTAAAATGGTGAGAAAGGACAGAAATACGAGTGCTTCGAAAGCCGTAGCAAGCGTCACATGTACGCAATATGTTATCGTGGTTATTTTGCAGTAATTAGTGCCGTACAATCGGTTCGTGTGCTAATTAACATTACTACAGTCCGCAATCAATTAATAGTTTCGTTACATTGATCGACCAGCGTAGAATCAAGATCGCAGTCATTAAAGGTAGGTGAATTCCATATCATTGGTTCATCCCTTTATCCTTACAAAATGATTTGTAAAATAACTCCTGCACAGTTTTCAAAAAAACGTACCAGATTTACAATTATACAGATTATTCATTTTAAAGAAAAGTTTGCCATGTTCAAATTTCGGATGTTAAATTAATTTTTTCGATTAATTATCATTCAAAGAGAAGCATGAAATATCTAACATTTCCTTACCTTTTTTGTTCTTATTTTCAAAATTTCTATATATGGTATTGTAAAAAGTTTTTCCTTGTTTGTTAGTTGTTGATATATAACGTCAATAGAACAAAAGTTACAGGTACTGTTGCCGGAAGACGGTTGATGGAAAAGTCTATATGAACTAGCTCTGAATTGCATTTCAGCGGTTGAGCAATGTGGCGACTCCGTGGCATAGTTGGTTTGCGTGTGACTACCAAACCCAAGGTCCCGGCTTCGATTTCCGATACGAACAGCTTGAAAAATTTTAGGCGAGCATTTTACACAAAAATATGCCTTCGTTCGGACGGGAGGTAAAATATAGGTCTCGTGTGTGAGTATTGTCACTCACGTGAAAGAACCTTACCTTGCTTGAAATAGCAAGGGCTTGGCAAAATTCAACTAAATTAGAATAATAAGCTAACCTAGAGATGGTGCAGGAACCGTGGGGATCATATATCTTAATGACAATTAATGATCACGAACATGTAGTATATTTCTAAAAGAAACACATTTTAATGAAACATAAACACGAGACCAAAACTTACCTCTCAAAATTCAAAAATAAAATCAACAGTAAAAGATACTAAGTTATCGTTACTTAGAACTTCTAAACTTTTACACAATTAACTATACACCACTCTGTATAAATTTGGAATACTACAACAAATACTTGGTGTCTCCTGTAGAAAGCGGTTGCGTGGTAAAGTTGGTATGCGTGTGACTAGTCTGTTCAAGGTCCCGGGTTCAAATTCCGACACGGTTCGCTTGAAAAATATTACGCGACCATTTTTCACAAAAATACGCCCTCGTTCGGATAAAAGGTAAAACGGAGATCCCATGTGTGTGTGTTGTCACGCACACTAAACATCCCTACCTTGCTAGGAACAGCAAGGGTTCAGTAAAATTCAAAATTTTGAGATAAGATAATTCGCTTCCTGACCAATGTAGTAGTTACGGGTGGAGCATTAAAATCAAATGTAGTATTTCCTTTAGGAACTTCTTACCTCAATTATATTTATCTCAAATCATTAAACGTATAATCTGCAAATAAAATTTTAAAATCAGTTATGCATATAATTATAACTTAGTTATTCAACAACAAAAGAAGTGAGATAGGAAAATGATAATTTATATAATGGACCTTATTTTAAAACTTATAAGAGTTCAAACTAAAAATCTGATCAAATAATTTTATTTCGTATGTACAAAACTTTATATAACAACATTCATAATTGAAATATCTAATAAAATTATGTCTGAAGTATGCTCAAAATTGAGCAATTTGATTTATGATTATAGACAAAAGTAATTCTCTACAATATGTATACATACAAACTTTTACAATTAAATTATTTAATTTCAGTAGAGTTCTCACATTAAGTACTTAAGTTATAAAATCGTGTATAAGAAAATTACTACCGAACAACATTCTAAAGATGTTAATATTTCAATTAAATAAATGTTTTTGACACTGCAGGTAATTTCCTGTTAAACTATTACATATAAATTGGGAAATTTAAGACAAACAAATTCTGTAGACATGTAAATGTGGATATAAACCTTTCTTAATAATTCTACTTTGCACGTGTTGAACCTTGAACTTTAAACTGAATCAAGTAACGTTAAATATTCAAAAGTCAATACCATGATAACAAACTTTAAGCGGCAAACTACTATTTGCCAGATGTGGAATAAAAGCGGCGTGTGGTACAACATGTTTTATAACCCACTTGCCAAATTATGATTTATAATTCTACAAACAAAAATTTTTATGAACCCCTTAATTTGTAACGGTCTATAGTTCGGAAGCTGGAACTTTCAGATAATTATCCATCAAATGCCTTTTATCCGTCAAATGTTGAAGTTCAACTAATAAACTGCATTGCGGTTCCATAAAAAAAGAAAACTGTTGCTTCCAATATGAAATAATAACGATGCGAATTTCGATGCTTCTTTAGATCTTAATTTTATATTCCATAATTACACTAAAAAATCTTAATACTCTAAAATTTACGTCTAAAATCTTGGTTACGCTGTAATGAATTATACAATTAAAGTCTATGTAAATTTGATAATACTAAACCATTTTTAAAAAGATTGAACAGGATATTACGACATTGCTGTCTTAACTAATGTCGCAGGTGAATACAGAGATCGCCTTTTGCCTTCCACATTATCAAGCTCTTTCAAACCTGACTAATTTGTAACTAAACGCATATACTCAAAAGCGTCGGTGAAAAATTGAGGTGATGAATTCCAAACAACAGATAACGAATTAACAAGTGCTAACCTTAGAACGCGAAACGTATATTACTAAAAGGTATAGAATATGTATGTAAATCCAAAAATATTTTTTAATTAAATACCAACATATAAGGGACTGACTATAATTATAAAATGAATAAAGGCGTGTATATTTGAAGATGCTACAGTATTAATCTCGTATTACTAAACAAATATCTACAAGAAAATTAACATTTTTTAAAAATTTTACCCAAAAATATTGCAAAATAACCTGGAAAATAAAAAAAAACAAAAATAACAAAATTTTAATTTAAATAAACATTTAAATCTGGATGTTACTTCGACAATGACTACGCATGTGAACCTTCAAAGCATCTTTTCTTTTACATTTGTAATTACAAGCTGTTATGGAACAGAAAAATTCGGGTTCCTTCCCACATTCATATTTTTTATGCCGAAGCAAAGATCGACAATACTTATAGTATCTTCCGCATTCACAGATGTAAACATCGAGACCTAAAATGACAGTACTGATTAGGACATTGATAATTGCATTAAAGAAGTTATACTTACATATATACAAAAAAACTAAGCAATAATAAAATATGCTTATGCTAGTAGAAGAAAATTTAACAATCTTTGATAATAATGACTGAAAGAATACTTTTTGAATAATTACTACGCATTTCCTTATGAAAATCTTATATTTCTGTAATACAGCACTCTTTAACGACGCCAGTATTGATATTTGTACTAGCCCCAGAACCAGTAGCAATACTATCGCAAGAACTAGAATCGGCGGTATCTAACCAGAAGAGATATTACCATGTTTGTCATAAATTTTTTGTAGGAAAATGCACGGTAAATATACATTTTTGATCACATATAAGAGCTTTCTGTGAAGTCTAAAATGCTGGCGAAGTCTGTTTTTAAAAATTGGTTCAATAAACATAATTTCTGTACTACAATTTATATACAGGATGAGTCATAGTTATTGGAACAGAATAAGCCCAGGTTATTTAGACCAAAATATGAGGATTGAACGAAATATGCCTTAATAAAATGTTGCTATGCAAAAAGATTCAGGCTTTTAAAGTTGAATTTATTTTTTTGGCAATAATTTCACACTGTATTCATAAATTGTTATCCAAATTGTCAGAGAAGTATACCGTTAGACAAGAAATATTGTATTATTTATTAGTTTGTATTTTGTTACAAGACGAGCGACTCCTGATGATGAAATTGGGTTATAACGTTTTTGGACAAAGATTTTTAATAATTTTGATTAGAAAACATGATGTGAATATCATTTTTATGTAAAACTGTTATATCTGTTTGGACATTTGATATTTTCGACCGCTTTCGAAAAAAACCCAGTCTCGAAAATGGATTTCAAACAAACTTGTAAGCGTTTTTATTTGTCAATAAATCTGAATAATCAACAAAAATAATTTTGAAACATAAACTCAAACTAAATGTTCTATGTGACCCCCTTTTATTCATTTTCTAATTCCTTTGATGAAAGACGTTCTGATATAAAAAATATTATTCTATCCCCTAATTTGTATTTCTGTCTAGAGTTTGTCTAGTGAAGGAATTTCATTAGTAAATACCAAGGACTTGATATGTCCTCAAAATAAAAATCTAGTGGGTTGTACTCAGAACTTCTTGGTGACTATTCAAAGTCACTTCCTCTGTCAATCCATCTTTGAGAAAATACGTCATTTATAACTACTACTGTGAATTCAGGTGGAGCTCTGTACTGCATAAACCACATTGCTCTTCTTTCATCTAGTGAGAGATCATCCGAAATGTCACACAGTATTTTGTAAAAAGATTAGTTTAAAATTGCAGGAAAAACATATGATCCTAGGAGTCGGTCGCGTGTAATGCCACATCAAATATTTAATTTAAATTCATGCTGAAAATGTCTTTTTTTAATAACGTGCGGATTTTTTACTTCTTAGTACTAACTATTTCTTCAATTGAAAACCCATCGTGTGGTAAAAGTTGCTTCATCAATGTACAAAATACGTTGACATAATTGTAAACGTCGTGGAAGATTTCTTGTAAACAAATTTTCAACAGGCTTGAAGTAACAAAGATGGAAGTTCACTTTTCTTAGAATTTTAATAATAAATAGGTTGACTTACTTCTGTTGCTGATGACATACGAGGTGAACTTATTTCAAGCTTTTCTTCCACTCGAACCAAAATTCTATCTACCTTAAAATGTGTTATTTGTTTCGGCCCACCTCCCTACTTTTTAGTGCCAAATGATTCTGATTCAACCAATCGACGTTCTAGGTTTTTAAAAGTTTTATGATTTGGTTGCTTTCTCTGCATACAACAATCTATAACTTCTGGCTGCAAATCGACCGAAAAAATTTGCATGTGCATATAAAAAAACCATCTCCCGCATTTCCTCATTGATAAAATGATTATGCCGAGACATTTCAACAAAAAGAGGGACAGGGGTTTGTTAATTGCCATTTTAAATGCAAGAATGCTTTAAACTGTCACAGTTAGTCATGCACTCACAATAAATAACTTAACTAACAAGAAGATTATCTCAAAGCCCAAAACCCACCACACCCAGGTCTTTGTCGTGAAGCCGTAAACATCTAATTATTCAATATAAAAGCTCGTCCCATAACTTTACAGACTAAAGTGCTTTCAGTTCCAGTATTAAAAACATTTGCAATATAATTACGCACACAAAAAGATCCGTACGTATTTCCTGTGCGAGTCATGCATTTTATGTTAATGTAAAATAAATCCATATCAATATTTCAACTTGTAAATGAATGTTATCGCTGTTACCACGAAGAATTAACAAGATGGCACCAGACAACCAAAACTCAACACCTGCATTCACTACATGAATATAAAATCTTTTCAATAATTTATTGGTTATATTATTGGATAGAGCTGACAATACAATAATAAGGTTAATACCTTTCTGTATTGATAAAGGCACATGTAAAGCACTTCTAAAATCTCAAATGGTTTGATATAGTCGAAACCATGAAAGAAGTCGTCTGCGTCATCACTTGTATACGTACGAACTAAGTTGATAATGTAGAATCACAACAAACACTTAATTTTCATTAATTCTCTTAAAACTTTAAAAAGTATATTCCATTTACAAAAAAAACTACGAAAGATATCCTATTTTAAAGAAAAGACATAATTTTACCAAAGGTTAACCTGCTAAGTATATAAAGTTCAAACATACGGACGCATACTCTTCTCTGTCGTTTTCCCAGATGAACGTGTTCACGTATGTCTTTACTTAAAATACATACAAATCATATTACTATCTTTATCATATACATTAGTTAAGCTTTTAAATTATCTTAAAAGTATGTTTTGAATTGAGTGAGACACCTATGACGTAGAGGACTTCTTTCGTGGTTTTTACTATAATGTTCTTCAACTATAACAAAATTCAATATTTGTGTGCAATAGATATAAAAATCCACATCACATAGTATCTTTAAGTAACTTAATTGGTACACTATAAAAATCTGGCACGATTTTTGATCTAGTCTAAATGTCATATTGCATTTAAGAATATTTATTTAAAAAATGTGTGGTTCATTTCTTCCGACATTTTCTGAAGTTTTTTGTATAAATTCGCATATCACTTCATGAGGCCGATAAAACATCTGATGGAAATAATGCACATTCTTCCTAACCAAAACTGCTTCATTTTAATCACCTCCCACATGCATTTATTTACCGCTACCGGCTGTCTGAATTATATCTTTATACTTAAGTGTTCTGATTAATAGATTCTGTTTTTAGTTCTTGATTCCCTTTCTACTATTATGTATAATGCACTTAATTTATTTAAACAAGTCTCAATATTAAATGATTGAATCCTCTTGGTATGTAATCTTTCATCACTATGACATAAATTTATACTTAGATCGCTACAGCGCCTAATATTTTTCGCAATTCTTTTAAAGTAGCAGATTTATTTTCTTTCTGTGTATGAAGACTTTTTGGTTATTAGGAAACCTTACTAAGTCTATGGCGTTTCTTGATATTCAATAGATGATATTTTCATAGTTTAAGGAAAACAGGTTTGTAACTTTAGGGTAGTACCTTCACATCATCATTAGGTCTTCAGTCCTGGAACTGATTAGACGCGTACCTTCATTGTTTCCTATTCTGACTTAATCTGTACATTTCACTGAAATTTTCACAATCTGCACCTTTCACTATCTGCGTGCAATAGTCTGATCTAGGTCTACCTCTACCTCTCTTTTCCTATCTCTGCTTGTAATAGGTCCCGCACTATTCCCCACAAATGCTTTAAAACGTATCCTGCCCTTTTCCTGCTCTTATTTTTTACTGTTTTTCACAGATATTTTTATTCCCGTACTATTTCCATAACCTCGTTGTTATTAACTTTGTTTGTCCATGCTATCATCCTCATACATCCGAAGCACAACTCTCCAAAAGGTTTCTACCGTTTTTCTGTTTGCTTCTCTTACTGTCCCTATTTTTATAGACGTACTATGCTGTGCTACACACACATATGCTTTCAACAATTTTCTCTTTGTTTCTATGTTTGTTGTCTTTGAATATAGCCGCTGTTCTTTGTTGTTAGATGCAGTTCGGTCTCCTTCAACTGTTCTACAATTGTATACCCTATTTCCCCGATATTCAGTGGTATGTGAAGGGGGGTAAAACAGACTGCGGCTACCGTAATCCCCCAACACTTGAGCATTTGCCGAATCACTAGTTTTCCAGTAAATCTTTTCGCACAATTAACATTAGATGAGAGTATAGCAAAATCAATACCTGTAGTTGCTTATAATAATCATCAAGTTCAAGTACAATCATTCTTTTCGTCATTAGGTTTTCCATCTTGGAATTGCCTGGACGCGTACCTCGATCGATTTCTATTCTGAGCTAGCCTGTACATTTGCTGAAATTCCCACAGCCTACATCTTTCACTATCTGTGTGCAGCAGTCTAACGTAAGTCTACCTCTACCTCACTTTTTTCCCATCTCTGCTTCTAATATATTCCGCACTATTCTCTCATGCCTTAGTATTTGGACTATCTCTCCTATTTTTTTATTGTTTTCCACTTACTTCTTTCTTCCCCTACCATTTCTAGTACCTATTTGTTCTTAACTTTGTCTGTCCATGATATCTTCATCATATGTCTGCAGCACCACATTTCAAAGGCTTTTATCTTTTTCCTGCCCGCTTCTCCTACTGTCCAGGTTTCACAACCGTACAGCGATGTGCTCCACACATATGTTTTAAGCAATCTTTTCTTTGTTTCTATGTTTGTTGTCTTTGAATACAGTAGTTGCTCTTTCGTGTTAAATCTAGCACGTCCTTGTGCTAATCTTTGTTTTATATCTTTTGCAATCTTCCCATCTTGCGTTATTTGACTTCCTGGGTAGCTGAAATCCCTAACCTTGTAAGTTCTCGTTACCTATTTGTATTCTAGTTTTTAATTTATTTTCCCCTCCTTTCAATACTAGTACTTTAGTTTTATTTTTGTTAATTATCATACCGTATCTCTCTGTTAGAACTGTTTCCATTTCATTGAGAGCAAATTCTAACTCTTCCTTGCTAGATGCTAATACTGTTAATTATCTGCAAATCCAAGTATATCAATCTTTTGTCCCTGCATAATAATTCCAAATGTCTTCCTGCATTTGGCAATATTCATTGCCTCTTCGATGTACAGGTTTAAAATTAATGGGGATATGGGACATCCCTGTCCCACCCATTTCCTAATACTTACCTCTCTATGTTTCTGTTCTAATTCTATTACCGCTGTTTCCTCTTTGTATAAGCTAGGTACTATCCGTCTATCCCTAAAGCTCATTCCAAACTTTTGAGTATTTCGAACATTTTTTTCTATTTTACATTGTCGAATGCTTTTTCGAGATCTACAAACCCTATATACATGCTTTCCCCTTTTTCTATTGTTTTCTCAATTATCACCCTCAGAGGTAAAATAGCGTCCCGTGATCCCCTGTTTCGCCTAAACCCTAATTGATTTTCTCCTAGTACTTCTTCAGCTCGTTATTCCATTCGTCTTGGTACAATTCTAGTTAATATTTTTGACACGTGTGCTGTCAAACTTATTGTTCGAAAATTTTCACATCTGTCCGCGCCTCTCTTCTTTGGTATAATGACTATGATGTTACGTTTGAAATCTTTCGGTATCTCGCCTGTTTCATACATATAGCTTACAAGTTGGAAGAGTCGTTCTGTTACTACTTGTCCAGCGGCTTTTAGAGTTTCTGCTTTCACCTTATCTGCACCCGGCGCCTTACTACTTTTCAGACCCTTTAATGCTAAATCAAACTCATCTCTAAGTACAGGATATCCCAAGTTATCCTGTTCTAATGCTGTTAGTTCCTCTCCTGCATATAAATTCCCTATATATTCTTGCCATCTATCCACTTTTTCTACATTTTCTATAGTGACATTTCTACCCGCGTTTTTACTATACGGTTTCATATTCCTAAAATCCATTCTAATTAGTTTGTATGCTTCGTCTGTCTTTCCTATTTCCATCTTATTTGTACCTCTTTGCACTTTTCATCAATCCATTGTTCTTTAGCTTTCTGCATTTACGAATAATTTCCCATTTTATGGCTTTGTTTCTCTGTCTTCCGGTTTTATCTGATCTATTTTTGTATTTTCGTCCTTCTTCTATTAAATTCAGGATATCCTTTGATATCAATGGTTTCTTATTTTCTTTTTGTGTATACCCAGAATATCTCTGGCCCCCAGGTCTAAGCTGGATTTAATGTTATTCCATTATGTTTCTACTTCCTTAGTATCAGAAATTTTCTCGACATCTTTCAGCATTTCATTTGACTTTTTTCAAATCTCTCGTGGATATCTTTATCTTTTAGTTTCTCAAAGTTAAAGTCCCCTTTCCGTTCCCTTTTTTCAAATTTATAAAATTAAGAGTGGCCTTCATAATTACGATGTTGTCCCCCGCCTTTGGCCAGCGAACTTCGTTGATCTCTACTATGCCTAATGCTAACCTATCCATTTCAATTTTCAAGCTCTCTAGCTCACCTACTTGCTTCATAATTCTGACATTCCACGTTCCGACTCAGAAAATGTTCCCTGCTCTTCCTTTAAACTTTCCGATTACATCCTCCGAAGTAGTCCCCTCCCGAAGATCTGAATGAAGGACCATTTTAACCCCGAAATCTTTTACCCTAAAGGATGCCATCATGTTACATACAATTTAAGCACGCTGTGTACTTGGGAAACTTTCTAGTTGCCGCTTGAAGCGAGCGGACGTGTTTTTGCCGAGCTCCCGCTTCAGCAATAACAGTAAGTTTTTATCTAGGGTTTATATTATTTATTGTTGTATTATTTTATTTGAAGCTTTGCTTTTTATTGTGTTTTATTTTTATAATTGTGTGCCATCAAATTTTAAATACAGGGCAGTAAAATAAAAATTTTAAAACAGAATTTAAACTAAATAAAAACTAAATAAATCGCGTCTTCTTTGTAATTTAAACCAAATCCGCGTTTTAAAATAATCTAAATAAATTTCGGGTTAATAAAACAAAGGTCTACTCAACTAATACTCAAAAACAATTTCGAAATAACTTAAAAGGCATTTTTAATAATAAATTTAAAATAAAATCCGCCTAAATCAAGTAAAAACCGGGTAAAACAACTAAAAGTGTGTGAATTTTTTATAGTGCGCGTATAATAAAATAATAACCAAAAACAAAAATCTAAGCCCTTTTAAATCAAATAAATAACTCAAAACTGTAAATTTTAAAACAATTTTAATATAAATTTTCCGTAATTTAAGTTCACGCGTATTTAAAAGTTCCTTTAAAATCGATTTTGGTGTAATTAAGCGGTGTAACAGTTACGGGTTGTGCTAGTTACCAAGCGATTAAGTGAAAGGTCATTTCCGGTTACCACATTCCGATTGCGCTCGACCTTATTTTGTTAATTACACATTTAAAAATAAAGTGTTCTTATTTATAAATTAGATATTTTAATATTTTGAAGTAATTAGTTTATTTAAATTTGATTTGGCGGTTTAAAAATTTAAAATAAATAAATAGCGTTCTTTACGGTACATTTTAAATCGAGATATTTTTATTGCGTTAGGAAATTTATTTGATTCTAGTTGTTATTTTGACGCTTAGTGCTTGTTGTATTTTGTTAAAATTTGATATTTAATTGGGCGGTTGAAGTTTTAATAAATACAAGGTTGTTTACGGTTCACCTTTAAACAAAACATTTTATTGGACCAACGTTTTGCGTTCTTCTAGCGTCGTTCTTTAGCGTCGTAACGGTTAGGACGTTTTTGAGCTGCGTTTTAGGTGTCATTTTATTGCTAGTTTTGTCAGCATGGTGGTCCACCGCGATGAGGAGCCGCTGCCCAGGAGGAAGAGGGGCGATCGGTCGGAGTCTGCTAGGTCGGCGGCGGAGGGCGCTGTTGGGGGGCAACAGCTTAAGGTAGTGCTAAAGGACTTCTTGTTAGAAACTCAGGAGGAGGTACAGGAGGTAGGGAAGGAGCCTGCGTCTGCGGCGGTCGTGTCTGAGGAGTCGGGGCCTCCCGTGGTGGTCGCGGCGCCAGAATTGCCCTCTACTTCGAGAGCCCAGCGCACGATGTCGACTAGCAGCAACGGTAGCGTTAATGCTAGCGACCTCGATGAGCTGGAACTCTTAAAGTTTAGGGTGAGGAAGGCGCACGCTGCCGTCTATGGAAGGTGCCGACGACCTCCGCCACTATCGTCGTGGAGGATAGGAAGATGGTTCGGCACGCCGTGGATGATATCCGTGACGTGACGAACCAACTGATAGGTATGGTTAGGGCGCTGCGTCTTTGTTTAGATGGTTCAGGAGAGCAAGTGTTGTTGGGGAAGTCCGGCGGTGAATTCTGTCGTTTCAGGAGGCCAGAGTCAGGGTGCGTCGGTGCAGCGCAAGGTCTCCTACGCCGCTGCAGCTTCAGGATCTGCCCCTACGTTTGCTGTAAGGGTCGACGCCAGGCCAGGCCAGAAGGACGACGTGATGACGACCCTGAAGCAGAAGGTCGATCCCGCTCGAGATGGGTTTGTTGTTGTCGGAGCTCGTAGGACGCGCCGGGGCGGTGTCGTGGTGGAGTGCGCAGGTCGCGACGACGCCAAGAAACTGCAGTTGAAGGTCGGCGGGAACTGCAAGGAACTCGTGGCGAAGACCATCGAGAAGAAACGTCCACGGGTCGTTCTTCCGGGGTCGAAGCGGGGATGAAGGCTGAAGAGCTCGTGCGGTTGATTGCGAGCCAGAATCCCCGTTTCGGCGATTTGAAGCTAGAAGACCACCTGAGAGAGAAGTTCAGGTTTGGCGGAAAGGGCCCTAGAGATCCCTTCGCCAACGTAGTCTTCGAAGTGACCCCCACACTTCGAAGACGTATATTAGCTGATGCTATTAACCTCAGGTGGCGAAGAGTATGGGCCCGGGACCACTTCTCGATGACCCAGTGTTACCGGTGCTACGAGTACGGCCATCGATCGATGGAGTGCAGGAGAAGGTACAGTGGTGCGGTAACTGTGCCGAGGTCGGGCATGAATTCAAGAATTGCCGGAAGGCAGTCCCTGCTGTGTGGTTTGCGCTAGGGCAAACGACAGAACTGGCGGTGGCGCGAAGGTCGATACGCGCCACGACGCCAAGTCGAGTAGATGCCCCACGATGCAACGTCTGAAGCACGCAATCACACGAAACATCGATTATGGACTGTGAAGATAAAACAAAGTCCATAAGAAGCAAGAAGATTAAATTCGCGCAACTAAATCTCGGGAAAGGTAGAGGGGCAACAAATAACTTCGTAAAGTTATTCATCGAAAATAATATCGACATCGGATTTATACAGGAACCGCACCTGTATGGCCACAAAATAACAGGTTTTGGGAGGGGGGTTACCGTCTTAAACGCGAATAGTGAAAGACCGCGTAGCGGGATATTAATAAATAATGGAACGTGCGCCGGAATTATATTAAATAATTTATCGAACGAGTTTGTAACGACGGCCGAAATCAAATCAGGGAAAATGCGTTCTATGTAATAAGCGTGTACCTCCGCCGGTCGATTCCCGGCGGAAAATCCCCAAACCGAAGACTTGATAAATGAAGTAGATAATATTATTCGTAAAATCGGCAGAAATAAAAATCTAGTCATTGGGGAGATTTTAATGCCAAGTCGCCACTATGGGGCAGCCCTATCGAAGAAGATAGAGGCTCGCAGGTTGCTGATCTTTTACGGAATGGGATCTTAGTGTGATAAACACTAATGATTTACCTACGTTTGAGACGCATAGAGGCAGCAGTTTTATAGATATTACTGCAGTCTCGCACGAAATGTTAGAAACGATTTGTAATTGGAAATTAAGGTCGGACGAGGAAACGCTCTCTGATCATAAATTAATAACATGGGACGTTGAAACCAAAACAAGTGCAAACGAGCAGCTAACTGTATTTCCGCGGTTCTGTAATAAAAAGCAAATTGGGAGCGATTTAAACAAAAATTTGGCGAAAGTATCCCTGTGCTCGAAAATGATCTATTTAACTGCCGAGAGGCAGACGAAGTAGAAACACTCGCTAAAAAAATTAAACGACGCGCTGGAAGACGCGTCGTCGTATTCCATGCCGAAAAGAAAACATTTAAAACAGCGTACCCTGGTGGACCCGGGAACTAACCACCAAGCGGGCAGAAACGCGTAACCTAAGGCGCCGCTATCAACGCGCCTCGGGAGATATAAGAGAACAACGGAGAATAGAATATAATCAAAGTTACCGCGAATATAAAATATTAATAGAAGAAACGCGAACGAATAAATTTAAAGAATTCTGCACGCAAAACTCAGAGAAAGAACCTGGGAACCGCATACCGCGTAATTAGAGGAAAACAACAAAAATCGCGCTCAGTAATATAAAGAAAACAAATGGCGAATACACGGAAGGTTTTAAAACCACAGCGGAATATTTACTAGAGAAATTTTTCCCATCGGATAATCCCGAGGGGATGAAGGGTCGCACGATTTAATACGTCGGGAAGCTGCAAAGGCGCAAGGAACAGGTGCCGATAAGGCAATCCTAGTTCACGAGGTCGTCAGGGCTCTTAGGAGGATGAACCCTAAGAAGGCACCGGGGCATGATGGAATCACTTCAGACGCAGCTCTGCAGGCGTGCCTGTTAGCCCCGTGTGTCTTTGTTGGGTTGTTTAATCTTTGTTTAGAAAGGGCGTTTTTCCGCGTTGCTGGAAAATCCAGAATGTGAAATTTATACCCAAACCTAAAAGGCGGATGCGTCAGATCCGGGCAGCTATCGTCCAATTAGCTTGCTACCGGTGCTGGGGAAAGTTTTAGATCGCGTTATGACTACGCGTGTTGAACACCTAGTGCGAGACAGCGGCGGTTTTAATAACCGACAGTTTGGTTTCGTGGAGGGCAAGTCGACTATCGACGCGTTAGAGTTCGTTGTCGGGGAAATTAAGCAGGCAAGAGATGCCAAAGAGTACTGTGTCGTTGTTGCTTTGGACATTTCAGGAGCATTTGATGCTGCCTGGTGGCCATTAATCGTTTGCGAGTTAGATCGTAGGGGTTGTCCGCGAAACTTGATGTCTTTGGTCAAGAACTATTTCTCGGGGCGATTAGCACAGGTTGAAATTCCGGGTGAAGTTCTGTCGCGTGAGGTGGAAAGGGATGCCCGCAAGGGTCATGTTCTGGTCCCACATTTTGAAGTTGTTGTATGAGAGCATCTTTAGGGTCAAGTTGCCCGCAGGATGCTCAATCGTCGGGTTTGCAGATGACACACTTTTAATTGTAAGATCGAGATTGTTAATGGATATGCGCACAAAACCGAACGAGGCGCTTAATAAATTACACGAATGGTCGCAGGCGGTAAAATTAAAATTTAACACGGCGAAGTCAGAGGCGCTTTATTTCGGCACGAAACCAGGACAGAGACCTCCTAGGTTAGAGCTAGGAGGAGAAAATCCGTTTAAAGATTGTATTACCTACCTCGGCGTCAAGATCGACAATAAATTAAATTGGAAAGCGCACGTACAATACGTAAAAAGTAAGGGCGGCGAAATATCAAATAAAATGATGGCGGCGGCTAAAATAAAGTGGGGTTTCAGGGCGAATCGCTGAGGACGGTTTATGCCGGAGCAATTGAGCCGGCAATACTGTACGCAGCTTCTGTATGGGCAGAAGGTTGTAAAGTCCGGGAGATGCGTCAATTGACGAGCGTACAACGCATAACCGCGGTAAAAGCGGCGAGGGCGTACAGGACCACCTCCACGGAGGCTGTCCTGGTGATCAGTAGGTCTCTCCTATCGAATATGTCGTTAGGAGATTAGAGATAGACGATTAATAAATATAGGAAAAGGGCGCGAAATTATCGAAGATCTTAATCTTGGTAATAGGGAAATTGCAAGAAAGATTGTTGTATCTGAGTTAGGGCACCCGGCTGATATTAGAGGATCGAGTTTGTCGAAGGTGATGAGGACGCGATGGGTATTAGAATTTATACGGACGGTTCACGTATGGACGATGGGCAAGCAGGCGCGGCGTTTGTCGTGTATAAGCAGGAAAGGAGGTGTTTCGGTTTCAAACCAAACTCGCGAACTGGTGCACTATCTTCCAGTGCGAATTGGTAGCCATACGAGAGGCTATCGATTACGTAATAAACCATACGGGCAGAGACGAGTATTATATAATCAGTGATAGTAAATCGGCGCTAACGGCTTTAACAAACATGAACACCTCGACAGATCTCCAAGCGGACGTCTGGAGGATAGCGCGTACGGCGCTGGAGTTTCGACGTTTAAAGTTCTGTTGGGTCAGGTCGCACAATGGTAACGTAGGAAACGATAGGGCTGACGAATTAGCTAAAGAGGCCGCGACGGGCGACTTTCGAATAACACATTCGTCGATACCGAGGTCTTTAATCAAAAGAAAGCTGCGCGAAAAATCAATTCGACAATGGGAAGAGAGGTGGAACAACGCTGCCACGGGCAGGTTGACCCACAAATTCATACCGAGCATAGAAGCCAGAGGTAAGATCGAGGTTAAGCTCGATCACAAAATGGTGCAGTTGATAACAGGGCACGGCGCCCTGAAGGCGTATTTACAAAGGTTCGGTCTAACCAATAGCGACCGCTGCGAATGCGGTGAGGGCGCGGAAAGCGCAGAGCACGTGCTCTTCGACTGCCCGCTTGAGGCGGGAAATCGAGGGTTGGCTGATAGCAAACTAGCTATCCTAGGTCTGGCATGGCCAAAGAGCCTAGAGGAAGTCGGGGAAGTGGTTAACCAGAAGGCGTTCTGGACAGCCTTAAAAGAATTCGCGGGAAGGGTCGCGAGATTAGACAATCAATGACGACCGCGTGTAAAAATTCGGTGGGGTTGGTGGGAGGATTGAAAATTTTAGATTGACTTGGCGTGAGTAAGGATACGAGCATAACCAAAACCTGATATTAAAAAAAAAAAAAAAAAAGAAAAAAAAAAAAAGATAATTATACCAAAATGTCCAATATGCACGAGAAACCCCACTCCATTAATACAATCACTGCCTATCTTCATAATTATGTGCGGAAAATCGAATAAATAATAACAAATAAACAATAACAAATAAATCATAAACCCTCATTAAATTAAATCAATAAAGTAAACAAGGATAATAAAACAGAGTGCAACCGCGCATCCCCAGGACTTGAAAGTGAAGTGATAGTGATAGTGATTGTGATCCCCAAAACATTTAGTGCATACCCACCAGGACTTTAGCAGTGCACCCGTCCCACCTTTAGAAGTAAGTTACAGACGACCAGATCTTCGGATGCTGGAGAATTTTATTATCGAGGTAAGACTTAAAATGTGGCGGCTGTACTGCACAAGCATTGTTTTACATTAATTAGTAGTTTTGAAATAATTTAAGAAGCACGTTTGGTGTGTAAAGGCGCTAGCCGACATAATGCTTGTGCGAGTGCACCTGATAAATAGGGTGATGCTTTCGCTATTTTGTGCACTGCTATATGCTTAACGCTTATTAAACATTTATTTATATATTTACATAATTATATTTATTTATATTTTATATTTACACTTTATATTTATTTATATATAGCATGTATTATGTGGCTTATTTGTTTTGTTTGACGTTCTGTCGCCATTTTGGTTGCAGTATATATTTGGGAAGGACGAGCAGAATTGCGAAGATTGTAATCATAATGTAAATCAGTTAGGGAACGATAGGAAAGCTAGGGATGGATTTAAATTGGTTAGCTAGATTTGGATAGTTTTAAGACGACCCTTCAGGTCGCACTGGTAAGCAGAACCGGCGTCTGCTATCCGGTATTACGGATCCCTCCTCTCTCATTTTTGCTTGTTGATCGGGTACACTCGAAAGTCAGCGCTAGGGATACCATTATTTACAACCCTGTTTTTAGTTTTTGTTTTGTTTTTGTTCCAGTTTTTGTCAGATTTTTAGGTTTATTAGATTGTTAGAGTTTGTTAGGTTTGTTAGATTTTTAGGTTTGTTAGATTTTTATTTAGTTTTTATTTAGGGTGAATCAACTATGAAGTAAGAATAAATTAGGAGCACGACTATTTTTCGCGTTTAAACCCAATGTAGTACCTCCGGGTGGAGCATTGGGGACGTGGCCGCAAGTATAGCGGCCCTAATTTAAATTATAATGTGTACTTGGGAGGTAACGTGGTGGTTTCGCTTTGCCTTTCACATCGCAGTAGTGTGTTTTAGAATGTCACATTGACCCCTATGTTGTCTGCCACTCTAAGTACTGTAAAAAGCTGCTTTTTTAGTCTGGTTCCTCACTGAAAACCCTACTACTTTAGTTGGACCTGTAGATTGGTACTTTAGATCGCTGGAACGTGGATGTCATTTCATCCGTTCCAGTAATCTAGAACTTCTTCAAGATGAAGGTCCATTCGGAACTGAGTTCCTTCACATGAATAATTTTTCTCTTACAATGAGTGGTGTTTAGTTCTTTTTATAAGAATAGTACCAGTTTCTTGAACTTCCTTTAGCAGTAGTTTTTAATAAGAAATTTCCATCTCATGTAATTTGCTAATATATTTTATGAGCAAACATCTCCTTCTTCATTATTACAGCAAAAAATTTGAATTGAATTGTATTTTTCAATGTATTGGATACATGCTTAAATCTCTCTATTAAACAAAGATGCATTCAACCAATCATATATCATTTTATTTTCCCCTAATAACATATAGTGGGTAAAACGCTTTCCTGGAATAAATATTAAAAGTACACAAACAATTTGTTACAAGCGGTGAAGGTATTAAGTAGTCGATTGCCCGCATAGAGGGCGTACTAGGTGACACAGAATTTACCAATAATGTAGCTTAATTTACGTTCAACTTAGCAATGTGAATTAATTGATAAATATGCATACCTTCCAGATTAATGCATAATAGCAAGTTGGGCAACAGATAATTGTGTTTTTATCTCATAGCTATACGTCGTGGTTGCGGATTGCTGTCCAGTTCAAATGCCGAGAGATAAGCACGTTGATTTCTCTTAAAACATACACGGGGATATAGACAATGTAAGGAATCAACAGGTAAACATCACTACATGGTCTATAATGCAGTACTAAAACCTCTAAAACAATAGTGTATCGTGTTCGCGTTACTTTAAATATATATCAGATAGGACAAAAATTTAATTTTAGACAGACAGACTGAAAATGGGCGCAGCTCTCTGTATGTTAAGATTTTACGCACAATAAACGTTACTTAAGCAAGACATTTCAAAATTTTGTTTCTATAAAGATAATTCAGATAATAAGATTTAACAATATTTTGTAAACACACCGTAAACGTAATAATCTAGGACGATTACTTATTTCAAAATCGCAAATGAGAAAGAAATTTTTATGTCACAAGACTCTATGTACGAGTTTCCTATAAAAAAATTAATTATAAATAGGCAGTTGTAGTACAATAAACATGTATTCAGTATACATAAAACATGTTGCATTATGAGAACAAAATTGGTAGAAGAGAAAACAATATACAACAACTAAGCACGCAGTTCAAAGTTAAGTTCAAAAGTTATGTAGAAAAGTCGAAACATAATAAATACGGGCATGTTGTAGGCGGAAAAGGGAGCTGCGTTGCTTTGGTTAAATCCTTTGCTGTGGCCAAATGCAGAAATGATTTAGTCACGATTCGTAGATTTGACAAGCGGGTAGGTCGGAATGAAAACAAATTAAAAGTTAGTGAACGGAACACAGCTTCAAGATGTAACATACATCTTGGAGTGGTAAAAATAAACGGTGCGCGAGGAATTGTGTAACTTCGCTTGCAAGTTTGGCAAGAAATCTTAGCCGTGCGCGGGACTTTGAAACTTGCGCGTGTGACTGCATAAAAGGGCATCTGCGAGCATAGCTCAAATAGGTAGGTTCAGGTTGTGTTACGAGAGCTGCTGTTAGCTAGAAAAAAAATTGAGGAAAACTGACATTTCTGGACATCCCCAAGTTCTAAAGATGAAATTAGAAATTTATCCCAAAGTAAAATGTGAGGTTTTTTGTTTATAATTTATAAATATGTACATGTGGATTGCAATGATAAATATTTAGTATTTGTGTAGTGAGAAATTAACAGAACACGAAAGTAATTATTTTGTTGGACTATGAATCTGCAATTAAAACTACTTTTCGTTAAATTTAAGCATAATATTATCGGGAAATAAAGTTCGAACATTTCAAAAAATCAGGAAATAGCTGTGTATTAATTGTGAAGTATTTTAATAGACAATAGAATGATAAACGGATGAGTTGCCATTAAACGGCTTTCTATGTATTGTTATTAAGGACATGTCCAAAAGGTTCATTTAGAATGTCATGTATATCAGTATTGGAAACTGGAATAATGGTGTGGTAGTATTATTGATAGATTTAACGTTTCTCTTTAGGATTTCTTTAGTAATACTTAGCCAGTTTGATGTTGGGAAATTAGATTTTTTTACAAAAAGTATATTTGTATTCACATTCCAATTGTGTAATCTTAATAGAAGGTAAATTTAGATTGAATTCTATTTGAACTTATTTATGAACTAGGCAAGAATAAATATCCAGCCACAGAAGTGATTGAGTCGTATTTGGGGAAGGTACATCATTTAAATCATTTCTTTGATATGACAAAATTTATTGAGTTAAGGTATTGTAGAGAAAGGTAAAATATGATGGGACTAGATTTAAGAAATCAACGGCAAGTAAGACCTTATCGGAATAACCGTCTCCCGTGTAAGAAAAATATCGAAGAGATTGCTGACACAGATGATTTGGCGCTCCTTAATTATGACAATAGAAAAAGCCTTTCAAAGTAAATGGTTATTTTAACACAGTTTTGTATTTCAGTCATTTCAAATGTTTATTGTTTATTATTTTTCCTTTATCTTTATTTTTCCATAAGAACCCTTAAAATTGTTACGGAGTTCCCGCTCCTTCAGGGCAAACCTAAGTTCTAATGTAACGTTCATTTTACCCGTAACAGTATTCTGATGAAAACTCGTTTCAAAATACTAAAAGCTTAGTACCCTTACAGCAATAACGACCAAGACCTTTACCACGGTAGACTGAAAAAAGCTTAAAAGTCATCCACAATGCTTAATTAATCAGAACTGACGTAAACAGTGATGATAACACAAAATATAACTTTATCGTAACTAAAAACACCAAATAGAAAAACTGAATATATTAGAAAGACAATACGTACTTGTGGCACATAGGTTATGTGATATATCGCAGAAAAGTTAGGTGTTTATGAGTCTATATTTGCCTAAGTAGAACCACACACAGACAAAAAAAATATGTTAAATTAAGAAAATTTTATTTTAAACAAACAAATAAAAATCACATATTCACAAGAAAATTTGTTTCTTCTATACATAAATACTTTTTTAACACCACAACACCTTTTGCTTAAAACAAATAAATTGGCGATTCATTTCATAAAATGAAATGTTAATATGGATATATCAACTATATTCTCTGGAATTTATTGACTTGATATAGCAAAGTTAGATTTAATGTGATAACTAGTTTGAATGAAAACTCTTAATATCTTTAACACAAAAAAAAATCTTGCAAAGAAAACAATGCTTTTATAAAAAAAAAGTACTATATTTTGTTAATATAAAAGTGTTATTACCAGTTTCAAGGTACTCATTTGTTCACGCTAATATATTACTTTTTGGAAATCCACCAAACATTTTGTTGAAAAAAATTGCTTTCTCTAAATTATGCAAACTTTTTTGTAAACGTAAATGATTTATTTTTCAAAGCAAGAAGTCATTTTATTGACTTATAGTTTCCTTACTAATTTCAAAATTAATTTACCTTTTCCAACAAATAATATATTATAATTTATATTACCACTAAAACATATATTTCAAATAAATCACTTTGTATAGATAAAAAATAATAGCAGCGCTAGCGGTTGCCCATATTTACGGCTCGCTTTATTTGTTTTCAACAACTTGAAACCATCAGGTACGCCAGTCCTGAATATGTTAAGGTTTTTCACTTTATTTTAACGGGATTCAATCTCTAAAATAATAAGGTTTACAATAAAATTACGAAAAGAAAACTTACTTGAAAGATCTTGTTTTAAAGTTGTTCCATTATTTGAATCCTAACAAAAAAAGATTGTTAAAATAATGTATTGCTAGTCATTTCTCATTACATCTGTAGACCCTCTCAGCTCTAATGGTGGTAGAAATGGTGCATAATTTTTGTTCTTTACGGTAGTACAGGAGATATACTAATGAACAGCGTTTAGCAATTAAGCTGAGTATACTGTTACGAACTACTATTAGGCAACCCGTGGAACACGCAAGCGGCGTAACCGATGCATATTCTACAGAAGTCTCGGATTTTGCAGCATATACCAGAGTATGAATCATCTATTTAATTCAGGGTATATATAAGACCGCTGATGAAGTACAGAGTTAGTCTATATCTAAATGTCGAATATAAATTATATCGTGTAAAGTTAATTAGTTACGCTTTTGAAAGTCCAAGAGTAAATATAAATTTGTGTGATGTGAACGTGTATGTTGTACCGCCAGCTTGTAGAATACATAAATAAACAAAAGTGTAATAAATAAATTATAGTAGTGTTTAGTGTTGTTGAGAAGCCTTATAGTTAAGAATTTAGTTTAAGAAGATATTAGTGTTTGTAAAGAAAATTAATGTTATAGTACTTCATTGTTAATTGAACTGAAAACATCTATAAATAAGGCATATACAGTGAGTAATAAAGACTTGTTATTACTTGTTTTAAATTGGTAAAACGCGTTAATAGTAGCCCGCTACAATACGTTTTAGATGGATTTAAAATAATTCTTCACTTAAAATAAGAAATCAATATATTAGAATTTGTCTTAAAATAACAAAAAAATTAAGAAAATTTCTTTGGGAATTATAAGTTAACCATTTCTGCCATGTATAACTCGGTAAAAGAAAGATAGTGAGTTAGTCCGAGTAATGTTATGGTTTGTAGACTGTGACAGTATGTAACACAGTATCGTTGACTAGAAAAAGTTGAAGCAAGTCTGCTGATACTGTGATATCCAGTTATTACTTATTAATTGTTAATTTAATTGTGGTGTCCAATTGATACTGTTAGTTGTTGCCCAGACGCCGACGAGGCAGCAACGTATATCTACCACCACCTCCGGGCGATCAAAGGTGAGCAGCGGAACGGTGACGTCCTGAGGGAGTTCTCCGGATATGCGGGGTGCCGAGGAATGGGTACACAAGTGAAGTCGTCGGGGATGCACATCCGTCAGTCCTGTTTAGACGAGCTACCTGACGATGGAGCTGCCTGTGGCGAGTAGCCATCCTGTCGGTCGAAAACCACAGGCCAGTGTACCCAGGATCAGGATATCGTGTAGTTGGGGGACAACCAAGGGGAAGATCCGGGAAACTGCTCACTGCATCAAAACAAGAGGATTCCAGGAGCAGGTCCCTTGGACTCCAGACCTACATATATACTCAAGAACATCAACTTATAAGAAACATCACAACAATTAGAAGATCACCAACATGCCAAAAAACTCACAAGAGTTATAAGGCAATACAACGACGCTGAGAGCGTCGAGTCAACCTATTGGAGGGTGATACTGTTAACAAACTAGCACATCTCAATGAATAACCTAAGTATAAGTGTGAAAAAATAATACTCGTCATTATCACGTGTGGAAAGGTTTTTCTCAACAGAAAAATCAAACTTGTGTGTATCACGTGAAATAAAAAAAAAACATTAAAAAGTATTTTCAAACTATAAACAATATTGTCCATGAGCTATCGCATTAAGAAAGGTTAAGAAACAACGACTAGAAACGCAATTGGCTACGTACCAAAACATTTTCTTTAAATACAACAAGAGCACGAAGATATATAATAACATCATCCAAAGCTGTCAAAGTTTTAATTAACCATAATAAACATATTCAGATGAGAGAGCTATAGAAAGAAGCTTTCATCAAACCTTAAAAACTATATTCCAAAACTTTAAAAATAGATACGTTGATATGTTGAAATTACAAAATATAGAAGAAAACAGTTGCCAGTTTATAGAGATTTTCCATGAAAACATTAATAAATGTAATTTGTCGCCACAATTTGATAAATCTATAGGTTTCGTTATTATTGTACAACTGTGTATTTTTATTAAAACGACTTTAAATGATAGGAGGGATACCAATTTTGCTTGTAGAGCTAGAATAAAACAGCAGATAGCTTTTAAAGACTTTATTGTTTTTCGAAGTATTCTCCACTTTTCCATGCGCTAGAATCAAATCTGCAAGCAGTTATTCCACTCATTTGTTGGTACAGTCAAAATTCTTTTTGAACGCTTCTTCTTGTAATCTTTATAATTATTTACCTTTCTAGAAGAATTAATGCGGTTAAAATTTTCTTGCTAAAATACACATGAACTGCACTCTTAGCTCAAGGACTGCAGTGGGTTCTTTTAATTGTTATTCCTACTAGTAAAACCATACGCTTGATTTAATCCAAGTTCAATAAACAGTAACGCATTGCCACTATTTTAGTGAGTAAAAAAATATATTATAAATAATTCTTTAAATCAATGATATATACAACCAAATTTTTTACAGTATTTACAGTATGGAAATGTTGCCATTTGTAAAATAAAAATAAAATAAAAATTGCTGCAATGGAAACGGCATAAAAAATTTGTTAAATATTTTAATATTGAGTGAAGTTGTCAAGTATTTAAATCGAGCTCGTTTTAATTATTTCAGACTTGTACACAATTGAAGTCCCTAGATTAGTAACTAATTCAAGCAAAAAAATTTAGGTTAATGAAATTTCATGTGCTGCTTTGAAAAATGTTACAGTACGGTTTTAACTATTTAGGGAATTCAAATTTTACCATTATAAAATTGAATAAAAGTGGAAATACCTGTTTACGTGTTTGGTATGTAGATAGTTAGTTGTCACTTGATTTAAGGCGGGCCTCGACCAGAACTTCCTATTATTGATCGACCAAGGACAACACCTGTGAAGATAACAGCTTCAAAAACACAATTGGACAGCGTGCTCGATTAAGGGCTTTCCATAATTTACGATTACATCACCAAAACGCCTTTTTTGTGGATTCCATGCGAAGTAACTTATAAAACTGTAGATTGGTTATACTGAAAATTGTTAAAAATACTCTTCATAAATGATGGCTGCATTGCAGAGTGCGTTCAGAATGGCAACGAAAAAAATGTTTGGGGTGTTCTAAACTCAGAGGTTAGAATTCACCATGTGCGATTCTATTAAAAACATGTATTTCGGATTCCAGAGTGAATAAGCCAGGATCAAAACTATTTCCACGTGCTTCCGGGAAAAATTTAGTATTGCGTGCTTCTCGCAATAATTTAATGTAACGTGAACCTGTAATTAAATTCCACTTTCATGAATCCGTACTTAAATGCTGAAGCGAAAAACCCTTATTAGATTGAACAATTTCAAATTAATAAAAGCGAAGTACACTTACCCACTTTCGGCTTTGCACATTATTACAAAATGAATAATCTAAGTTGTGAGCACTTAAATACCTGATGCTTTTCAGGCAAACCTCAAGTTCCCAATTCGCAAGACCCATTTTTGTCCAGTGCTTAAATCAAAAAGGAAGACAAAATTCGCGTATCTAACCAAGTAGATAATATCCCTCCTAAGCACAGATGGTTTCTAAAATGTTGTTTTCAACCAAACACGTTCCTACGAGGTCTGTATGTATGTATGGTTGTCTATCTATCAAAATAAGTAGAATACATTTCCTAACCAACAGTATTGGTAACAGAAACATTTAAACTGTTACATTCTAACGACTAGAACCTGAGTGAATGCCGTTTTTGGTGCATCTGCTCTTGGATAGTCTCTAAGACTAATCCATCCACGTTTGAATTCTCCATACCAACGAGAGATTGCCGACTGATTGCCGAAAACAGAAACCAATTCGTCGAGGCGTTCTTGTTGAGATAATTGTCTTAAAAAATAATAAAAAATTATTGCGCGAAAATTTCCAAGGTTTAATTTCATTTTTCGATTAACTTCTTAACTTCGACAGATCGTTGTAGCTACAACTCTACACGTATCGCACTGAAACTTTGGATTTAGGTTACCAAAGATAATTTTTAGTATCGATATTTGATTAGTGGCGCTCTATCATATCTTTCGTATGTCGGCCACAGAACAATTATTGACTACTATGCGATAATCTGGTTAAATTATTTTATACATACAAATTTTCCAATTCACAGTTTAATATTAATAGCTATCAATGGAGCTCCAACAATGATCTGCTAAAACTGGGTTTGTTGCTTTTTACAATATAGATTACACTGAACAACAAATTGTAATTTTTTTGTTTCCTAATGTGCGGTAGGTGTCTCTAATAGAATATTGCCAGCTGATTAATACTCTGTTAACGGAATTTGTCTGTCACCCTCTAGTCACAAGTCATTCATACTTTTATAGTGGAACGCTTTATTATGTAAACTTATATTTGTTATGATACAAATTATGCATATCACGTCACTACCAAATCTCAGAATTTATTTGCATGGGATTTTGTTTGCAGAGTACCTCTGAAGCATCTCCGATTAGGTTTCAACAATAATTACGAGCATTGTAGGGTTCCACTTTCTTTGATATCGATTTTCACAATACATAATGTCTCGGTGACACCATTCACCACGTTCGACACGCACAGACTCTCGATTTAAGGAGGAAAGTTCAAATGCGAGTTGCAAACCAATCGCTGTACATGGAAATTAAAAGATTCACAATTTGTTCGTCATTTTTTGCCTTTGTATTTCCCAAGAAATTGGAACACACCTCTTTAAATGATGCCTATGCAGCAGCCTCATTCGCGGTACACGCTATCCTTTATGATATGATAAATTGGTGGCCCAATAAAAATTCCTTCTGGGAAAGCTCTCTCTCTCTCAGATATTGGAATCCTTCACCATCATTATTTGAAGCATTGACAAAAGTTTTACATTAGTCCCAGTTTTAAGTGAAGAGCTGGTAGCAAAACTTTCTTTGTATCAACAAGAGCGGGATTTGTAACATTTTCTTTTCCAACAAGGTTTTCTCGCATTTTTCAGTCTTTTACAAAGTAGTGTTTAACCTTTGCTTTGCTGTCCTATTCGCAGAGAAAACAGCAGTATTTGATGTAATCCAATTGCATTCATAACAAAAGTGCTAAATCACCACATATGCTACACCCATGTTCTGTATATCCAAATGCTTCAAGTAAGTTTTTATACTGTCATAGTTTTCCTTCATATGTATTGCGAGGGCAATAGGAATAGAGGGATACGAATTTCCGTTGCTGAGGAGAACTCCATTCAAGCGTACAGTGGACGAATCAATAAAAAGTCTCCACTCATTAATTTTGTATTTACGTTCTAATGCATTAATTAGTCCAGGAATATCTACACCGTACATCAACTGATCACACCATGAAAAAAGTTAAGAAAACCTTGTAATGGTTTCCAATCTTGCAACCAGGATCCAACCATGTCTTCCTCCAAAAGGTGTCTTGTGGTAAAGTAACAGTTACTTTGCCACAAGACACCTTTTGGCTTAAATAGGCTGGTGAGTTTGCTAGTTCAGAAGTAATTTTGGCATACTTTTTACACTTCAACTTGTCTACTTAATATTTTATCATTCTTATCTTTATTATAGTATTTCTTTACATTTATATTTCATTTTCTTTTCTTACAAACATGGGCGAAACGTCGACCTTAGTTTATAAGATGACACGGTCCCAAACCGGAACCATAAATATTTATAATGACTCCGGCCGTGAAAACCTCCGACAATATCACAAAATTATCTTGCTACCAAAAAAATTAGTTAAAAAACTGTTAAAAAATACCAAAATTGCCTGTCAACAAATTAAGGTTTGAAATTCTAAATCCCGCTAGAAGAAGGAAGTACGTAGTTTACGGTACAATTTAGCATACAGTACCACTTCTGTAGTTAAAAAACAAAATGTTGATAACTATTTCTAGAAGTGCGTTAAGTTGCATTTGTTGTAAGTAACCTGCGCCAGCAGCATAATTAAGTTCCTCCAACACGGGGTGGTTAACGTTAATTTAGCCCCCCCCCCCCAATTTTTAGCTTAAATACAATAATTTTGATTAGCTGGCTTTTGTAAGTTGTGCGCTAGGTTACGCTATATATAAGCTGCACTAGAATTATCGCACAATCTATATAGAGGAGGGGAGGTTAACTGAGTTCTCAATAATGCTCCTTAAACATGAACTGTAACGTTCCTGGTTGATTATATTCCAACAAGCTTTCGCAGTTTTACCAATAAGTATATGTGTACTGAATATTTTAATTATCAATTAATACAATGTTGAAGCTTGTTACTTAGGCATTATAATTAGCATATGATCGGAGGGTATTTAATTAGAAATAAAAGAAGTGGATCTCTTTGCTTAATCATAGGTTTTGTGGTTCTTGTTTTGAAATCTTATTTGCCATAAATACAAATGGGTATTAAAGATCAGTGTAAGGGCAATTAGGAAGATATTGAACTTACTCGCTGTGTTCCTAGAATCATTCACTTTACTTTAGATCTGACGTGATACACTATTTGCAAACGGCGTTTTAGACTTGTTTGCTGCGGTTTATATATTAGGAGAGGTGTTCGATATTAAGAGTACATGTGTCTAGGAAACATTCCTTTCTTATTTTTCAACTGTCACATAGAACATCAAGGAGCGCAACTCGACTGTTATAATTATTATTCTAATACGCCTCAAACTTTTGAGTTTACGCGTTGTTTGGGACGTGTATTTGATCTAGATTCTTTCCTGTAAGTATGTAACGCTTTGGCGTTACGTTAAATAAAAACCGTCTGCAAAGAGGGAAGAATTAACCTTAAATTGACAAATTAATATTGATATACCCTGTATATTCTGATTCCATAAATAATAGTGTTCAGTAAGCACGGCTTTTCAACAAATTTTTAGTTCTATTAAAATCATAAACTTAAAAACCATAAACGCATCGTTTGTTTCTGTTGAATATATATATTTGAAAAAAACTCAGGTACATAAATAATTTCAAAAACAACAAAAAGAATAAGTATAATAAATATAGCAATAAATTTTCATAACGTGGTTATGTTATTTAAGAAAGCTTTAGCATTATGATATAAATAATAGTGAAATAACTAACAGGAATGTTCGATATCATAATTATTCCAAATATTAAAGCGCTTTCTACAAATTTTAGTTAAATAAAGTAGAACTAGTGTTATATGAACATACGTGTAATTATAATACAAAATAAGCCCTGACAACCTCATAAGCATATTCGGACAATGTAGTAATTATTTAAAAACAAACAGATACTTAGTAGTGCAACTCACCAATATCAACTTTTAGATAATTAACTATAACATTCCATAAAAAATAAAAAGGTTTTAATGTATCTATTCGAACTGCCAGAGTAATAAAAATAGCCGCAAGCATGTGAATTTTGCATGATGGTGCCGTAGGACTTCAGGCTTGATTTTTGTGATAAGAATGTTATACAATGACATATCTCGCTAAACGCACGAAAGAGTAAGAAAAAAAGACGAATGCTAGACAGTGGACAGATCTCGTTAGAAATTAATTATTCGCAAGCCATATACAAGAACACAGGTGCAGACAAACGTTGAAGTGGTATTCAAATATACTCTATGAATTGTGAGGTAACAATCGGGCACTAACGTGGTGAGATCTCACGGATTTTCGACATAACCACAACATAAACAAATTGGGATGATTTGGTTCCAAACAAGAAAATTGGAAATAAGCGCCCGATGGGAAATGAATTTATTCTTGGCCCACATGTATTCTGTGTTCACCTGAAGCCGTAAACTGTAAGTTATAAGCTGGTTAGAAATTGCGGCATTTAAGTATGTTTTATTTCATAAAATACTGATAACCCTATACAACATCCATTTTACTGAAAGTAGTGTTGAATTCTTAGATGTATACAACCTGGACAGTGCAAGTTTTAATTGAAAATCAGAGACTTTTTCAAATTACTATAACTAAATCGTCAAAGTTACGTTAATTGAAGATGAAGTGATTATGAAATTTTACGATTCTGTGTGCGTATTTGTTTACAAGAACAGCGTTATGTCACTGATGTTTAAATTGATCTGAAGTAATTTTACAACTTTGTATGTGTACCTGTTTACAGAAATAATGAAATAGTGCTATATTAAAATAGATTAGGTGATGTAGGTAGCAGATAGGTAGCATTTTGTAAAAGGAACTGCAGTTCACCAAGAAGTTAACGTAATGAAAATCTCCAGAATTGCTCGTTCTCTAGGAGATTTTCACTAGACTAGACAAGTTAGCGCCCATAAATTTGAATGTTGATGGTCTTTCAAGGTATGCGTTATTGGTAACGTACCTTGAAATTGCACCAATACAAATTTTATATTTTTCAAATTTTTTCCATTTTCTTTTAATGCTTCTTAGGTACCTACTCTCGCGCTACTTTGGTTAGCTTGTACAGCCGTAATTTGTTACAGGATTCCCGCTTCTTCCGTAGGATTTCAAATTTAATAATTTAACGTCTTCATTCGCCCATAGCAAGTACTGGAATACAATACGGCATGTCTGTTACTGCACACCAATGTATAAGCACATGTATATTAGATATACCGTTAGAGAACAGTGTAAATATTGTAAGATACATTGTTAACTGTTAAGTAGCATACTAGCTAACATACAAAATTTAAGAAGTTGCAAATGCTAACTGTCCCCGCAATGTACATTCTGTAAACTTATATCCATAAAGCCCCATGTCTGATTAAATTTATTATGAAAAATAAAAGGTACAAGTTTAAAATTAATCGTAACCTTTTAATTCATTATGATATCTTAAAGTTAAAGGAATGTCTACTTACAATTTTAGCCAAATGTCATCACGTCAATCTTCAGCGATGCGGAGCGTACGTGGCTATCCAAATCTACTGCACTACTTCCTGCAGAAGAGATCTCGGACCGAGAAAGATAAATAGAAATAAGAAAAAAAGAATGTGACCCGCTTCTGTCCATCTCAACATCAAGATACCGGTAACAAAATGTCCAGTTAACTGCCTCGAACGCTATCACATCGACACTTGCAATAAACAGTGTATTCTCATTGGCTGACGATCATTAGGCGGCCGTCGACAGTCAACCGCACAATTCCCAGAGAAAGGTGCTTAATTCAAACAAATTATAATGAAGTTACATATAAAAATAAAATACTAAAAAGAAATTAATACGCATCAAAATGATACGTAACAAATTATACAGACCCTGTCATGTCATAATACCTCATTTCGACCAGTTTACTCTTCCAGTTCATAAAACATGCCAACACAAATAACTTACATCTACTGTACAATCTAAATGAAATCATTCAAAGTTTTTTCCCCTCTTAAGAACACATAAAACGTATCTTATAATAAGTGGCCCTTACTATATTAATGAAATTTTTACCATCTGCTTCAAGCATACTTCTAGTCCAAGAGCATCCACTTATTACAACTACCATCAAAAGCAGAATCTCAGTCTTTTCGTTTTCCTACCTATTAAGTAATATAAGCCCAAAAAGTATTAGGTATTACGAATTTTATACAAGTAACCACATATAATTTATAACGTGCATTTGAATGTCTTTTGTGTTTTTGTTATTTTTTTTTCTTATTAGTTACTAATCTGAACTTTAAATGTAAACGAACATAGTTATACATACAATTGAATTCCAGTAGTTCGTGCATGCAATTGAGTGTTTGCTTAATTGTACAAATATATCATAAAATACAATAAAAAAAATAATTTTCAAAATTTTATTGTTACCATTACGCAATAAAGTCTGCCGGTTTAGATTTACTTAATATATTTCTCTTACATAAGTTTTGTTAGAAATTTAAAGGAACCCTTCTTGTATTTGTGCTTTTTTTCTTGACGGAAAAACAATTTCTGGCTGTTCTATGCAAAGTCCATTTTGACACTTTTAGTGATTTGAAACTAGACTGACACATCACTTTAGTATCATAACGGAACATGCAATACAAGATTATAGATATATTACTTTTAAGTTTGTTATTACAAATTTTTCACTTATATTTAGTACAAAAAGCACAAAAGTACATACTTCATTTAAAATTAAATATAACAGGTACATTATGTTCAAACACAACAACAATTTTAAATATTTACTGAAAATGTCTTTTTCTTTGATGGAACTCCAAGTACCATCTCTGGCGAAAAGTCTTTTCACACAAATTGCATATAAATTGATTTTGAACACCACATTCCCCACGACAATGTCGAAGCAAATTTTTCTTATATTTATAAGTTCTAAAACATTGACTACAAACATATGGTTCTTGCAGGCTGAGTGGAATATGTTGTCTATTTTTACTTGGACTTATCCAAGGAACCTTGCCTAAAACATTTAACCAATAAATCTCAGTACACTTTGCCTACAGATTTAAAACATATAAAACTTTTTCACATAATTAAAATTTATGATAATGTTTCTAGTTTCACTATCATTCTGTAACAGGCATAAGCTTTAAAAACGGTCACATAAGCAAAAATACAATATTGCATTTGTAAACTTTGTAGCAAACGAGTGTTTCATTAATGAGCAAAAAATCATTTAATTTTTACACATTGTTATGGAATTATTTCTTATCCATAAATAACATAAAATTTGAGTAATAATCCCAAATTACAAAATCGAGATTTTTGATACGAGGTGCGTTACATATCCCCTATATTAATATGTATATAAAATTAAACGCATTTACTATGTCTTAGTAATAGCATGTTACATTGTATCAATTGAAGGTAACAATATTACAGGTTAATCAGAGTTCATATCAGACTTGAGAACGGAAGCAACTACTTTGTGTTCCAGACGCAACCTGATACTGCAGGTGCAGATACAATGAACTGCAATAAAGCAGTCTCAATTAAAACATTACTTAGAACAAGACATTGTATGTTATCAAGAAACAGCAGACGGTGAGATCTGCACTTTCCCACAAGATGATGTGAGAGTAGGGATTACATAAATACCCTGAGAAGCCCCTGATGGACACTCAGTCTCGAACTTCATAACTTTAACATTGTTGGTAGTTCAAGCTACTCATTGGTAATTATTAAAATATTAACTTTGATTAATTTGTTAAAGTCACGTTAATGAACATACCGTACAAGTTGTTAAACCATTTTGTAATTACTGTATTAAAATTAATTTGATAGAAGTGTTTTTGGGAAATAAATGTTTTTAAAAAGAAACTCCCAAAAGCCCAAAACCTATCTGGTGTGGCTATAAAATAACGGGACTGAGCTGTAACACTTTGTATTTTACAATTACACATATTTAGTTATGCTCCCATTGAATGGTTTGACATCTTGTTTTTTTAATGCGAATTTGACATTGGAAAACAGATAAAAACACATGTTCTCTGATTAGGCAAATAAGATAAATGGTGTAACACTGGAATGCAATACGGTTAGAAACGTCTTGATAGACAACGCAGTGTACGCCGGTGCATTGTCCTGATAAAGGACCAATGACTTCTTTGTCCACAATTCGGGTCTTTTCCTTTTTCAATTCATACAGTTTCAGCAATTATAGGACTAATTAACGGACCGTCAGATCCGATCATATTACAGGGTTTTCAAAATTTTCGTCCGTTTTTGATATGGAAGAGCATCCCAGGCATGCATTATCTTCAACGTTTTCTCAGCCAACTTGGAAACGCTTAAACTACTCAAAACTCTTCGCACGTAATAAACATATACTTCTTTTAATAAAAGCTAAATTTCAGAAGCGGTTTTCTCAAGTTTCATATGAAATTTCACGACAATTCATTGCTCTATTAAAACACATAATTTTTCTGACAAAAAGTAGATGTTATATAAACGAATGCCACAGTCAGATTAAGATGTCTACAGACACGGAATGGACGGCAATTGAAAGAAGAGAAGGGTTTATGCTACACAGCTGTCGGTAGAATGACTTTAGCGCACGCGTAGTTCGTCTGTAGTAGTATCAGTTAGGTTATTTGATAACCACACCTCGCAAATGAGATTGGTATTAGAATATATTATACAAACGTTGTAAATCTCACTATAAGAAGGTGACATCACACATGTGCTATTAGGTAGTGAGTAATCTGTGTTAATGTTTAATGTGTTCAGAAACTGCCAGTGTAAGTGATTGAAATAAATAGCATGTTCATAAAGACAGAACAGCGATGACACAAAACAAAAATGTCAAAAGGCTTACTTGAACTTTGCGGTAATGATGTTTCAAAATATCGGGCGACACAACAGACATGTATTTATAGACGTGCGTCTATTCTGTATAGATCCGTTAACCATTCCTGGTAAACAAACAGAAGTACCGCAAGAACCATTTGCCGCAATTTTTCTTCTAGAAGAATATGTGGTGCAATCTTATGCGAAACATTGCATTTGCATTTAGAATATTTAGCGACGTGAGTTACATATCCCCCAAATCAATATATATGTATATTCAAATGGAATTATTAAGTCTTAAGAATTATTGTTACATTGTATAATTGAAGGACATAATAAAAGGTTAATGAAAGTTCACAAGCCAGACATGAGAACGGAAACAGTTGCTTTGTATTCCAGACGTAATTTGACACTACAGGTGCAGGTCACAGTAGACAATAAGACAGCAATTGTTAGAAGTAACATTATTAAAATGTAATACTTTGTATTGTATCAAGAAATAGCAGACCTGATATCTGCATTTCCCACAAAGCAATGTAAGAGCAGGGATGGGTGCTCACGATGGCCAGTGAGTTTCGATCTTGACAACCTTAACATTGTTGGTTGTTCAAGCTACTCACTTTAGTTTTAATTAATTAATTAGTGAAAGTTACTTTGATTATTTTTATTTTTAAACGTTAATGAACATAACGTAACCATTTGTTGAAATCACTTGTAATTTCTGTATAAATTAAAATACACTTGATAGAAGTGTAAATTGGGAAATAAAGTCTTTTTAAAACGAAGCTGTCAAAGGCCCAAAACCTAACTCGCGTGTGGAAAAAATTCAAGTTGACGGTTATACATTTTAGAACGTTGAAGAATAAAAAAAATACGTTACACTCAGAAAGTTTGACAAATAAATAGATACTTAATTTTGGAATGTAAATAAATATTTGGATTAATAAAATTAGTTGAATACGGCAGAAATGTACTTTCATATGCAAAAAATCTCAGCTGTTCTTTTCGAATTAAATTCGATAGAAAAGTGATAGAACGTGTTTTAAAAAAAATAAAATCGATAATATTATACTAATTTTAAGTTCGACACCTTTAGATAAAAGTGAACGCGGGCATTAATTAACCCACACGCATGTATGTACACACACGCGCACGCATATACGCAAGCATGCATACACGCACACAAACACACATACATCCTCACTTGCAAGAGCGTAGCTGGGGGTGCTCGAATACTAAGGCCGAATGAGGTGTAAACTCGCATTCATTCAGGGGTGGGTTAGGAAGGGTGCAAGCATGTCTTATTTTTGTTCAACTGTTACGTAATTCAAGATAAGAAATATGGCAGTTGCAAAAAACATCAATACAGGGATTTCGTTTTATTCCGTGGTATTCTATAAGATGCCATCTAAAAATTTAAATATTCCTTAAAAAATTAAGAAGCGGCATTTTCCTTATATACGCTGTTATTTTTGAATTTTTCGATAATATTATCAGTGATTTCCTTAACATATTGTCAAAATAATATTTCTAACAAGTTTGCATATCGTCAATAGAATTGACGTTTTATTTAAATTTTATTAAAAGTAAAAATTTGGTTTGTATATAAATTATTTATATTCAATATCATTTTATTTTTATACATTACATATTATTTTTATTGAGAATAATCAGGAACCGAAACGCATACGAATAAAATGGTTATTGCATAGGTTATTTACCAACTAAGCAGATAATAACCAATAAATTTATTACGAAAATCATAGCCACACATTGAGTATTACAGAAATTTGGCTACGATGTAAAAGTAAACTAACAAAAGGAATGACCGGGCTCAATCGGCGAATAGGCGGGGTTTTACAAGACCAAAAATAATTATATTGCCTGAAATAAACAAGTTAAAAATTCGGTTCAATCTGCAACAAAAATAAACACACTAATTTATAACAGAAAATAAATTGCTTATTGTATTGAATTGCATTTAATTTAACGATTTGATATATATATATATATATATATATATATATATACATTGTTATGGATTCAAATGGTTAAATTTGGGGTAAGCAATGCAATTTCAAACACCCTGTATAGAGAAACGAACAATTTATTTACGCGCAAAATTTATTTCATTTATTTAATTTAATCAAACAAGTATTGACGTATTTTTATAATTAAGGATTGCAAAGTAATAGGTTCATAAAGAAAACCAGTTTTAAAAACAAATAGAAACGTATAATTAATTTAATTTATTTTAATTCAACGTGTAATAGCATTAGAAAACGCATCAGGGTATAGAAAATCAATAATCCCAAAGCAAAAGGTTCGTTGTAACAAACCAACGTCAGTTGTATCGGATACCGTGAAATATAGACTCCGAGAATTGTTATTTTAAACGATCAATAATTAAGAACACCTGCATGCTTGAAAGATTACCTTCTTTGAAATTATTAACCTAATAAAGCGAGCTTCATAGAATATAATTTCCAAGCGTCAGTTGCTTCGAATAACAAACTAACGAAGTTTCTTAAAGAGCAGAGGAGATGCACGATCAATAATATGCTACAGATAGAGACGGATATAAAAGCATTCGTTTTCAAAACGCACGTACTCAATCCACGTGGAGTCAAGAGACGCTATCAGCAATATCGATTTTCTATAACTCAAGTGAGGTTGGAACGCGACATCGAATATGCATAAGACAGGGATAAAAATATTACAGGCGGAGTTTTATGACGACACAGGACTATATCATTGGTTGAAACGGATAGTTTTACAACGGACGAACACGCGACAGGTGAAAGCGATTTTTCGGATTATATAGCGCGTCCACGAGGTGAATTTCTGGAAGCTTTAAGTCAGTTAGATTAAAATTTGCAGAAGTATTATTTTAAAATAAGTATTTCGCGTAAAGTGTGGCCTAGAGGTGGCATTTTAACAGTATAAATACTTTAAGAGAATTAGGAAAGCCCTCTTTATATTTTCATCGCGTTAGACTACTTATAACAATAAACCGACGTTATAGTAGAGTCTTGTGAGTATTGAAAAATTTCATAATTCAGTAAATGTAGTATTAGCACGTATAACGTGGTAAGTTGAGGCCTTATAGTTATTAACGTGAGTAGTGTCGAGTGAATTAAACTAACCGAGGTCCAACTAATACCATAACAAGCTAATAAATCAATAAACAAAAGTATAATATACGTGAATTTGTATGCTGTGATAGAATGGTAATTGGTAGCAAGGCGCTTGGTTATCATCTATAAATATCTGGAGGATCAGAGCGCATAGTCACGAAGAAAAGGGATTCTGGAGAACATCATCGAAGGAGATGGAGACTTGAAGCCTTTTCCAGGTAACTCATTTGAATTTTCTGTTATTTGATAAACTTTTTGGAATTATTTGGTGATGTGTGAGTGAACATTGGGGTTATTTATGGTTAATATAACGTATCGGAAAGGATACGCGTACTTGACAATTAATTGGGTTATTTTAAAATATTGAAAAAAAGGTGTATGTAAAACTTAGTAAATTTCATTATGAATTTAAATTGGATTGTTAAGGGTACATGGGTTTATTAATTTTGTAGTAATTGTATGCAAGGTAAATAGCATACATTAATAAACTGGGTTATTATGAGCTCACCATACTCCAGTGTGCAATAAATATAGGGTATTATTTGGGGCCCATCTACTCATATTGTATTAAATGTGTTTGCAAATTATAATTTAAAACCAGGACTTTACAAAAATATCACGTATTGAGTTGTAATTAGTTGTACAAAACTGTATATCTGTGAATAATTGTTTGTAAATAGCGGTAAATAAAGATTGTATGATTGTTGTATTATTTGATGATTTTATTGAATGGTGTGTGAGTGGGAAGGAAGAATGATTGTAAATTTAGGTATCCCAGAAGAGGTACAGCTGAGTTAGCCAGGGAAACTGCTGAAGATTGAAGCAGCAGAAGAAATCAGGATAAGAATATTTTTATAAATTTTTGTTGATTTTTTTGAAAATCAGTGTTGACACTGGCGATGTCAAACCCATAAGTCCCCGACCACAGCAATATATATATATATATATATATATATATATATATATTAATCGTTAACGGACTGGTCGGTATAATTATTTTTATTTTGGTAACAAGATGGTAGTATATTGGCTGTGAAGTTCAATTATTTGGACTTCATGCCCAGTATACTACCATCTTTACTATATATATATATATATATATATATATATATTGATGTGGATTCAAAGAGTTAAATTAGTGGTAAACAATAAAATTCCAACCACCCTGTATATAGAAAAGAACGATTTATTTACGCGCAAAATTAAGTTAAGTCATTTAGGAAAACGGACAAGTATTGACGCATTTTATAATTCAAAATAGGGATGTTAAAATTACATAAACAAAAACAGTCGTTAACGGACTGGTCGGTATAATTATTTTATTTTGGTAACAAGATGGTAGTATATTGGCTGTGAAGTTCAATTATTTGGACTTCATGCCCAGTATACTACCATCTTGTTACCAATATATATATTGATGTGGATTCAAAGGGTTAAATTAGTGGTAAACAATAAAATTCCAACCACCCTGTATATAGAAAAGAACGATTTATTTACGCGCAAAATAAAGTTAAGTCATTTAGGGAAAACGGACAAGTATTGACGCATTTTTATAATTCAAAATAGGGATGTTAAAAATTACATAAACAAAAAACAGTTTTAAAGCAAATAGAAGTTCATATTTTAATTTATTTTAATCCAACACGTATAAGCATAAGAGAACGTGCTTGTGTAACCAAATCAATAATTCCAAGGTAATGGTAGTTCGTTTTATACAAATACGACGAAATATAAAGTCTAGGAATTGTTGTGCTAAACGTTCGATAATTAACAAACACCTGCGTTTTAAAAGGTTACATTCGAAAAAGTCGAACATGTGTTAAAAAAGGATTTCATAGAAAAATTTTCAACCGTCAGTTGATATAAACAGCAAGGCTAACAAACTTCTTAAGGAGCGAGGGAAATGCACAATCGGTTATATACAACAGATAGAGACAGATATAAAAGCGTTGAAATTGAAAATGCACGTACCATATACACGTGGAGTGGAGATAAGCTGTCATCAATATCGATTTTCTGTAACTCAAGTGGGGTTATGAACGCGACAGCAGACATACATAAGACAGAGATGAATATAGTTCAGACGGGGTTTGTAATGACAGAGAATTTTATCATTGGTTAAGAACAGACAGTTTTCCAAACGTAGACACACGCGAAGGTTGAGAGTGCTTTCGGATACGGCACGTAGACCGGAGTAAATTTCAGGAATTTTCAAGGCGGGTGTATTCAAAATTTTTAGAATTTAGATTTGAAAATAAGCTTTTCACTTGAAGTGTGTCCACGAGTGGGGTTTTGAAACGATATAAATACTCAATCTAAATTATTAACGCTCTCTTGTCTTCTCTTCGCTTCTATATTACTTTACTACAATGAAGTACTGAATGCTGATCACCATAATAGTAGAGCTTTTTTGTGAGTATTGTATGTGTGGATAGTACAGTAAATATAGTGCTTGCAAGTGTAAAACACAGTAGTAGCGGGCATCTATTTATTATCGCGTAGTAGTGTATATTAAATTAATAGAGGTCCGGCTACTACAATACAAAGCACGAAAATCAATAAATGGAAGCATGATATGTGGGGTAAGCATCATAAATAAGCAAGATTGTATGCTGATATATGGACTGGTACTGTGAGACGAAGCGCTTGGCTCGCAAATGGTGTTATCGTCTGTGGATCCGCTGAGTAGCACAGCGAATGGTAACGAAGCCGAGGTGTTCTAGAGATCATCTTCGAAGGAATGGAAGCCTGAAGAATTCTCCAGGTAATTTATTTGAAATTTCTGTTGTTTGATAAACATTTGTGAAATTTTGTGCTGTGTGCTTGACTTGTTGGGGCTTATTTATGGTTGTAGAAACTGAATAGAAAAGATACATGTACTGGACAATCTATTAAGGTTAAATATTGAAAAAGGTGTATTTAAAACATACTTTTATTCTGGATATGAATTGAATTGTAAAGGGTAAACGGGTCTATAAATTTTGTTTTTATTTAGGCAAGGTGTAAAAAGCATATACAAACTAAACTGGGTTATTATGAGCTCACCATACTCCAGTGTACAATTAATTTAGGGTAATATGTGGGGCCCATCTACTCATATCTCATTGAATTTGTTTGAAAATAATTAGAAAAATCAAGGACTTTAAAAACAAACCATATTTTGAGTTTGATAATTAGTGTATCAAACTGTTTTTTATACATGTGAATAATTTATCTGTTAATAGCTGTAAATAAAAGGTTGTATGATTGTTGTATTATTTGGTGATTTTATTGAATGGTGTGCGAGTGTGAAGGAGGAATGGTTGTAAATTTAGGTATCCGAGAAGAGGCACATCTGAGCTAGCCAGGGAAGCTGCAGGAGTTTTGAAGCAGAAATAAAAGGCAAGGAATTTTTTTTTTTAATTTTGAATTTAGGTGAAAATTATATGTTGACCCTGGTGAAGCATAAAAGCTTAGTTCCCGGTTCCACGGCAGTCTTATGACGCCCAATTCGTGGGGCTCGAATAAAAAAGGTGAAGGCTCGATGTTAAAGACTTAATCCCCGATTCCACGGCAATCTTATGACGGCCAATTCGTGGGGCTCGTATGAGTTAGGTAGAGGACTGATGTTAAAGCTTTGTCCCAGTTTCGTCCAAGAATTTTTCTGAGGTACCACGGCAATATATATATATATATATATATATATATATATACATATACATATAAAAGAAAAGTAGGTTTATTGAGACTTAAATTAATACCAACTAAAAAGGAATTATTGCCAAGTGACTCAAATTCAGCCATGAGGGCATCCTGTCGACGTGTTTCGCCTTAATTGGGGCTCATCAGGACAGGAGTAGCAAAGTTGTAATATTTAATACAGACACCTTACGGGAAGTACAGCATCACCTAGCTCACAATTTGTGTCTTCGTGTCGTTTTACCTGACATCGCAGGTTTTACCAACAGTCGGCACGGAGGAGATCCGGCTCAACTGCCTTTTTCCATAGCCAAAAGTTATAGTTTAAAAGAAAACTAGGTTTAATGAGTGTTAAATTAATACAAAGTAAAAAGGAATTATTGGAAAGTGACTCAAATTCTGCCACGAGGGCATCCTATCGACGCGTTTCGACCTAATTGGGACTCAACAGGAGAGGAGTAGCAAAGTTGTAATATTTAATACGGACACATTATGGGAATTATAGCATCACCTAGCTCACAATTCGTGTCATCGTGTCGTTTTACCTGACATCGCAGGTTTTACTAACAGTCAGCACGGAGGAGATCCGGCTCAACTGAATTTTTCCATAGCCAAAAGTTCTAATTTAAAAGAAAAGTAGGTTTAATGAGCCTTAAATTAATACAAAGTAAAAAGAAATTATTGACAAGTGACTCAAATTCAGCCACGAGGGCATGCTGTCGACGCGTTTCGCCCTAATTGGGACTCATCAGGACAGGAGTAGCAAAGTTGTAATATTTAATACAGACACTCTATGGAAAGTACAGCATCACCTTGCTCACAATGTGACTTCGTGTCATTTTACCTGACATCGCAGGTTTTACCAACAGTCGGCACGGAGGAAATCCGGCTCAACTACCTTTTTCCATAGCCAAAAGTTATAATTTAAAAGAAAAGTAGGTTTAATGAGTCTTAAATTAATACAAAGTAGCTGAATTTGAGTCACTTGCCAGTAATTCCTTTTTATTTTGTATTAATTTAAGCTTTTAAAAATACAAATTAAATACGAAATGTCATGCTTTTTATCTATATGAGTAATTATCTGTAAGAATTAACCTAGATTACATTTTAGCTTCTTGAAATTTTTTCGAAATAAATAAAATTCCAAAACTGCCGACTTTAAAAACGCGTCTCAACGTTATTTGTTATTTTCACATGCTGAACCACGGAATAAATTACTAAATGAATCATTAATGCTCTTTTACCCCTAAATATCACACTATATTCCCCCTATTTGAGTACAGATAAAAAACTAATTTAGGTTTTTCATTTGGGTTCAAATATACACTTATATTCAACTACTTCCTATCCTACTATCAATACTTTTATCTATAACTATTATATATACCTATTCTTTCCTACTACTATCTATTATTATTAATTAACATTATTATTTGCTATTATCTACACCTATATTTACTTGAATCTCACTCTCCTCTTAATTCGTACAGTCATCCTTCTCACATATTTTATAACATGGGTACTTAATCTTTCTCTTATCTCACTTAATACTTTATTAACTGCTTCACGTAAAATTAAAATATCATTGACGTGATGAACACAAAATTGTTCATATGCCCCTAAAATTGCCTGCATGGCCTTAATCAATGCTGCGCTTGACGTAGACAAACCATACGCTACCACTTTAAAATTATAAACTTTTCCTTCCACTGTGTACCTTCTAGAATTTGTATGTAACGGAATCAACCAGAAAGAATTACTCAAATCAAGCTTACTGAAAATTAGTTTACCACTTAACCTAGTTAAAAGTGTGTCCATGGATGGTGGACAATAAAAATGCGGTTTAGTCCGTTGGTTAATTTTTCTGGCATCTAAACACAAACGAAAGCTATTGTCATTTTTCTTCTTAACAACTACCAACGGGTTTAGAAAATGTATATTCGAATATTCAATTATGTCATCCTTCAACATTTTTGCTAACTCATAATTTACTTGTACTCTATATGCTGCAGGTCTAGGGTTTTTTTAGAATTCAACGGTTCTGAATCATCAACCTCTAAAACATGCTCATAACCTAGCGCTGTGTTCGCCAACACACCCACTGAATGTTTTCTTAGAAGTGCCTAAACTTCCTCTAATTTTTCTTCTGAACGTTTAATAGTATCTATCTCATTTACTCGCCCATCATCTATTTCCATCAAATTCACACTTAAACCCACGTCATCTTCTGTGACGTCATAACTATCTTTCCAGGGCAATACAACATCCCTAACCTTTACTAATCTTTTCTACATGTCTACAACCAGACCTAACTTCATCATACAATCCATCCCAAGGTACTTTTAAATTTTAGTCCTGGAACAATCCCAAATTCCTGTTCACAACTTAACGACCCTACTAACTCCAGTGGTTTGTCCTCTATTGAGAAATCCTGCCTCATACGCGTGACACTATTCGCGCTCCCTTGTCTTTCTACTACCTTTGCATAAGTTCTACTAACTTCCGTTCTACCCCTAACTTCATTATTACTGCTACCTGCACTAGGTTGCTCTCTTGAAATTTCTGGTGAGCTATTCTGTCGTTGCACACTGGGTCCCTGATTTGTATTTCGAGTGCTACTGCTACTCCGATAATTATCTCTTCTAGATTCCCAGTTATTTTTGAATTGTGGTCGGTTAAAAAACGTTCCTCGTCTATTGTAAAAATTATTTCCCCTATTTTCAAATCTAACTTGATTCACATTTCTATCACGGTATTCCTTCGGTCTCCCTGTACATACATCATCGTATGTCTGTAAATATCCAAAAATGTCTCTGTAATGTTTTGTAGTGCTAGATAAATATTTGATGATCTGCTGTCCGTTAATGGAGGACTTAATTGTTTCATCATCATTTTGTTTTCGACCTTACTTAAGTTCGGTTTGACGCAACTCTAACTTCTTTTCTATTCTGTGCTAATCTAAAAAGTTCTTCATACCTTTCACTACCTAAATTTCTAATAATTTGACTAATATAGCTTAGTCTAGGTCTTCCAATACTCTTTTATCTTTTTCTTATCTACCTAGCTCTACATAGATATTAGCAACCTGACGGTTGTTAAAGAACTCCAACATTTTTACATAATTCCCATTTATAAAGAAATGAAATATTACTTGGTTATTCACTCCAAAAAAGGAAAAGTGTTAAGTTATATGTTATGGTAAGGCTTAAGCAACGAATCGCTGACAACATGCCCAGACCGCTAACTAATTGTGAGTTATGTCATGGAGACGTTTATTAAGTTACATGTTGTGGTAAGGCTTAAGTAGCGAATCGCTGCCAATTTAATTGTTTAGCTATACTAAATTTTCTGATAGCATATTGTTCGCGAGATCCTGAAAATTCCCCCTTGTATTTCATCAAATCATCTCTCACTTGATCTTGTATGTGATCTCCACAATAATGTTTCAAAAATTTCACTTCAAAATCTGCATATGATTCAACGTCCTGTCCCACAAAATTATACCAGGCTTCCGCATTATCTTTTAATAAAGCCTTTACTATATTCAACTGCGCCTGTTCACCATACAAATTATGCACTAACGCCCTAACATTATTAATAATAAATAATAATAATAAATTTGCGGGTTTACTCTATTATCCCCATAAAATTTCATGTGTTGATCTAACGATAAATTATTAGCATAATATCTCGGTCCATCCCCCGTTAAAGCGGTCATATTTTGTTTCTTTCCACATATTTTCCTTTCAAATCTGCCTAACTGATCGCTGCATGAATCACTTATTTTCGACATCTTACCATTAATCTCCTCCTCGCAAAAACCTCTCACTTCCGTTTTCATCTGTCCTATTTCCTGACTACTCCCAACTATATCCGTTTCATTCTGTTCTACACGCTTTTCGACTTCCTCCATTTTTACATTCAAATTAATTTTGAAATCACCAAGTTCCTTCGTAGACTTATCTATTTTTTCACTTATCTGGTTGAACTTCCTGTTCGATTCCTCACTCATCTGTTCAAACTTTCTGTTTGACTCCTCCCTAGCTCCACTTAATGATTCATTCATTTTCTCTAGCATTCTCATAATCATTTCGCTCCCTTGGTCTCCCGATTCTGTCATCGACTGATCCATACTTTTTCCTGGCTCTGCTTCCATTTCCGGTGCCGGTTTATCAAACAAAGCACTATCACTACTTCCAATCTCAACTCCTTGACTCCTCAAGCACTCTTTTCTCAACACAGAATTCTAATAACTTGTACGTATGAAAAATCAGTAAACAGGTTATTCGCTAAATTAAAAAATAGCACCCCGAAATCATTATGCAGTAACGTCGTTTATAAGTTAGAATTTAGTTGCAATAGAACGGATGCAGGTCAGTCTAAACAATGGTTAAAAATCGTATAATTCAACACAAAAGTGATGCTAGACTTGGTAAACTAGGCTGTGCTTGTCATCACATTTATATACAACAAAACATACTGCAAAATTTGAAGACACCACGATTTTAGACATCGAAAGTAACTATTACAAAAGACTATTCCTGGAGTCTTTTCACGTTCAACAACAACCTAATCCACTCAACAATAAGCAAGATACAAACAACTTAAATTTAGTATATTCTTCGCTATATAAATTTAACAATATCCACTTTCACAAACCGTTAATAAACAAACATTTCGTTCCTACAGTCTTACCTTTTTTTTACATTCCTTCATATTTTTCATTTTTAAGTTAATTTTTAATCACTATACTTGTTACTAACTAAAAATCTAATAAAATTAACATCCTTATATTAGTTATTTAAGTTCGTTCCACATTTTCTTTTTGTAATTCCTAATTTTACAAAAATTAATATTGTACACATAGTTAGCCTTTGTAAATATTTATTATTGTTTTCATATTTGTCAAAAAAGTTATAACTGTAATTGATATATTAGTTTTCGTATGTAAAACTTTTTTATGGCATAGTAGTTATGCAAGTAGATTAGCTGTTTAACACTAAATTCATCAAATTTTAGTCTAAGATTGAGGCATAAATTTCATGCCGAAACGTCAGATTAAATACTACAATTTGACATTATAGTTATTATTTTACAAACGAGTGCACCCCAAGAAACCATCATATATATATATATATATATACACATAATATAAAATATTATATAATATATATATATATATATATATATATATATATATATATATATATATAGAATTAATAAGATGAAATAATAACTTAGACTTTTAAGTAAAGCCCAAATGATCATTTCAAATCGAGCTAGTAATTGAAAGAAGGAAAATATAAGGCCTTGGACAGGATTTGAACCTGCATCTCAGTTTTGCCGGAACTGTGCGTTATCCAATTACGCTACCGAGGCCGATGGCTATAATTGGGAAATTTACAAATCCAAATCGTGCACAGTACCATATATAAACCTTGTGTAAAAAACTACTTAAAATATTTATATATATATATATATATATATATATATAATATAATGCTGTGAATAAGCATATGTATTGCGGTGAATAGCCCTAGTTGATCGTTATATTTATTTGCTGTGATTTAGCTCTACGATTGGAAGTCGTATTAATTTTGTTATGTCACAGCCCCTAATGTTGCCGTCGCCTTTTACAACTTTCCTGTTGTGTTTGTACTCGGCCTCTTTCCTCTACGTCTCTAAATCCTGTAATTCCTGGAAATTGTATGCCTCAGCTAGCTCAATCTATTAAACACAGAGTGCCCTATGTCACGTCAATAAAGATTGTTTAACCCATTTTCTTTCTATTACCTATCTGTAAAATAATGTAAATGAAAATGAAAAATGAAGCAATCCAAAATAAACAATATATCGATAATATGTACACTTTTATGTCAATAACTTTTTAATTTGTTTAATATTCAAAAATTAGCGGCTGAATAATATATTAATATTTATCTGATTCCACCTGTTCCCTGAAAACCAGCAAAAAAACTACTGTAATTACTTTTAATTACCTTTTGAACGTTCAAAACGATCCTTTCTCTATATTTCAAATTCTCAAATGATTTTTGATGACCCTTACAGATATTTGATATAGGAAATATTAAATGTTAAAAATTATACTAATAATGAATAAAATCTCTGACCTGTGTTTTCTCTGCGTGTCTCTATGAACTGCATCTGAATATCGATGGATTGTTACAGCTTGACTCGTTAGCGTAGTTTCTTCAGTTATTGACCAGAATGATTAATTAATTGTTGCTTGAATTTTCCCCTCGGATTCTTGGAATGACTTGGAGTTTTCTTGTAGTTTAATTTGAGTATCTTGACGTTTATTTTATGTTTCCTTGTAAGCTTATTTAGAAGTATTTTTAGAATATTCGCGAAGTTTGTTTAATGATGCATTTAAACGTACATTCAGACGGATATTTATAGATACTTTCAGAAGTACATACAGACGAATATTTAGAGGTACATTCAGAGGTACACTCAAAGTCCTAAATTTCTTACATATTGGAATTAAATTCAATTAATAGTTTACCTTACGTTTTAAGATCAAAACGGCTACTCCTTGTTGTATACATTGTCAGTTTTAATTTTCACTATTTTAATAAATTATTAATTCTCACTAAGTTCTCTTTTACGTAAAATTTCACTTTCAATTGACGTAGTTGATGCCTTGGTTGAACAGATACTGAATATCTATGAGGTCTCCATAGTATTTATAGACTCCTCCTATCTATATTTCTTATTGGTGTTCATCGCGTATTTGTTGATGAAAGCGTCGTACCTTGCGCTTATCTCCGCAAAACTTGGTATTTCTAAGAATTCCCTCTTCCGATTCTTGTTCAGACGCTTCATTTCACACGTAAACGTTCAACTTTGTGTAGCATATTTCGTAGAAAGTACAAATTTTAGTGCATTTTGGTCACGTCTCTATGTTTGTGTCGACTATAGTCCAAGCTTTATCAAATCGCGGACCGCCTGTTATTTTTTGTTTGTTACCCCAAATATGTTGGATTTTATGCAATACAATGTCTTTGGTCACGTATTCATATCTTTAATAATGACGTATTTAAACGCGTTTACTTATTTATACGTTGATATTTTAATGATCTTATTAAATAGATAGTATGCCAGTTTGTTTACCTTCACCGATTACGTGTTTATTTTGATGCAACTTTATGCGTTTACAAACCTTTTGTTGCTTGTATATTTCCAATTCTGGACTTGTATATTTAACTTAGAACGTATTATACGACGTACAAATTATTATTTTTGCTAATCTAATTATTAAATAATGAGCTTCTCTCTTATGAATTAAATTGGTTATGATTTATATACAGTGCGCTCGCTATTGACTTTATGTAAAATAGTCGATTTACTCCTATTTAATGGTGGAATTGTTTGGTGTTCTTAACGTTAACAATACTTACATTAATCTTACGACCCCTATGACTTAATATACCCTTAAATTACATTCTTATCATAGCAATATATATATATATATATATATATATATATATATGTTGCCGTGTATACCCTATAAGACCCCGCCAGCGTAATAAAAAACATTCGAGCTCTGGTACGTGCCAGTTACACAAAAAATCAATTTACAAATCTAAAACTTTCACAAAATTTTCCATACCCGCTTTCTGCTCTATCAAATTAATTACTTCCGCCGTTTTCCTGGCTAGCTCAGCTGTGCTTCTTCTCGTATACCTAAATTTATTATCATTCTCTTAATCATTCACACACCATTCAAATAAAATCACAAAATAATACAACAATCATACAATATTTATTAACCATTATTTACAAATAATAAAATTGATAGTTATTTACAGTTCGGTGCTGAAGTTACACCTCGATAAATGCTAATTTTGTCAAGTCCTTGTTTTTAAAATGGAAATTTCTAACACATTTAAAGCAACAGGAGTAAATGGGCCCTAAATAATACCTTCTCTATGTTTATTACTACACTGGAATATGGTGAGCTCATAATAACCCAGTTTATAATGTATGCTTTCCACTTTGCATACTATTACCACAAACTTAAAAAAAACCCATGTACTCTTAACAATTAAATTTAAATTCATCAAACAATTCAATAAAGTTTACGTACACCTTTTGTTTTATATTCAAAATACCATTTTAATAGTCAGCTATGTATCCTTTTCAATACGTAAAATACCATAAAATGCCCATTAAAGTTCACTCTCACACATCGCAATTTTAACAGTTAAAATAAAAACAGCAAATTCAAATGCGTTATCTGGAAAAAATGAAGATTCCATCTCCGTTGACGATGTATTATGTTCCTGCACCCGTCGTCCAATTGGTAAATCGTGCGGCTCCACAAAATGTTTTAAAGATGACCACAATCTAAGTTGCGCTTCCTGCTACCCATCCAATATCAATTTAAATATCCAAATCCATGTATATTACACTTGTTTATTATCGCATTTTTAATTTACGAGCTTGTTAAAGTATTCGTTGGACCTCAATTAAATTTAAATAAACCCGACACTATACGCGTTACTAACTATAAGGTCACAACCAATTTAATACTGAACTTTACAAATTTTAATACTTACGAAGCTTCGTCCGTTGATTTTTGTATGTCGTTATGCGATGCAAGATTAAAGAATAAAGAGACCCCTATTAATTTCGTTCCCGTATTTATATCATCCAGCTAGGCCCCTTTGGTCACACTTTGCCCGAAATACCTAATTGTAAAATAATATTTCTCCAAATTTTGTCTAACCGCTTTACGCTTCTAGAAATATTCTCGCGTCGCACGCTATCTCAACAAGACTATAACATCCACCTGTCGCGTGCTCGTGTATTCTCAAACTAACTATTTCAACCAATCATACATTTCAGTGACGTCTTAAAACCCCGCCTATGATATCGCTATTCTCGTCTTATGCATATTCGATGTCGCATTCTAACCTTGCTTGTGTGGTAGAAAATCGATATAGCTGCCCGCGTTCACGTGGATGAGTACGTGCTTTGCGACTATCGGTTGAAGAATATTCCTTGAAACTTGTCTTGTTATGTTCCAAAATACATAGAAGTCGACTTTTCAAAACATGCAGGTGTTCAATTAACGAACGTTTAAAATAACAATTCTCGGAGTTTACGTTTCATCTTATTCTATATAACGGACGTCTGTCTGTTTGTTAAGCAAAGCTTTTCGCCTTGAGATTATTGATTTTTCATGCTCTTATGCGTTTTCTGACGTTATAACCCCTTAAAATAAAATAAATTAAATTAATTACTAATTTCTATGGCTTATAAAGCTAACTTTCTTTATGAACCTATTAACTTTCTAATCACTAATTATAAAATTATGTCAATACTCATTTATTTAAATTAAATAAATAAAATTAATTTTGCACGTAAATATGATGTTCCTTCCTCTATACAGGGTGTTTGAAATTGCATTTTTGACCACCAAATTTAACCCTTTAAAACCACTACAATATATATATATATATAAAGTAAATTTATTGAATCTTAAATTAATCCAAAGTAAAGAATTAACGACAGTTGACTAAAAGCAAGCATTTCAACTTTGCTACTCTTGTCCTGATGAGCCAAAATTAGGGCGAAACCTGTCGAACAGTTAAATGTTATGCACTCCATGCATACCTTTAGATTCCAATTTCCACACATCCAAATTAACAAAATCCCAGTAGCTATTTTTTATCACTAACACAAAGTCAAATATAAACTTGTATCTAAAATGTCTTTAGATCATTCTACTTTTTAGATTACATATATTTTGTAAAATATCAAAATACGTTAACGCCAATCTACAAAAGCAAACAATACATTGAAACTGATCGCTAAAAATAAGCTTTATATATAATTCATAAACAAACCAGAACAATTAAATTTCTTTTATAACACAACAAACATTTCCGACGTGTTTCCTTTTTGGTGTACTTTATAATGACGATTTAACGAATACTTATGATGAAACTTTTTGTAGCATAATTCACAAGTAAACTGTGGATCTTTACCGCAGTAGAACTTCAAGTGCGTATAAAGGCTATGTTTATTATTGTAGGACCTTCCACATCTTTTGCAAAAAAATCGACAGTAACCTAAAAGACATCAACATTACTATAATATCACTTTATTCCGTTTGCTACTGTGTGCATACTTGATCACACTTAGTCAACCTTGAATTGGAATATATAATTGTAGAAAATATGTAGGTATGTTAATCGATTCACAAATAGTCCATAGCATCTACTAAAGATGTACATACAGTCCATAATTAAGCAATGAAAACTTCAGTACTTCTTTCCCATAATTACTATTCCGCTGGGTGTGCTATTTTAGAATATATAATTAATGTGTTTTAATTTCATACAAGATAATCATCTACACTTATCAAATTTGCAATGTCATAATACCCAGTTAATCATAATTGTAATTAAGATTTATCAGGAGTAAATTATATAAACAACTTGGAATTAAAGTCAAATATAGTCTTGGACTTTCTTCATATTAGCAAATAACATGTTACTTTTATAGATAAGATAAATAATTTTTCTGACAGCTTTTGAGTCTAGTGTAGCATATAAACTAAATGCATTGATTATTCAAACTTTATTAAAAATTTTCGTATACAATTAATATTATTGTTGCGCTGTAGTAAAGTAATGTTCATGTACTTTCAGATGTCTGTTTAAAGAGTACCTGTGGTGAAACCTTTTTAAGCAAATTTGACACGAAAAAGAGGTTCTTTACCACAGTAAAATTTTAAGTGACTATGAAGACTTTTACGTTCTGCATATGATCTGCCACATACCGAGCACCTATATCGAACTTCTCCTAAAACAGAAATTAAATTGTGATTATTATGGGCGTTAAATTTAAGAAGGTCTTTCGATGCAAAACTACTTTTGTCCCATTGAAATTTCTACGTTTAAACTTGTGTCTCAATAATTAATGTTGGTAAAAAATTAATTAAGTAATTCATTTAATGTTAATTTCCACATAGATATTCGCAAGCAGTATCATAAGTACACATTATAGAAAAAGTTATAAAGGAACAAACATGCATAATCTACGTATTATAAGACAAAATATTTGAAACCGACTTAGTAAGCCTTTGAATACGTAATATATATAATTTAATCTGAACAGCAGATTTAAGACACATTATGTAGTGAGGTGAGTAGAATCGCATAAACATATAAATAAATTATGCGAAACATTTGGCATATACCAACTCAATAAATTGCATAAAAAAGTATTTAAAACCACGCTCTTTAATAAAATTGTAATGTTCCTGCAATAATTAGGCATACATTGGTCTATACGAGAATGTTTACCAATTTTAGCTAGTCTAGGAACTGTAACTAAACGCTGCTGACAAATCTACCCTCCTATACAAATTGATCTATGATGTTGCTTAGTAATTACAAGTGTTTCTCATTAAATTACTCTTAATTGATACACTCGCTTCTTAATGACTTCAATAATCTGCAAGTCATGCAGTTCTTGCTACTTAATATATGTGATTATAATCAACAACAGCATGCTTAATTCGAATACTTAAGACTAGATTTACAATTGGTAACTAGCTTAATACCTTATTTGAAACAACATCGTCAATTTTCATCTACAGTATTAGGGTAAATTGATTAATTAACTGGAGTTAATTTTAGAATGTAGATCTCACATTATTTCAATATTGGCTTTTCTTAGTAGCACCGCTGGAGTTCTTTGAATATATTGCCAAATGGTAAATGGTTTAACTGGAGTAGTATTTTGAATTGTATTTTCAATCCAGTTTCCGGAATAATATGGTTGTGGATTCAAACGTTTCACACATCTACTTTTTCTTGTAAATCACATTGTTTTAACGTCGCGTTCCAGGAAATTTCTTAGAGTAGGTTTCCGATTTTATAGAAGAAAGCATTGATCTTAGGGTAAAAATTTCATCAGAAATAAAATTACGGTCTACGGTATTTGAGAAATCATACGTCACGTACTTGGAACATTTCCAGAATTGAGCTTTCTAATTTTGAAGTGCAAGGTTAATCAAGGGTCATTCCTCTACAAAAAATGTACACCTTCGGTTTTTCAAAAATGATAACATTCTTGAAACATACCAAGCTTGTCCATTTTAGGGGGTAAAGGGCTGGTCTTACAGTAAACATTCCAAAAGGTATGAATTTTAGCATGTTGTTTTGGGAAATTATACGTCACAGGCATGGCATATTTTTTGGGGCTGTGGGTTTCCAATATTGAAAGTGTAGAATCGTATTTGTAGTCCATACTTACAATGGGTTGTAACGATTAAATTGAAAAGTAGAAACTTAAACCAAACCCATACAATAATCATATAATTCTTTATTTTATTTGACGATTATAATACTAATGTATTCATTCTCAAGTACACTTAACCAAACTATCTACATGTCATATAAATTCAATAAAAACAAATTCAATTTTAGGAAATACATAAATGAAGTGACAGTTAAAAATAAATTATATATTTCCTAAAATTGAATTAGATTTTATTATTTTATTGTATTTATATGACATGTAGATAGTTTGTTTAAGTGTACTTGAGAAACTATAGTCGTCAAATAAAATAAAGAGTTTTATGATTATTGAATGGGTTTGGTTTAAAGTTTTTCTACTTTTTAATTGGAAGTGTAGGGTTAAATGCAGACTCCTACTTTCATCAGAAATGAAATCTATATCTTCGGCTTTTCATAAATGAAGTGTTGGGAGCGTAAATTTTCCGAAGGATAGGTTTTTCGATTTAATAAAAACGTCAAAATTTTCCCACAAATAAAACCTAGAATTTCGGATTTTCTAAAAAAAAAATAATAAAACGCTTACTTACAAATTTTGGGGCAGATGGTTTCAATTTTTAGGGAGGCTGAAAAGTAAAAATTTCACCAAGAATGAAATTCCAAGAAATTGACCTCAAATATATTTTTAAATCACCAAAAATTTTTAAAAATAAAATGTTTATATTAATTTTGGTCCTTTCAAGTATTCAAAGCATAGACACTTTTCGATATTATTTTGTTGACATTTATTTGTAGCACTGTGGCGTCGTTGATAGTGAAAGCTGTAATCTACGATTTTGCATTACCACTCAATCTATTATGTTACGGGTTACATTACGCTAGCTATAAATTAAATGTGTAAGGAAAATTTGATTAATATAAATGGACAAATTAAATTTTGATGCACTCTGTGTGATAGCTATAATTGCAATTAGGGCAGTTAGTATAATTAAAGCAAAAAAACAATGAATTTTCTTAGAATAAATTGATATGACTTAATACAATACTCAGAGAGTACATAGTCATTAAATAGAATAAACGTCACGACAATGAAAACCGCTGAAATAACAAATTTCATAAACCATACAATGTAATAAATATGTAATGAATGCAGGGCGTCGGGTAATAAATAAAAGTCACAGAGTATACATTAATAAAATAAATTAGCACGTTAGAAATGCAGAATCATATCTAAAACATGACTAGACATTAATGCAAAGGTACACGACTGTTAGGTAATTAACGAGATAATAACATTATTTAACGCAGATTAAAATTGATACCTTGTAGTACAGGATGCTGAACGTAATTAATAACTACTTATATATGGGGGAAATAAGAAGTTAGAAACCCGACGGAACAAAATGAATTAATTATCCCCGAGCAGCTAATTAGATAAACGTAAAAATGTAACAATGCGAATGAGTAGTAAAAGGGAAGTGGGTCTTTAAAAGTGGACGAAAATAGCTTCAAGAAAAATGTGATTTTTCTAGCAGACAAAATATGTGGCAGGTAACATGAAGTTGAAATGCGCTTGCAAATGCATGGTGTTTTACCACATGCGAGAGCAGGGTGTGTTTATTTGGATATAATGTCGTAACGACCGATGTTAATAAAGGGGTTAGAGCTTGGAGAATTCACCTTCATTACTTTGAAATTAATGTGTAGTGTTGAGTTAAGGAAACTGTGTTAGTCAGAAAGGAAACCGTGTTAGCTGGAAAGACGAGAAATTTATACGTTGGAGGTCTATGAACAACTTGAAAGTTTTAAAGATTGAAATTAAACAGTGAGAAATATGAGCTTTTATGTTTATACTTTTCAATAATGTATAGGTCAATTAAAAATGTTAATGGGTTTGTATTCATGTAGTAAAAAATTAATGAAACAAGATAGTAATTATTTGGTTGGATGATGAATTAGCAACAAAGCTAGCGGTGGTTAAAATTAAGCAAGGAACTTTGGAATATATTAACACATTAAAAAATATGTACGTATGGAAATGCAAACGTAATTGATAAAATTTAGTGATAGTTAAAGCATAAAACATTAGTATTTTGAATAGACAATGACAGGATTCAAGAAAAAATAGTGGTTAACTGTTTTCTATATTTGTAGTAAAGATATTTCCAGAACTCAAGATTTATAATATCATGTAATTTAATATAGGAAACTATAAAATTTGGAGTGATAGCATTATTAATGGAATAACTTAATAATTTTTTTTAGGATTTTTGATAGTAGTACCTGGCCAGAATGAGATTAAGAAATGTATGTTTTTTTGGAAAGTATATCTGCATTTTATTGAAATTATTTAATGTCAATAAAGGTTAAGTATAGGTAGAATTCTATTTCCATTTATTTATGAGTTAAGATAAAAGTTAGATCATTGTAACAGGATATCCAGTCACCCGAGTGATGAAGTTGTATTTGGAAGAAACATTTTATATTGAAAATTTCTTTAATTAAGATATAAATTTAATGAATATTTTTGCGATTTTTTGGAAAAGTACAGTATAATACGGTAAAATTTGAATACCGATGCTAAGGGATATATATGCGAAATAACCGTCTTGCGTTTAGGGATAATATCGAAGGGATTGCTGTGACAGTCGGTTTGGCGCCTCCTAATTATGACTAACAGAAAAAGACTTTCAGGGTAATTGATTAATATTATGTAGATTGTTTGTATTTCAGACATTTTGTTTATTATTTTATTATTTATATTTCAAATATTTACTATTTTTATAACTTCCTCCACGGGAATCCACTACCGCACCACTGTAATTAACCAAAGCACCCATAAATTGTTACGGAGTCACGTCTCTTCAGGGAAAATCAAAAATTAGTAATTTAACATTCATTTTATCCGTAACAATAAGTTCAAAGCAAACTAAATTTTTATCAGTTTTCAATAGGGTGGTTAGTTAGAGTACAACAAGTTTACATTGAACCTTTGGCTATGTGCCAAAATCACTTATGAGCTCACTGATGTAAACTGTCAAACGTGAACCACTTAGTACTTTTGACTACGTCTCAACCTTTGAGCTGAACGTATACAAACTATTTTAATGCTGCAATAACTGTTATATTTAGAAATGGTTTAAACTTTTTCCCTATAAAGAATACTGATATTATTGTTATTCAGAAAAGGCAATTCTCAAATGTCTTCATGAAAAACATTTGTACAGTAACATTCATAAGAAAAATTATCTCTTGGGTCACTACAAATAGCAGCATGGACTAGCAGAACTTTCAACAACTGACACTCTGCGTTAAGCTAGTTTTCTACACATTGAATTATACCCAACGTCTTAGGTCAGTAACAAAAATATACATAATGAAAAAACAATACATAAATTATACCTTTAATAACAACTATATATTACAAAAAAATGTTTAAAAAGCTCAGGTTATAATTTATGAACAACCACTATGTGTCGAACCAAATTGTGTTTATGTTTAAAAACCTTCCTGCAATAAGTGCACACTTCTTGACCAGACTTCTGACATTCAAATTTTTGGTGTCTTGATAACGTACTCATATAGTTATATTGTTTGTAACATTTTTCACAAGAGTATGTAGTTTGAGGATTAGAAGTACCACAACTATAAAAGTCTGAAAAATGCATTCAGTTATTACGTGTTGGTAAAGAATTTCATTAATAAGTATATAAGAAATATCTTGAAACAAAACTGACTTAAGGTTGAAATTTAGAATAAAACGAATTTTAACGACACTTGTTTTCAACTACTTGGTCAAAGTATATGCATGTAAAGATGCATTTCAACCATTGTTGAAAATATCAAAGGCATCCGCTATCAATTAAACAAATCTTTAGGTATGTACTTTGTCAATATTGTAAAATTTTTGTTACGTTAAATTTCTGAAATCGATTGATTTCTACATTAATTTCCAACCACCTTAATTAAACGCTTCCTACAGATTCTAATCTAAGCGACGGACCGCTTTTATGCTATTCCAGTACCTCGGTAAATACGTGAAATATATATACTATATAATATTTTGCTTACCATTCGACTGCCTTTAATAGGTTCATTTGAAGGCTAGAAACTTCGTTTTAAAAAATCGTTGAAATAAGTTCCGTGACCCCTGCTTATCGTCAAACCACATTTTAATAGTTTATTCTTTGAAACATTATGTTGTAAAAATATAAACGCTTTTAATGGTACTGAGAAATTCTATTTCGTTAGCTGAAACGTGTTGAGCTCGTTCAAGTTTACAAGCGATAAACCTTCCGCCAATTAATTTCACTCTCGGTATTACCGGTCAATAATATAACAAATTGCTGTCGTTTCTATAAGTTAGGCAACTTGCTGTACGTTTCGTTTCATTTGGCTGTATGCCAGGTTGCATAGGTCTGAAACCTTTAAAATATGTTGCTTTTCCAAGTGAACAACAAATTCCAATGGAAGTCATTATAGTAGGTTTGTTTGCGTTACTTAGCTATTCTTCTAGGAATAATTCGCAGTTGCCGTCTAGAAAATATATTTTTACTTCTGTTCTAAGAATATTTCACTCCTTATCGGTGAATTTTTTTGAAGCACGTTAGTCAATCTGTATAAATACAAGCCCAATAAATTGCAGACTGCACGCTACAAATTCACGTGCACAATGCACGAGCAAATATGTAATTATTCTTCAAGTTACAATTAGTTAATTAAACCAAAGCTTGCGTTAGAGCACTTTTTATTGTTTAGTTTTTCTCTATATATGAATGTTAACGTCATCAACCTGCTTACCAAATTAGTTAACGCTTGGTTCATTTAAGTTAGGGTTACGTTATTTAAGTTTAATGTTATGTTCTTATTTTTACGAAGTACACTTTCCAAAGCCGGTACAAATTACTGTATATACTATGTCTAATTATTCTTTGTATATACCTAGGGCTAGAAACATTTTGTAAGTATACTTATGTGTGTGTGTGTGTACTGATGTGATAACGGCCGCTCGTTGGTGCGCCGTTTAATTGGTGCAATGACAATGCCTGGCGTTAGGCGTCGCTAAAAGAGTGCTGTGATACAGATACAGAAAATTGTAAAATTTGAAATTGCTGATTTACCTTCCTTTCTAACTTTTTTTGTCTGTCTAGCTCAACAGAAATAATAGAGTTTACAAAATAAAATCAAACACCGCAATATCATACAGCATCTATAAAGTCAAAAATATTTTCTCCCATACAAAAGAATATAAAACGTAAACAGCATAGTTTCTTTCAAACATAAAATTATACCTAGCTAGTACTTATTAGCTTAAATATCAAAATGTTCCTCACCTTATCTAGGTTAAAATTTACAGAACTCTAATCTCTTCTTTTATGGATAGTACACCTGACTTTTATTCCCACGCTTGTTAGGTTTGTTTTGGTCAAAAAAACCTTGACAGATAGTCAATTTACAAAGTCAGAATGTTTTGAACAAACTTTCCTGGTATACCCTTACAATAAAAATATTTTATGATTAAGACCTATTCTACCTTAAATTACAATGACAAAAATACTGAAATCTCAGTTACAAACAAGAAATCTAAAATTTTATACTTATGGTTATATGTTAAAAAAGCGCTTATCCAAATCTTAATTCTTGGTTTTATTTTAAATTAACGTTCAAAATCAGATTACAAGATTTTCTATATTATTTAAATCTCCATTTAGAAACATCAGTTACGAAAGTTTATCCTGGGTTTAATTAATTAAATTTTAAAGTAGCTTTTCATCTCGAAAAATTTTCCATCTTCGTTGTATATTACAAAATCAAATAACTGCATCTAAAAACTTCCATATTTATGCAGGTTTCGGTTTACGAATTACATCTTTATTCACTGTTACATCGTAATTATTAAATACGGTATGCGTACTGCATACTTTAAAACAACTCTTCTCAAAGTAATATGTTTGCGACTTAATCAAATCGAATCGAATGAAATCGAATTCTTGAATCTCATCTTTAATAAAGTTTCCGTTTATATATAAATTATCTACATTCTAGAGTTTTCGAGTTTCGTATGAAACATAGTACACCGTAATGATGTCAGATTTTTGTGAATAAAACACTTTATTACCTCATTAGCGTGATTTATTTCATAGTGACGTGCGCTGCCCATCCTTCTCTAATACATAAGGTTATTGTGGCGTCGCATTATATCCGGCAGTAATTGCGAAAGCAATCAATAATTCTTATCGATTTTACGACCTTTTTATTATTCGCGTGGCTTCTTAGAATAAAAGTCTGTTTATTTAATTAGTTTATAGCACATTTCTTATTAATCGACGTATTCTCCCGAAAATTCTTTTTTAATCTCGTAACATCGAGAAGAACTCTTTATTTAAAAATGAATTTATGTTATACACGTACAGGAGTCAATATATATGAACCAGACTTATTAATTATAGCTTTAATTGCTTTTTGACGATGCAAAGAACTTGCATCTTTATAATAACGAACGCTTTTAATTTCTTTACGTGTCCTTTGTAAAAAGAAAACATTTGCTTTCCCGATAACTAAAACATGTGTTTATACACAAAATTATTTATTTTATATACGGAAGTGAATTTTTATACTTATTTTGTATTTATCTTGGAGTTATTATTTACAATTATGGCATAAATTTGTACACACGGCGTGATTATTTATTATATACATAACCAACGTGATTAACTGCTTTCAAATACAAACCAAATATGTTTCTATACACATTAATGCCTATGTTTTTACAATACGCTTACATTATACAGCAAATGTATTCTTTTTACAAAGGATACGTAAAGAAATTAAAAACGTTCGTTATTATAAAGATCCAAGTCCTTTACATCGTCAAAAAGCAATTAAAGCTTTAATTAATAAGTCTTGATCTATATATTGACTCCTGTACGTGCATAACATAAATTCATTTTTAAATAACGAGTTCTTCTCAATGCTACGAGATTAAGAAAGAATTTTCGGGAGAATACGTCAATTAATAAGAAATGTGGTATACTAATTAACTTAGGAAATTTCTATTCTTTTCGGTTTCTTTTATATTCTAGTGGGTTTTGTTAGTAGAGTTTGAGTTTCAATGACCAGTCGCGACCACTTTATCACCTCAATATATATATATATATATATATATATATATATATATATATATATATATATCACAGGTAAATACTCCCTGTTTGTGTAAGACCTATCGTAAGCTCAATAGATTCACCATGCCATAATTTAGCAAAATTTCTACTAAAAATTATAAATCCATTAGCAGGCAAAACGGATTCTTTCATTAAAAACAACCAACACTTTTTAGAAAAACTATCAAACATAAAAATTGAAAATACACACACAATGGTAAGCTTTGATGTAGTAAATAAATCTCTTCACAAATGTCCCTATAAACAAAACGCTTAATATTATAAAAAACAAACTAGAAAAAGATGGCAATCTTAAAGAAAGAACAAAACTAAGTATATCATCGATTATGGAATTACTTGGTTTATGCGTAAATACCACATATTTTCAAATAAATGATCAATTTTACAAACATAGCTTCGGAATGGCAATGGGAAGTCCACTATCGCCAATCTTTAGTAATATATTCATGGAGGAATTCGAAAAAGATGTGATATTCACACAAGAATTGAAACCACTGATCTGGTGGAGATACGTTGATGATGTTTATGCTATTTGGCCTCATAATATAGAATTAATTAAAAACTTTGTACAGTCAATTAACGAAATAGAACCAACTATTAAATTCACATATGAATTAGAACAACATGGAAAACTTCCGTTTTTAGATATTCTAGTTAGCAAAAACGATACAACAATTAATACATCGGTATATAGAAAACCAACGCACACAAACAGATACTTAAACTTCGATTCAAACCACCCACAATGTGTCAAACGAGGAATTATCAAAACCATGTATGATAGAGCAAAATTAATATCATCAAACGAAGAAATTTTAAAGAAAGAGAAAGACCTAATCAGATGTACACTAATAGAAAACAAATATCCTAAAAGAATAATAGAGAAAGAAATGAATAAAAACCCTAAAAATAAAGAAAAAGAAAACAAAAACAACGGTACACACCACAAAATGCTCTCAATACCATACATAAAAGGATTCTCCGAAAAAATTCAAAGAATAGGAAACAAATTTAGAATTAAAACAGTATTTAGAACCAACAATACACTAAGAGCACAATTAACAAAAACAAAACCCAAAAATGTAATACAAAGTTCAAAATACTGTATCTACAAAATACCGTGCGAATGTAATAAGTTTTATATAGGGGAAAGTTCCAGACCATTTGAAGTTCGATTAAGAGAACATAAATCATATATAAAAAATAGAAAATTTGAAAAATCCATGATTTGCCAACATGCATGGGACTCCAGTCATAAAATAAAATGGGAAGATGCAAAAATTATCGACAAAGAAGAAAACCACCAAAAACGCAAAATCAAAGAAGCTGCCTATATAACCCTACATAAAAATAACTGCGTTGCAAACGAATCCGTGACTTTCAGTAAACAATGGATTCCATTACTAAAAGAAATAACAAATGAAGATAAAATGCCCACAATATCTAGGTAGCATTGCAAGTTTTTCCTGGGTTTTCCTTGCGATATTAACATGAAATACAGCTTACATACATGATTTCTATTTATACATACAATAACTAATTACATAACAATAAGCATATTAACTAGAAAACCATTATTTCGGCAAATTATAAATGTTGGGGGATCTTGGTAGCCACAGGTTGCTTAACCCCCTTCACTGAATCTCGGTATAATATGACATAAAATTAGAAATCTCTCAATTGTATAAATAGAAACATGTTAAAGAATGTTTCCCAAATTATTGAATTTATATAAAATTCACCAATAAAAATTAATCAGCTGATTTCACGTTAAGCGTATTGGTTACCTTAGGAAAGTCGATCCCAGGTCGCAACACAAATTGAAGGCAATCATTCTTTTAAACTTTAAAAATTTTTTGCTTAGTGTATTCAAACCAAATATTTCAAACATCAATAAATCAAAGTAACCTTCAATTTATGTCATAAACGTCAAACTTGAAGTTTTTATTATTTTGACAACGATCCTAGGTCATGGATCGAAACGTAAATAAAGATCATTTTAAAAACTATGAGTGGTTTAATTCCCAAAGAAGAATATATAACAGGTGTCCCAACGCATACGAAACGCTCGATTACTGCTTAATGGTAACGTTTAGCGAAAAAAGTTTCAAATCAATCTTATGTATACTCAAAATGACTACAACGTAAAATTAATTAGTATTATACAGGGTGTTCAATAAAAAAGTTCTTTACCAAAGTTATGTTTTTTTAAATGGAACACCCAGTATTTTATTACAAATTCTGATTGCACGTATCAAACTAGGGTAACTTTTATAAGGATTACCTATACCTAAATCTCATAGTTCTTGAGATATTATAATTATAATTATAATTTTTTGAAGTATTTAATTTTTGAAAAATTTTCTATTATGTGCAATTTTCGAGTTTTGAAAATTAAAAAAAAAATTTTCGAATATATTTTTGTTGGTGAGGCTTTTACCCGAGTTACACGGCAAATTATGACGGCCCAACGTTGGGGCTCGAATGTTTTTTGAGAAAGTACTAAATTAGAGCGAGTTCCACGGCAATATATATTTAGATTTTGTAATTGATGCTTAAATGTTTAGTTTGATATTATTTTATACGCAAATGGACGCTTTGTTTAGATCCATGTTATAACAGGACGATTACGTAAATGTGCGTTTTTGACTTTTGTAAATATTTCTTTTGGGACTGCATGTTTAAATAACAGTCTGTAATAAATCTACTTACTGCGATTTTTCTTCCTGCATTAAGCACCCCACTCTATGACATTTTGAGCTAGCTCGAAATCTAATTCTTTTGGATTTCTATTCTACTCTTCTGCCTGTTTTGTTGCGGTATTCGGTGTAGGCGAATTTCATTACTTACTTTACTGCATTCCTTCTTGTCTGCACGAAATACCGTAACATTTTATGGATATTAGGAAGTAAGATAATAAATTAATAACGTAGTTCGTATCTATCAGTAGATTTGTATAAAATTGTTGATCTGTTTTGATACCCAGCAAATTTTCCTATGTTTTAGAACTAAAATATTTTGCAACAACTACCACATTTTATATTTCTTGTACTTTGTTATCCTGTAAGTACACACTTTCAACGATAAAAGTTTATAAGAAGTGTTTAATAAAGCTACGAAAAATGTAAGAAACTATACAAATACTTTAAGTTGAAAATTTTTGGCAAATATCTTTGTTATTAAAATAGACTCTCACTACCAACTGAATACAATACACTTGCAATTTTAAAAAATCTTTACTTGTGTTTAAATTCTCCTAACTTTGGTTTTGAGAATTTATATGTATTAAATTATTTTTTACTACAAAAGCACCACCCATTCATTTTTGTACTCAGCACATCTATAAAACCTATATTTTGAGTAGACATCAGTAACCTTTGATCTTCAGTCACTTGCTGTTATGTGCTGTACGTATAATTTTAGTCCTAGAAAATCTAGCCTGAAATCTACACAGGAAGTCGGTGACGTACCCCGTTACAAATTCTGTGTTTGGATAAAGCACCGAAAGTCTCGACTTCAACAACACGAATGGATGCCGATTAACTCAATGAAAAGAACAGTGTAAGTGTTTGAAGAGGGTTTCTGAATACTATTGTGCGGGAAATACTTAATCGAAACTTATCTTGAACGCCACCAAATCTCGAAATACGGAGATTTGCAGGGAAAATCCTCCAGAAGGAATACCAAGAAGATGTACAAACCCGAGAACAGAAAAATGCACACCAGGAATAATTGAGTACACTAATTTAAAACAAACCTAAAGCAGTAATAAGCATACTAACTATTTAAAACTACTAGCTGTAAGAAAAAAGGGTTCTCAAAATCAAATACTAAATTACAGCTATATTAATCGCACTTCTAGATAATGGCAATATATGTTAGTATATCGAGGATGGAAACAGTTACCTTTACATTAGTTGTGCGACACAAATATACAAAACCCTTTACTCTATTGCACAATTAAAAATTTAAGCACAAGTACATATAAATATTTTAAAGTAAATGCCAAATATATCAAAATACTTGTCTTAATGAAAAACGTTTTCAGCCAACAAAGTTACTTTCTAATTTCTTAAAACCTAATAACAAAAACGTATTGTGGATACGTTTATGAGGTTATATAGTTAAAAATGTTCATGAATTAAATGCGATTGCCGGTTATAGTTACAATATTTTTATTATAAATAACTTAAAAATAATTTTTGAAGAAAACAGCCAAAATCAGCTATCTTGTACTCAATGCAGGTCCTATTAAAAATTCTGGAACTTCATTAAGCCTCAAATGTTTCTCACTGAATCTACATTTCCAACATCAAGCTGATTCTACTTACAAAATAAATTCTTCATAAAAAAAACACCAACCTAGTAGGACTTAATTGCGAACTTTATTTGACAAATCATTCTAATGAGGTTCAATACATAATTATTCAAAATTTAATTGTATTTATTTAAGTTGGTATGTTATCTCAACAAACATATATTCTTTCCTGATTCAAAGAAGGATCTTTAGTATTTCCTGATTGTGCATAATTTACAGCGTGAACATCTTTCGGCACAGGACGATAATATAGGTTCCACCGTTATATATTATTAATCAAAACGTGAATTATAAAACTGCAATAACTTAGAATACAAATTAACGTTGATATCATTTCCAACTTTGCAACCACCATAATAAATTTGACAATCGTTAAATAGAAACACAATATAAGATTACAGTGTAAACTAAAATAATCCTTCATCAGATCAAGAATGCATGTAAACCAAAAATTACATTTGCTAAAAGAAATAACCTTAACCTTGGTAGAATTTACCAATACAAAAACTATTAAAATGAAATATGATTATAAACATTTCAAAAGTATGTTACACTGTTTCAAAATAATCACGTTGATAGAGGTTTTAAGTGATGCACATTTTGTGCTTGATCTAATAATATCGAAATAACCATGTTGCAATATTTTCTTGAATCAAGGGCTTTAAAGCTGTATATATTTTATAAATTTTGTTACGTGCCGTCCCTGTACGCAAATATGTTAGTTCTTATGTAATTACATTTCGTATTCCTTACTGTATTCACGGTCATTTGCAAATTTTCATTGACATTTTCGACAGCTTTCTAGACTGAAATGATTGCTTATTCAACATTCTGAAGGTTTTATTAGTACATGTAATTATAATTTAAATACTGCAAATTTGCTCTATTTTAATATAGCATCAAAACTGGTATTTTTCTTAAAGATTAGAATAAATTTAGAACGTAGTTTACGGTTATTAAAAAATTTGTTTTCAGAGATATTGCAATGTGACGTATGTGTTTCTGTAATGTTATTTTCGCTCCGTTTATCTATACATGGGATTATGCATCGGTTTATATTACATTGTCTATAATTTTATACAAAAATATACGCAACATTTCAAGTACGTCATGCATTCCTTGGACCGATGTACTTTCGTGTTATTTGAAAATGTTTTACGACTTGTTTCACTACATAAGGTTAACGTGGTTTTTTCATATTATCGATCGTAGTTGGCTCTGAGTTTTCTAATACTAGACCTTCGGGTTATCTTTCTTATATAAGTTTGGTTGTACAAGTAAGTGATCGCGGATTATTCTTTTGGGAAGTACGACTTAGTTTCGTTTGTGTAAAATCAAAAATATGCTATTTCCTTATATCATTTTTTGAAATGTTTTTAGTGAAACAGTGACGTAAGATCGTAAAAACCATGGGACTATCGGGCTCGTTCCTATTGCACCTTCATAGATGTTATTAATACTCTAAATTAAAACAGCTTCTCACTGTTTACAATTAAGAATTATTATACGTTTAACTAGGCAATTCCAATCCCTATAAGTGGACGCTTGACACCTGCTGATGATATTTTCATATTCAGTCAAGCGGTACTAAAATAACTTTTGCTACCTTTAGAGTTACTATTTAAGTAACATATTTCTAACCGAAGTTTTAGTGAATTTTGTCGATTTTAAATTATAGTGTAAAATATATCAGTATAATCGGGTTAATATAGATGCAGCACGTCATGTCCAACTGTAGGGATAGCTGTTTCTTCCCTACATCGTTTTGATGATTTCCCTCATGGAAAATTGTGTCTGCATTTTCTTTAAGTATTTTAGGACACTCATCGCACAACACGAAATGTTTCGGTGTAGAAATTGACCTTACTTCACGCAAATCGTCGGAGTGTACTTATAACGATGACTGTTACTGTTTTGGTATTTATTTACAGATTTAGTTTTACACTGACTGATGATAAAATTTTTCTATATAAAAATGAAGAGTACACTATTATTTAAATGTGACCCATTTTCCTAATAATTTTTTGTTACAGCAGCAGCAAAATGCATTTCGTACGTAGATGGATTTTTCCTTACTGGTGTTGTTTGTTATTACTTTAATTTTTTTTTGAATTCACTTATCAATAGTTACTTATGGACAGTGTGTAAGTTATAGGGTTTTTATGACCATTTTGATATCAAAGATTTAATATCGTGTAACCACACGACTGAAAACACTCCACTATACATAATTTTGTATAATTTTTGTTTTATATAAATATTTGGCTTGAGGGTAAAAATTACTGTATATTTTCTTTGTTTAATTTGGTTTTATGTAAATATTAGAACTTATGTTAAAAATTAATTTGAGGCATCAGAGTGTAATAACTTATACATAGATTTTTACACTATACAGGGTGCCCACAATCTATCTCCGTATATGGGTAACTTTTTTATTATAGAAGATACAATGTTGGTTAAATTAGCAAAGTTGAAGAGAAATTTACGAGTAGTATGATGCTTTTTTGAAAACTCACCTAGATGCTCAACTTTTTTAGATATTTGAAAAAAACTGAAATTTGCCATTTTCTTCAAACGCTAATAACTTTTTAACGGTTTAACCTATAGAGAAAATAAAAACTGTTTGTAAGGTAACTTTTTACGTAGAATTCAATAGCGTATATGACAATTTTAATTGGAAATGGGTTTTCAAGCTACAAACATAACCTCACTTTTTTTTAAATGGAAACCATAGTTCAATATAACCCAAATGGAAAGGTTTTTCTTTTCTGATTACCCTGATGTAAGGGTTAATGTACTTATTTTCAGTAGTTTCTTCATAATAAAGAAAAAACGATTTATTTATTTGCGAACATCAAGGAGTCCATGGATACATATTTTAAATAAACAAAAAACAACTGGCATTTGCCAGATATTATTAGTTAAAGTGTTTATTTGCTCTGGGTTGCAAATTTTGTGTAGAAGACTTTTAAATTTATTTGATTATAATAGAGAATGTATACAAACGACGAAAAAAATGACATGCTCTTTTGCTACTATGCCTGTAACAGAAATTGTGATGCTGCTGGTGATATGTATTATGAAAGATATTTGGAAAGAAGGCAGCCAGATAAACGATTGTTTTCTAAATTAGAAAACCTAACAATGCTCAAGCCGTTTCTGAATATCTTGATAATAGTTTTCCAAATTGGATTGGCAATGCAGGTCCTGTTCCATGGCCGGCAAGGTCACCAGAACTATCGCCACTGGATTTTTTTCTTTGGGGTACTGTAAAGGATGTAGTGTATGCTAAAAAATCCAATAACATTGAGCAACTCAAAGATAGTATTACAGCAGCTATTACAAGTATAAAACCACAAACGTTAAATAAGGTGAACCAAAACCTAATTAAAAGGTGCGAAATGTGTTTGCAAGCTAATGGAGGTCATTTTGAGCATATGTTAATGTAGGAGTGGGCATATTCGCATTAATTAATTTTGTTTCCTTTGATTAAGTTATTTGTATTGTATGGATAGTTTATTTTTAAGTATTTTATTTTTCTTAGTTTATAATAAATTTAGTTACAATAAACTTGTGTTTCCATTATTGATTTTACACATTTTGTTTGTTTGTAATATGTATCCATGGACTCCTTGATGTCCGCAAATAAATAAATCGTTTTTCTTTATTATGAAGAAACTACTGAAAATAAGTACATCAACCCTTACATCAGGGTAATCAGAAAAGAAAAACCTTTCCATTTGGGTTATATTGAACTATGGTTTCCATTTAAAAAAAGTGAGGTTATGTTTGTAGCTTGAAAACCCATTTCCAATTAAAATTGTCATATACGCTATTGAATTCTACGTAAAAAGTTACCTTACAAGCAGTTTTTATTTTCTCTATAGGTTAAACCGTTAAAAAGTTATTAGCGTTTGAAGAAAATGGCAAAACAAAACCCAAAAACGCAATACAAAGTTCAAAAAATTGCATCTACAAAATACCGTGCGAAAGTAACAAGTTTTATATAGGGAAAAGTTCCAGACCATTTAAAGTTCGATTAGAAGAACATAAATCATATATAAAAAATAGAAAATTTGAAAAATCCATGATTTACCAACATGCATGGGACTTCAGTCATAAAATAAAATGGGAGGACACAAAAATTATTGACTAAGAAGGAAACAACCAAAAACGCAAAATCAAAGAAGCTGCTTATATAACCCTACATAAAAATTACTGTGTAGCAAACGAATCCATGACTTTCAGTAAACAATGTATTGCATTACTAAAAGTAATAAAAAAAGAAATAGCAAATGAAAATCAAATGCCCCTAATATCTAGGTAGTATTGCAAGTTTCCCTGGGTTTTCCTTGCGATATTATCATGAAATACAGCCTACATACATGATTTCTATTTATACAGACAATAACTAATTACATAACAATAAACATATTAACAGCCCCCGTAAAGCAGCATTGGTATCTGACAAGTGTAAACCCGCCATAGGGTCACCTCAGATCCATATACAATTTTCGTTGAACATAATTGGTATCTGACAAATGTAAACCCGCCTTAGGGTCGCCTGAGAACCATATAAAATATTCGTAGAACAACATTGGTATCTGACAAGTGTAAACCCGCCATAGGGTCGCCTCAGATCCATTATAACCTTTCTAATTATTTATCCTTCTAAAAAAATTATTGAGGTTAAAATTTTCTTGCTAAACTAGTCATGAACTGCACTCTTATAGTAAGGCCTGCAGTGGGTTCTTTGAATTGTTATTCCTACTAGTAAAACCATACACTTGATTTAATCCAAGTTCAATAAACAATAACACATTGCCACTATTTTAGTGAGTAAAAAATATATTATTAATAATTCTGTAACCAATATTATTTACAACCAAATTTATACAAAAAATAAGTGTTTTGTTTTTACAATATTTACAGAAGGAAATGTTGCCAATTGAATAATAAAGTTAAACAAATTGCTGCAATGCAAACAGCATAAACAAATTGCTAATTATTTTAGTTTGGAACGAAGTCGTCATGTATTTAAAGCGAGCTCGTTTTAATTGTTTGACTTGTACAAACTAGAAGTCCCTAAGTTAGTAATAATTCAGCAAAAAACTTAGGTTAATGAAATTTCATGTGCTGTTTAAAAATTTTACAGTCGGTTTTATCTACTCATAAAATTAAAATTTTCCTATTATAAGAATAAAATTGGTAATACCTGTTTGCATGTGTGGTAGGTAGATAATTGTTGTCACCTGATAAATAAGTTGAATAGCGATGTTACCTGGTGGGCCTCAACCAGAATTTCCTATAATAGATCGACTAAGGACAACACCTGTGCAGATAAAAGCTTCAAAAACACCATTGAAGAGCGTGCATCGATTAACTGCATTCAATAATTTACGATTCCATCACCAAAATGTAATTTTGTGGATTCCAGGTGAAATAACTTATTAAATGGTGGATTTGTTATACTGACAGCTGCTAACAATAAACTTAAGAAAAGATGGGGCATTTCAATTGTGTGTTCAGAATGGCAACGTAGTGGTTAGCATTTACCATGTGCATATTCTATTTAAAAAATACCCATTTCAGGATACCATAGTAAATAAGACAGGATCGAAATTATCTCCTCGTGCTATCGGGAAAATTTTATTATTGCGTGAGTCTCGCCATTATTTAGTATTGCGTACTTCTCGCAATAATTTAAGGTCACACGAATCCATAACTAAATTCCGCTTTCGCGAATCCATAACTTAATTAACTTGCTGAAGTCAAAAACCCTCATTAGATTTAACAATTTCAAATTAATAAAAGCGAATTAAACTTACCCACTTTCGGTTTTGCACATTATAACAATGTGAAGAAACTACTTGTGAGCACAAAAGTACTCGATACTTTTTCAGGCCAAGCTCAACTTTAAAAGCTGAAGACCCATTTTCGTGCAGTGCTTAAATTAAAAAGGAAGACAAAATTTGCATATCTAACCAAGTAGATAATATCCCCCTTAAACACAGATGGTTTCCGAAATGTCGTTTTCAAGCAAACACGTTCCTACAAGGTCTGTACGTATGTATGGTGGTCTATTTATCAGAATAAGTAGAATACATTGCCTAACCAACAGTATTGGTAACAGAAAAATTTAAACTGTTACACCATATACAATTTTCGTTGAACAGTATTGGTATCTGACAAGGGTAAACCCGCCTTAGGGTCGCCTCATAACCACGTTAAAATCTACCAAAAAGGTAGCCTAAATCATAATGAGTTTTCCTCCTCAAGATAAATATAAAAAACGGCTGCTTAAGCCTTACAGTAACTTTTCATTTAATGTGTTCAAATCAAATATATCAAACATTAATAATTCAAAGTCACCTTCATTTTATGTCATAAAAATCAAAGTTGAAATTTTTATTATTTTGACAACGATCCTGTTCATGGATCGAAACGTAAATAAAGACGATTTTAACAATTATGAGTGGTTTAATTCCCAAAGAAGATCAAGAAAAATACAAAACAAACCACAACAAACACACAGAGAGTATTTATTTGCATTTATTCTAATTGTGAAAGGATATCCAGTCACCCTAGTGATGATGTCGTATTTAATATGACAAAATCTAATGCATGTTATTAAGAAATTTTAGAAAAAGGTAAGGTATAATGTGATAAATTTAAGAAACCAAAAGCAAAAGAGACCTATTTGAATTAATTGTCTTCTGTGTAAAGCAAAATTTAGAAGTGATTGCTGAAATAAGACGGTATGGCACCCCTTTATTATGACAATTGAAAAATCTTTCGGGGCAAGTGATAATAGTAACGTAATTGGTATTTCAGCCATTTCAAATGTATATTATTTTACATATTTTTTATCTTTTCCGTAGGAACTCACTTCCGCCCCCACTGTAGTTAGATGGTGCACTCTAAACTTGTTGCGGGGTCCGCGACCATTCAAGGCAAATCTAAATTTATTACGTAACGCACATATTATCCGTGCCACTTCTGGTAAATTGAACATGTTCTGCAGAAAGCATATTCAATCGTTTTTTTCACATTTCAGTGTTTCAATGTGTGACAAGTCAGGGCTACTAGAAATCAATTTTAAGTGTAGAATACTATAATCTGATAGCCATTTCACAGACTTATGAAGCATGTCAATCAGATCTGTCTTGTCAGAAAGCAATATCATTGTTATATAAATAACTTTGTTCAAAAATTGGTAGTAAGGATTTCTCCTAGATGTTCAAATACTTAATGTTCACAATGCCATCCATTTAAATGGAGTTTTCTAACATTCCATATCAATATAGAACCCAGATCATTACTGATGCTGAAAATTCCACCTTCCTCTTCAAACAGCTAAAAATTACTCCGTAATAATTATAGTTGATATAAACTTTAAGTCTAAATTCATCGTTTAAAGAATATTATTTCATCGTATCGTGTTCTAGTGCTGATGCTCTTTCGTCCACTTTAATCGTACTTCTTGCGTCGAATTCAAAAGTAGCTTCTCTTTTACCTGCACGAAAAATTGCACATTTTCAGTTAGTAATGTTAGAATCAACAAGGATATAAACACCTTCTAAGCATAAAACCTAGTTGCGTGTTTCTAGAAAACACGTGACCTCAAAATCGGTATTCCTTTAATGTACACTGAACTAACCATAGTTGGCATGATTATTTTGTTTAATAATAATTTTCCACCTATCCGCTTCTGTTATTTTCGATTTCTTTACATGCCGCGCGGTTCTGAAGACGTCCGATTATTTGCTTTATATAATATAACAATATTTCTTACACTTTATCTAAATAAACTTAACAATCTCCAGATTTCACTTTTTGATATTCCTGATAAATATTGAACACAATTTCTCTTCAATCGTATTACCTATATCCGTTTTCACGAAATAAAACCTGTTTGATACTTCTAAAAAACTTACTGAAATGATGTCATAAACTCTTCATGTTTTTTGATTAAGTTAAAACGCAAAGAGGCTTTATTGATCTATTTTGAGAATTGCAGGCATATTATATGCCAAAACTTTGTCAGAAAAAATTCTCCACAGTCCTCTAAATCATCACAAACCAACATAACAAGAGATATGCCACGTTTTCCAATTACTCCCTACGTATTTTCTGAAAAAAATTTTTAAGTGGAATTGGACAGGGCTTTACCACCCAAATTTCAGTGATAAAAGTTTACTTTCAATTGTTAAACATTGAACAAGTATGTTTTCGCGACCATTCTCTTACATTACTGCTTTGAATGTAATTCGATTAAAAAAATATAGATATAGAAAGAAGAGACATTCTATAAATTACAAATTTGAAGCACCAACAAACCTATTTAAAGAAATACTATCGAGAACTTTTTACGTTCGAGGACAGACAAAATGTTTAAATGGTTAAGTTTAGCCTAACGCGCTCTCTCGATGCAAACAGGAAAATTTTTCTTCTCAAATCAGCCCGCGGACGGAGGAAATAGAATAAATGCTTAACGTAAATGTAAGAAATTCCGAAGAGGAAATAGCTAACCAGGGTTAAGACCGCGCGGGTATGGACGAACTGGTAAAGATAATAAGGCCAATCTCAAAAAAAGATAGGGCGCCACCTCACCAGGAATTGAAGTGAATAAACGGTATCAGGGACTCCTTTAAATGAAGTACGAAACATAGTGGGAATACGAAACATAGTGGGAATTACAAAATTCCGGTTTCTAAAAGTTTTAAATGAAATACATTAATTTTTGCTGAACACTGAGTACACCAACTTTTTTTATTTTCCTAACTTTCAGAATACTTATTGTTTTTTTTAGGTAGACTATGAGCAATTCTAAAAAAAACAGCACAAGATCCACATTAGGTGAATTTGAAGAAGAAATTGTGCGCACGACTATCTATCGATTTGGAAACATCCACTCTAAACAAACTACTAAGCTGCTGTATCTGATGTCGCCTAATCGGAAGGAATTAATTTTTGTGGAAAAATAGTTTCGTTTAGAAGATTGGTGCATAAAATGGGGTTTTGTTGGAAGAAGTATCAAGACAATCGTAAAGTCACGAGAAGCCGGAAATCCGAACTAAACGATTCAATTATTTACGAAAAGAAGAAATACTATAAATTGCGATGAAACTTACTTGCACAGTTCACATGATGTATTAAAGGTGTGCGATGATGTTTCAAATTAATGTTTAATAGCACCGTTAATTAAAGAAAAACGGTTAATTGCTGTGCATGCTGACAGCAAACGGTTTTGTTCCTAATGGGTTGCTACTTTTAAAATCAGGACGATGAAATGAATAATAGAAATCTCTGAAAAATGGCTACAAGATAAATTATTACAAAACCTTGAACCAAACTCTGCTGTATTAGTGATAGATAATACAGGATATCATAACGCACCTGTGGAACAAATCCAACATGGGTTTGAAAAAAAAAAGACACGAGGCGTTGGCTATTGAAAAGAAACATACCTTTTGAGCTTAAAGATACAAAAGCAGAACTATATGCAAACATTAACCAACTTAGGCCCAAATGCAAACAATATGTTGTTGATAAAACGTTAGCCGAACATGGTCATACAGTGCTACGATTACCTACATATCATCCTAAACTCAACCTCATCGAAAAATATAGGCGACAGTAAATAACCATGTTACTGCACATAACACTACTTCTAAATTGAAGGATGCATGTAGGTTCGCTGAAAATAAGTTTGATACTGTTGGTCAACAAGGATGAGTAAATGTTTGCTCCCATTTAGAAAAAATTGAAGAGGATTTCCTTGCCAGGGACGATGATAGACGATATAGATGAAGTGTTGAGGGATCTTGGTAGTCACAGGCTCCTTAATCCCCTTCACATCCAATGAATATCGGTGAAATAGGGTATATATTTACAAAACAATAGAAGGGAACCGAACAGTATCTAACAAGAAAGAGCAGCGGCTATGTTTGAGATAACAAACCTAGAAACAAAGACAAAATTGTTGGAAGCATATGCGTGGAGCATAACACTGTACGCCTATGAAATAGGTACAGTAGGAGAAGCACACAGGAAAAGGCAAAAGACTTTTAAAATGTTATGGACAGATAAAGTTAATAACAAAAAGGTTATATAAATAGTAGGGGAATAAAGATAGGTCTGAAACAAAAAAAAAGACAAACAAAAGGGCAGGGTATATTTTAAGGCATTTTTGGGAAATAGTGTCGGACTATATTATAAGCAGATATAGGAATAGAGAGGTAAATGTAGACCTAGATCCGAATATTGCACGCAGATAGTGAAAGATGCAGAATGTGGAAATTTTAGAGATATGTGTAGGTTAACTCAGAATAGAACACAATAGGGGTACACGTCTAACCAGTCCAGGACTGAAAACTTAATGATGACGATGATCAATTATGGACTGACTTGGGAGCGCTAGAAATGTTGTAAAAAAGGAACGGGCGGCTGCAAACAAACTAATGAGATGCAAAATCGTCATCTTCGCCTAATGGCTGTAAGAGACCGATTCTCCAGTACCAGGTCAGTTACTGATCACTGGTTAGGTAATGGAGGTCGTCCTGTAACCCTTCGAACGGTTTATCGCCCAATTAGGGCTTTCGACTTGCAATGCTATCGACCACATCTTGTGATACCGCTTACGGTTCAACACCGACAGCTAAGTTTAGAGCGGCGAAGTTTGCGATTACACTGTAACCTGGTGCGGCATACGGTAGTATTTAGTGATGAATCCCGATTCTGTTTAGGTGTACATGATTGCCGCATGAAAGTCAAAGGAAGACATGGGGAACCGTGCCAATGTTAAATTTTCTGTTGAAAGACATGTGCACCGAACTGTGAGGGTTATGATATGGGGTACTATAACAAATGGAAGTATGTCTCATTTTGTGTTCATCCGAGGCAATATGAACGCCGAGCGTTACGTTAATGAAGTTGCAGAACCCATATTCTTCCTTATCTCCAACAGCTCGAAGACACCCTTTTCCAGCAGGATAATGTTAGTCCTCACGCAGCGAGGACTACTCCCAACCGACTTGAAGATGCCCATGTCAATATTTTACAATGGCCACCCAGATTTCCCCATATTTCGGTAATTGAACATGTGTCGGACATTATGGGTAGAAGACTGGCGAACTTAGTAAATCTTCAACATACACTAGAATCTCTCCGACATGAAGTGCAGATTGCTTGGGACAAAATACCCCAACAGGACATCGACCACCTACTGAATTCGATGCAACAAAGAGTGAGGGAGTGTGTAACAAATAAGAGGGAGACCCATTATTAATAAACATAGTGTTAACCTTTTGGTTTTTCTTTGAAATTTTAATCAATTATTATCTTTGAGTAGTTAAACATATCTGCCAAGTCTGGTACAAAAATTCCCAACCCTTCTTGATGTTGCAATTGCTATATCACAGTGTATTTCAATAAACGCTTTGGTTTCTTAGAAATATAACATTTTTCAAAATTAGAAATACTTTTAAAACAAAATAGCTACAATCGAATAATAATTTAAATCTTGCACCAGGTGGATTCCAAAAATGTAGTAATATGTAGGGGTGGGCGATACGAGATTTTGCGTATCGAATATCGATACATATTCTATATCGATCAAACAGTAACAGACTGGTTTTCATTTGTGAGACAGGTTCTGGTTCATATTAGAAGTATTTTACCGAAAACTATTGCTATATTGAATACGTACTGGAAGAACGTTGCATGATGAAATCGGTCAGTGGACTTGTATCGATATATCGAATATCGATATATATCGATACGTATCGATACGTATCGATGCGTATCGATATGTATCGAAGTGTATCGTTGTGTATCGATACATATCGATTCGTATCGATGCGTATCGATACGTATCGATGCGTATCGGTGCGTATCGATACGTATCGATACGTATCGATTCGTATCGATACGTATAGATACATATCGATATATATATATATATAGCGATTCGTATGGCAACGTTAGATGTGTAGATTAAGTATACATATCGAGACGTAGCGATACGTTTCGGTACGAATCAATAGGAATCGATAATTTATCTACTCTTTCTTTGGGAAAAAAATCACAAGATCGTTTTAAAATTATGTATTTACTGACAATTCGATCTTTCACTTAAGATTGTTTGTTATCAAAATAATTAAAGTTTCAAGTTTAATATTTGTGACATAAGTATATATATATATATATATATATATATATATATATATATAGAGGTGGGCGATACGGGATTTTGCGTATCGAGTATCGATACATATTCTATATCGAATATCGATACGTATCGATACATATCGAGTATCGATATATCGATATTTATTTTTCGCTGTATCGGGGGATCGATACGGGGATCGTACCGATACGTATCGATACGCCGACCCAGCCCTAGTAATATGCTGCGTGGTTTGTTTAAATTAAAAATGTAGCATGCACGTCGTCATTGTTGGTTAAAAATATTTTTGTGAAATAATGCCCCAGGCTCAATTACGTTAACCACGGTTTCACGAGCAACAGCTGCTATTCGTTTTATGTAACTGATGACTTTCGCAAATTACCCTATATATAGATTCGGAACAAAACAGTTGTCTTTTTTGGCCGTAAGAGTATCAATTGTTGGTCCTAAATGATTTGTAACAGAAAATTTAAAAATATCATCGATATATTTCTCCTAATAGTATAAACTTAATTGAGAATACTAAAAAATATTATACGTATTACCAATATACAAAATAAAACAGTTAAATACATAATCATCTGATTATATTTGGGGAGTAGGGAAAATGTCTTTCATTGGTATGAGTCTGAAGCTGGTCTCTTCTTTTAAACTTTTTTTCACAATAATTGCATTGAAACTTAGGTTCCATTCCACATTCATGGTAAACATGCCTCCTTAAAGTTTGACGACTTTTATACTGTTTCTGACATCTGGTACACGTAAATTGCCCTTCTTTTTTAAAAAATAGACGAAATAATGACACAGGTGCAGCTCCTGAAAAGGTATACAAATTAAAAACTAAATTTCACTAAATTTATTTTACTTTACTGATATGAGTATTAAGATTGTTATAAACCATTTATACTTACTACAATATAAATTAATCTGCAAATATATATACAAATATATATGTATTATTTTTGCTTCAAGTTCTTAGGTTTAGGTCTAAATTAAACTAATTACTAACGTATTTTTAATTCATGTTCCAAACGCTTCAGTCGCTTTTATGCGACCATTCTCAACGGCTTTTCTACAATTAATTGAATATTGAAACAATGGCATTCATATTACATGGATATAAGTAGGCAAATCTATACGATATGAGTGCCAAGGTTTCAATAGTAAATTAATTGTAGAAAATCCATTGACCAAAGTCGCATAAAAGCCACTGAAACGTTTGGAACATGAAATAAAATAAGTTAGTAATTAGTTTACTTTAGATCTAAATCCAAGCACTTGAAGCAAATATTTATCATAACGTAAAGGTCAAGAATGAAATGTGTTTGTTCAATAACTATATATGTGTATATATACTATATATATATATATATATATATATATATATATATATATATTGCTGTACTTTGCCCCACGGTTGGGCGTGTCACTAAATTGCTGTGAATTTTTTATTTGATATAAATTTTTCTTTGATTTCCTTTAAGCCACAATGTTGTACGTTATATTTTATTTGTTTACCACGACTAACTCACTGAATAAATCTTATTTTATCCTTTAAATGGATTCAAATAAAGCAGTTCAAAATCACACAATATAATAATTGATAATATGTACAATGTTGTGTAACCTCATAATTTTCCCTTGTATAGAATATTTACATTTACCAAATTTATGCTTTTCTGAAAGCCAGCAAAAATATCTTTTAATTACACTCAGGTATCTTCGAACGTTCTAAGATGACTTTCTCTGTTTTCATATTTCCAAATGACCTTTTTGATGACTTTTACAAATACACAATGTATAACAAATATTAAATTTGAAACAGTCTTTAAAAAAATGTTTGAAAATCGGTAACCTGGAATGGTCACTGAAGTTCCCTCATAATGCCTGTATTCTGCATCCCTTGTTGTGTCCGCTTTACTTATTGGCCAGAATTATCCACATTTGATTTCTGGTACATTTCCTTCAGACGTATTTTAAGATTTGCGTTAAGGCTTAGATCTCGACATGAACATCGACTCAACAAAAGCCGTCACAACCCAAAATGGCATCCACAAAATGCCGTCTCAATAAGATGGCATCAGCAAAAGCCGTCCCAATAAAAGAAGCCTCAACAAAAAGCCATCCCAATAAAAGAAGCCCTGTTTTGTTAAATATTAAAAATAGATTTAATTAAGTGTTTAACTTACGTCTATTTGTAGATCGACTTATTTTCGCCGCACAATTTCACACTTTCAAACTTTACTTATTCTGAATTTTGTTTTACTAATTAATTACGTAACTTTCTACTGCATTTTAAACATAGTTTGTGCCTGGTTGAATATGAACTGAATGTTTATTCATTTCCTATTGTATTTATAAGCCCGTCCCACCAATCGTTTTCATTAACGTGTTTATTGATCAAGGCTTGTACTTTGCCTTATCCGGCAGAACTCGGCATTTTCTCAAATTCCCTGGTTTAATTCTTCGACGAAATGGTTTCTCAGTCACGTAAACGTTCTGTTAAATCACAGTATTTTGTTAGTATTTCCAATTATAGCTTTCATCTAGTCACGTATTCAATGTTTGTCAATTGAAAGTTCAAGATTTATCATATAATTGAACCGCTTGGTGTTTATTTGTTTGTTACAGAATGTTGGTTTTCTGAACAAATGTGTTCTTTCTAGTCACGTAATTTAATGACGTATTAAGATGCGTTTGCATAGGGATGCGTTGATATTTTCGACGTAATAATTAAATATTTGGAATGCCAATTTATCTGTTTCCCGATAATTTTATTCGTTGCAATTAGTTGCTTCTAAAAACTTATCTTTACTCGTAAATTACATTTAAACAAATTATACGACGCACACATTACTATCCTAATTAAATGTTATCGGATTATTACTAAATGAGCTTCTTTCTCATGCATTTAATCAAATATCTTTTATATTCAGTGTCCTCACAATTGACTTTTTGTAGAATAGTCGATTAACTCCTATAATTGATGGAATTATTTGATTTTCTTAAAGTTAAAGTTATTTATATTTATCCTATAACCCCTATGACTTAATCTACCTTTAAACTACCCTCTTATCATAGCAATATATATAATTGTTCTTGTAGATAATGACCAAGGATTTAATTATAATAAATGTAATAACAGGTTTATTGGTCTAATTTTTAATCAAACTCTTTGTTTTTCGCCAAGCTTTCAATTTATTTTTTAAATCTTCATCAGGGTCCTGTGTAACAGAAGTTATGAACATTAACTATAAATAAGAAATTACAAGTAGTTACAAAACATGAGTACTAAATAGTTTAAAAATAAATAAATATGCATGTAGCAGATTTAGAGTATAGCTGACACATTTATAATACAACACTATAATTTCTACATTTAAAATATTTAAACAAACATAACGTCAATCAATAAAAGTGAAACAAGTGTAGGTATGCTAGAAACATTTATCACAGAATATATATCACGTATCAGTTCAACATGTGTATAAGTGGGACAACAGATGAAACGTGGAAAATCCAATCGAATGAGGATGATGGGCACTAGTTACATGGCCCTGATTCATTAGATCCGACACGCTCCTTAAACAATTAATGAAAACCAACATAAGAAAAACTTTAAAGATTAATATACTACCCAGTCATTCGCGTTGATCAAGTCGCATTGTTCCTATTGTTGAAGGTTCTAAAATTTAACAAATACGAATATATCACATTTAAATTATTTGTATCAGACTTGAAATTAAGGACATCTTTAGATGTATTACTGTGAGCCTCTAGAAAAAGTCTGCCTTTGAAAGATGGAAAATATAAGGTTCCAGACAGCATTCGAACCTGTATCTTCAGCATTCGCGCCTGAAGTATTTACCAATTATACTACCGCGACAAGTGATGACAATTGGAAAATTTTACACATCTAAATCAAGTATGCAACCGTATATCAACCTATCTATCAATTACGTTTAGCATTTTTGTCAATCATATCTGATAGTGTCAAGTTTTCGATTTATGCAGATATAAACAGACCAATTTTAGACTGATAGTAAAAGATGTAAGGTGTGGGAATTCTAGGGAAATGTGTAAGTTAGGTTAGAATAAAAAGCAATGGAGGTTCGCATCTAACCAGTTCCAAGACTAAAAACCTAATGATGATGATGATAAAGATGACAGAACACGCACAAAAGTATGAGGGAATGGGGGGGTAGATACTAGAAATAGAGAAGAAAAAGGGACAGATAGAGGTAGACCTAGATTGCACAGAGATAGTGAAAGTATGAACTGTGGTATTTTCAGAGAAATGTGTAGGTTAGTTAAATTTTGTAAATATTCATTTTCAAGTAGCGTTTTTGTAGAACAGTGTATTATATTATAAATGCATAAACCCCGTGATTGAAAGCTGCATTCGTATTAGGTAACTTTTAGGTAACTTAATCGTATTTTAGATAAGAATTAGGATATTTCGCGCATAAAACATATTTTTTAAAGCGTTCCCCATTATTTACTAGCGAAGTACTCGATGCGGAATCATTATAAACGCGTTTTAAATGAATTTGAGTTTGCAGGAAAGTGTGTACATTTAATTTTCATTTCATTTAAGTAAATTAAAAGTTTTGAAAAGCATTTCTTGTAATGCTGAACATACATTTACTTTGACAAGGGCGTGTATACAATATTTAATTGGAAAGTAACAACGTGACTCATTAAAACCTTGAGAACATTCCATTAATGAAGGTAAATGACATCGTCCATAATATAAGATAAGGAGTTTAAACGTTCAATCAGTTAAGGCGAACTACAGTCAAAAGGGTCATTCCATACCAAACCAACCAAAAATTCAACCTGACCATTTCAGACTGCAATGAGACTTTCAGGAATCATTTTCCCTAACGACAAATAACAATATATATTAAAAAATTTTCTTATGCAATTGGGTTTTTAAGTTATACATTTTTGAATTTTTGAAAAATCATGGTTTTTTGGCTTGCCTAAGCATTTTCTATCTTGAATTTCTCAGGTCCTATAAAGGCTAGAGAGCTGCCTGAGTCCTCATTTTGAAGAAAGTTTATTAGGCCTTAATTTGATATGTAACTTGATTATAATTGATGAAACAACATTTTTATTTTAAATTTTGAAATAAAAAATTACACAAATTTTAGAGTTAAATGTTTTTTAAAATTTTGAAAGAAAATATATTTCTTGTTAAAATTATAAGCATTAAATCCCGAAAATTGTAGAGGATCTCAATGAGATCAGGAGTTGTGATCCAAATGGTGTAGTTTTAAGTAAGTTAGAGTCACATTTAATTTAATTGTAAGGTAAAAAATATATACACATTAGATAAGGTAAATAATTTACATCCTTGTCTATTACAGTATAAAAATAAATTGACCTTTCTCAATCCCTGTCATCATGAGAAAGATTTTGGCATTAAGGCAAAATGGAACTTCTTTGCATCGCCACATCCAAAAAATGCATGTGACAGTATTGGATGAACTGTTAAACGACTAGCAGCATTGGCAAATTTACGAATGGTTTACAATAATCAAATTATGACCACTCGCCAACTTTATAATTGTGCTAAGGACAATATTGTCAACACCTGTTGTATGTATTCCACTACATATGAATATAAGGGAGAAGAAAAAACGAACTTGAAAAATAGGTTTGCAGCAGCAACAACAATAAAAGGTACTCAACAATTTCATAGTTACAGTCTTACAAATAAGACAAGCATTTTAGTGAAACGCTCTCATTTTCAGAGGAATCCATTGTAAAAATAGTGTTAGCTGATGACAATGATGAAGATCTGGGCGTTAATGACATTGTTGGCTTTGTAACATGTCAATACTCAAACAAGTGGTGGTTAGGTTGTGTGTTGGGAAAAGAAGGAGATGAAGTAAAAATAAGTTTCTTAGAACCACACGGCTCTTCACCGCCTTTCAAATACCCCACAATTTAATGATATTTTAGTTGTGAATAAAAGTGAAGTTTAAACAAAGGTTGATCCTACAACAGCTGCAGGAAGAATTTATGGACTTACAGACAGACCCAGAGACCAAAAAGGTAAACAAAAAATTATTTGTTAAATTAAAGAAGAACTAACCTGTAGCTATTTTAGCGTAACTACTTCTCTGACTGCTAACTCTAAAACAACTCTCATTAATTTTTACCAGATAAAACTTTTAGCTTTTTTGGGACTGTTCTTCCTTGTTTTATGTTTCACTATGTATTAGTATGTAGTTTAGTGGATAAAGTAATAAAATTTAAATACCAGTCTATTATCATGTAAACACACTAAAACAAGAATTTTTTCACGGTAGCTTTAAGTTTCTGCCAAAACTCCTTATTCCATTGCAACCCACTCTATCAATTTCAGGTTTTATGATAACAAAACTGAAAACTTTTTTTTGGCAAAGTTTTAAAAAACAAATTTTTGGAAAAAAAATTTTTAATTTCCTCAATATTTTTTATTCGTTATCCAAAATAGTCAAGGGGTATATCAAATTAAACCTTATGGATTATATAACACTTCTATTTTGCGTGTTATGTGTAGGAGCGCCATCTTGCTGAAAAAAATTCTCGATATTCCGTTAATGATAGATCCTCCAAATAATTAGCTACCAAATTAACGACTAAGCTTAAATATCGTTTGACTATTAGACTTTCATTATAAAATACGGGCTCAACCATTGAACTATTCTTAAGCTCGTGTCAAACGTTAAATGACCAATATGTTAAGAAATTTCTATTTCTTATTAGATGTGGACATTCGTTGCTTTAGAAATGTACGTTATGATGGTAAAACATATCGTTTTTTGTAAATTGCTCTCATCGGACCAAATTACACAGGCCTACAAAAAAAAACTTTTTTGGTGTCTAGGATTTTTAGAACTAAGTTTAGCTATATTTGGGTCGCTGAACCTAAATATGAACTCAGTATTTCCTATCTACTCTACTTTTTTAGATCAGTGTTTTTCAACGTGCAGTTCTATACAAAATCTGCAATTCTAACGCCATTTTGTACAGTTCTAAATCACATATACAAGGATTAGTTCCTGTATATTTGCCCTAGTGTCAGTTTGCCGCCAAATTAGTTTCAGGAAAATCCACCAAACGGAGTAAGCAGCCAGTAACTTACCTTCAACACTTTAACTACAGTTGATGATATTTTGTGAGTGTAAAATGTGTACCGAACATTTACAACAGTAGACTAACGAGAAAAGAAAAAAGTCTGAAATTCAGCGTACTGATTGTTTAGAGAGAAGCAAAATAAAACTTCAATGACTGTTATTTCTGCCTAGTAAATATTATTGAAATCAATTGCTAGTGGACCTATCCTGATTTAGTCTCTGCAAGACGCTCAGTCTCTCACTAAAAGTAAGTGCCGTTCATCAGCTAACAGAGCTCTGTGAGGACGAGTGTTGTCCCATTCATCGCCCTTCTAATACTGATCATGCCCACCTCTAGCTTTAGTGAGGAAGATGTAGAGGTGATCTACAAAGATATTGAAGACATACTAAGATACGTAAAAGGACATAAATTTAATAATTACAGGGGATTTTAATGCAGTGGCAGGCGAGGATAGGGAAGGAGCCATAGTAGGTTTACTGGTTTAGGCACGAGAAATAACAGAGGAAATAGGTTGGTAGAATTTTGTGACAAGAACAATTTAACCATCACAAACACTTTATTTCAACATCATGCTAGAAGACGATATACGTGGAAGATGCCAGGAGATACAGGAAGATATCAAATAGATTACATTCTTGTTAGACAATGGATTAGGAATCAAGTAAAAGACTGTAGAAGCTACCCAGAGGCAGATGCAGACACTCACCACAACATTGTAATTACCAAGGTTGCTCTTAAATTTAAAAATTTGAGAAAACGGAACGGAAAAAGACACATTGACTTTGAGAAACTAAAAGATCAAAATATCCACGAAAGATTCATAAGAATGTCAAATTATGAGATAGGCGAGATACCCAAAGATATCAAACGTAACATTATAGTCACTATACTAAAAAAGAAAGGCACGGATAGATGTGAAAATTTTCAACAATAAGTTTAACAGCACACGTGTCAAAAATATTAAATAGAATTGTACAAAGGCGAAAAATTACTAGGAAAAGATCAATTTGGGTTTAGGCAAAACGGGGGACCACTGGAGGCTATTTTAGCTCTGAAGGTGATAATGAAGAAAACAATAGAAAAGGGTGAAAGCATGTATATAGGGTTTCTGAATCTGGAAAAAGCATTCGAGAATGTTAAATGGAAAAAAATGATCGAAATACTCAAAAAGATTGAAATGAGTTTTAGGGATAGACGGATAAGTACATAGCTTATACAAAGAGCAAACAGCGGTAATAGAATTAGAACAGGAACATAGAGAGGTAAATATTAAGAAAGGGATGAGACAGGGATGTACACTATCCCCATTAATTTTTAACTTATACATCAAAGAAACAATGAATACTGTCAAATGTAAGAAGACACTTGGAATTATTATGCAGGAACAAAAGATTGACATGCTTAGATTTGCAAATGATATAGCGGAATTAGCATCTAGCAAGAAAGAGTTAGAAGTTGCTCAATAAAATGGAAACAGTTCTAACAGAGAGATACGGTATGAAAATTAACAAAAATAAAACTAAATTACTAGAATGCAAAGGAGGAGAAGGGGGATAAATTAAATAGGTAACGAAAACTTACAAGAGGTTAAGGATTTCTGCTACCTATGAAGTCAAATAACGCAAGATGAGAAGAGCACAAAAAGTATAAAACAAAGATTAACACAAAGTCTGCTATATTTAACAAGAAAAATCAATTAGTGTGTTCAAAGACAACAAACATAAAAACAAGGAAAAGATTGCTTAAAACATAGGTGTGGAGCACAGCACTGTACGGCTGTGAAACCAGAACAGAAGGAGAAGCGGGCAGAAAAAGGATAGAGGCCTTTAAAATGTGGTACTGCTGAAGTATGATAAAAATATCATGAACAGCCAAAGTTAGGAACAAAGTGGTACTAGAAATGGTAGGGGAAGAAAGAAGCATGTGGAAAACAGTAAAAAATGGGAGAAATAAGACGATAGGATATATACTAACGCATGAGTGAATAGTGCAGAACAAATTAGAAGAAGAGATAGGAAAAAAGAGAGGTAGAGGTAGACCTAGGTTAGACTTTTGCACACAGATAGCGAAAGATGTAGGCTGTGGGAATTTCAGGGAAATGTGTAGACTAGCTCAGAATAGAAATCAATTGAGTTCGCGTCCAAGCAATTCCAAGATGCAAAACCTGACAAAAGAAATAAATGCACTTAAATCTGATAATTATTATAAACAACTACAGGTGTTGGTTTTTAAATATTTTCAACTATTGTTGATTGTGTGAAAGGATATATTAGAAAACCATTAATTGGGCAAATGTTCAAGTGTTGAGGAATCTTGGTAGCCGCACACTGCTTAATCCCCTTCACATACTACTGAATATCGGGGAAATAGGGTATATATTTGTAAACAATAAATGGGGAACCCAACCGCATCTAACAAGAAACAGCAGCAACTATGTTCAAAAACAACAAACATAGAAACAAGGAGAAAATTGTTGAAGGCATATGTGTGGAGCACAGCACAGTACAATTATGAAATAGCGGCAGCAGGAGAAGCAAACAGAAAAACGGTAAAAGCATTTTGGAATGTTGTGCTTCAGATTATGAGGATGATAGCATGGACAGACAAAGTTAATAACAAAGAGGTTATATAAATAGTAGGGGAATAAGAATAACTGTGGAAAACAAAAAAATAGGAGAAATAGAAGGACAGGATACGTTCTAAAGCATATTTGCAAAATAGTGCGGGATATATTACAAGCAGAGATAGGAAAAAGAAGGTAGAGATAGACCTAGATCAGACAGACTATTGCTCGCAAATGGTGAAAAATGCAGACTGGAAATTTCAGGAAAATGTGTAGGTTAGCACAGAATAGGAAACAATGAGGGCACGCTTCTAACCAGTTACAGGACTGAAGACCTGATGATGACGACTATTTTTCAGGTGATTAACGCCCATAACAAAATTTGAAATGTGTCCTTCTACACAATGGGAATATTTATTTAATATAATAATGAAAATTCCGTGTTTACCCTTTTATTTCATCCATAGATTTAACTTAATGATGTAATGTATATTCTACTAAAATGTTATATTTTAGAAATTTGAGCTCCTAAGCAAAAACCAATGCCATCTTTAAATTCAGGGCATCAAATTCACATATACAATCAGCTCCAAAAACCCTGGCTCCAGAATAAAAGTTGACCTGTGTTATTTGCTTAAACATATCAGGATTTTCCTGAATTTTTCTTATAACTCATTCGCAAAACCTTAAACAATACTTTTTACGAACTTCTTGAACTAACGTGTATTTGTATGAATGCTTTTTCATAATTTTCCACACCGTGTTATGGCTGATTTCGCATTGAAATAAAACTTGTCATGTAAAAGTTTTAGAATTAGCAGGAAAAAAGACCCACTAGTGTTTTAAGGTTTTCGTGAATAATTGAACTAACATTGTTTTTTAATAATTTTGAAAGAGCCAATGGACGTCTAATTGCTACGTGTGACATTGACGATAATGAACTTAGAAATTTACCTTGCAACGTAAACGTAACAAAAAAATAGCGACCTGTTAACTTTTAGTGGTGAGGGGTATGTTCTATTAAAACAAAGACAATTCTTTTAGAGGTATACAAAGGTTTGACACTTTCATCTGCCTAGAAGGGTTTCTGAATTTTCGCTCCAATAAAAAAACTGGGCGCCAACCCATCTGGAAGTTGGTCTTATTTCGCTAGACAATGAGTGGTCTACAAGATGACTGAAAGACTATTTCTTAATTTGACAGGTTTATAAAATCCTGTGTTCACTTTTTTCTCCTACTAATTTAAACTAAGCACAAATAAGAAAATGGTGACTTTCATCTAACCTACATCAAATACGAATATCTCAATACTGAATAAACACAACCATTCACAAATAAACTAAACTCTACCCTAATTAGCCAACTTGCGTGTACGAGAAAAAGGAAACGAAAAGGAACATGCTAAATTTATTCAAGCCTTATTATCCAGCAGATTTGACTGGTATATGTAAAGCGTGCACCAACGCAACAATCTAGATTCTAATAAATTGTTTGCAAATAATAAAAGGTACGTGCAGAAGATATAAAGCAGATAGATAGCTAAATTTTATTACTTACAGATTTTTGTTCCAGGACAAGGTTCAACCAATCCTCTCTCTGCAACACAAACTCGAGTGTCAGTAATCACTTGAATCCAACAGATGTTGAAAAAGCATGCACTACCGGACCACTTTCACTAGTAATGGGAACTTATTTAACTTCGCGCTCACGTTCGTGTTCAGGAGTGTTTTTCACTAGCAAACCTGAATTTATTAAATTACCCTACTTCCAATTACTTGAAACTTGTCATCACTCGGCACTAGTTGCTTGTCACCCGACTCAAGCTCAAAGCTTGTATGCAAAGAGCTTAATGAATCTAAATAAATTCGATGAATTGCTCCTTTCCATTTTGCAAAGGCGGTATTTCTAAGCTATATTATTTTAGGGGTTTCCAATTTCCTATATTCACAGGATTTGTACGATTTGAACCGAACTTGCGGTTGATGTCAAAGATTTGTCAATGCAAGGAAATATCATGTACTTTCATGGTTGCTATATAATATTAATATCCGCGTCAGTGGGTGGGTCCGATACGTCTTAAATTTTATGACCTTTTACGGTTTCTGTTGGGTATAATAATTTACAATAATTAGGTTCTTTTCAATGTGTAAAATATTTTCGAATTCACGTTCGTAGGTGATTAGTCATGGAAAATATGGTGTTTTTCTAATTTGATGTCTATTGTTAAATCTCCGTTTTTAATTGCTGATTGTAAAAGGATATACCGGGTATTTTACTGTTCGTGTAGTAATTTAATATTATAATAAAATAGCCCTATTTGTAGATTGTAAACCAACCAAGTTCTATAACATTTTATGTATATTTTCATACTAAAGCTCATGAAATAGCTTTTCTATTTATAACGTGCGAGCGTTACAGTATTTTTAAAAATAGTGCAAAAATCTTAGCAAAAGGGCCTGGCCTTAAATGGATATCTTGTTGAAATTTCACAAATCGTTTCCCTTAAATTTCTACCACTTTCTCATGCGTAACTGTTAGTTCAAATACATCAGAATTATTTAATTATTTGAGAGTTATTATAATAAACTATTTGATAGGTATAATACAGAATAAATGAGTAAGTATTAATAAAGTCATAACCAGACTTGACATGATAAGAGTCGATGCCTTTTGTTACAGAATTTTCCCTACATATGAATACATATTAATGCATTTTTTAAGGTTTAACTTTTCATTTTAGGTATAGGGGCATGTTATAGCAAAATATTGCATTTTTTGAGAGCTATCCGATGCAATAGTTAAAAATGCCCCTCTATTTAAATAAATGTAACTTTATATTTTCCTGAAAAAGCTACTAAAACACTCATTAGCTACAACTTTTTAATAAACATTTTTTTCTTAACCTTATCATTTTTGAAATTAACCCATTGGTTTGTTTAGAAATTACACGCTGTATACTTTTCAAGTACGGGAAATTAATACAAATATTATTATATATAAAAAGAATTGTTTTACTCTTATATCATAAAAAATATATAAGACGGCTGAAATACAATTCCTTTAGTATAAATAATGGCAAGACCGTGATCGAGTTTTTTTCTTTTAACTTAAATTTATTACTCATTATGTCCATCTCTACCAAGATGAACACAGGAAATCACTTTTTTGTTTGGAAACAGATTTGTAATGATTTTCATACAATGTACCTGTATAAACTCTACAATACAACATTAATCCTTTATAGCTATTATTACACTAATTAAGACTTCCTAACGAAGAAATTTGTTACGTGCAGTTCCAGCACGCGAATATTTTCATTCTTACGTAATTAAATTTTACATTTCTTACGATCTTTTCACGATCATTTGAATATTTATTCACAATTTCGGCCGCTTTCTAAATTGAAATGCTTGCTTATTCAATACCCTGTAGGTTTTATTAGTATATGTAATTATAATTTAAATACTGAAAATCGACAATATTTCAATACAGTATTGAAGCTGATATTTTTAAAGATTATAAGAACTTTAAAACGTGGTTTGGTTATCAGAATAATTTGTTTTCAAAAGATTATAATGTGTTATGTACATATTTCTGAAAGGTTATTTTGAGGCCGCTTATCTGTAGACTGTACTTAATGTAACTTCATTAATTGGTACACCTTACGGGTACGTGTAATAATTCCTTGAATGTGATGGATATTCGATAACGACGTTTGCTAAGTTGTTGTTTGTATGAACTTTTATTTAACGAAGGACAGTGGCAAAATTTGCAATTTTGATTGGAGATGAATAAATTTGTGTAATGATATTTTCCTAATTTTATCAGTATTCGTAAGTAAACAAGTTCTGTAAAAATGCACAAAGGTCTGCAAAATTAGAAATTCAGTGGGCTCCTACAGTTAATAAACTTATAACACAGGTTTTTAAAAATTAGTTTGTACGAAGCTGTTCCTTTGAGACGTGGAATTTTTCCTACAACTAAACTATATACTGCAATTGGTGCTAAGTTACTTTCAACTAATTCAACCCATCACACTATGTACCGAGCAGGATAATCCGGTATCATCGAGTTAATATAGGTACAGTACATCATGTCCAGCAATAGAAATTGCTGCTTCTACTCTGCGCCGCTTTGATGACTTCCATCGGGAAGAATCGGGTCTGACTTTTTCAAGTCACTCTTCGCGCAACGGGAGGTACTGAGATTGGACTTACTGCACTCGGATTGTCCGAGTGTGCTTATGACGATGACTGTTACTGTGTGGGTATTTATTTAGAGATTAAGTTTTACACTGACTGACCATAAAAACTTTCTATATAAAAATTTAGAGTGCACTATTATTTAAGTGTGACGTTTTTTCTTATTAGTTTTTTTACACCTACAGCAAAATGCATTGCGGCCTGGAGACGGTTTCTTTCTTTTATCGCTGTAGTTTACCGTTACATTTTTTGTATTTACTTATCAAGAGCCAGGTAGATAGGAAAAAAATAGAAGAGTATAGGACGACCTACACCAAGCTGTATTATTCAAATTATTAGAAATGTAGGTTGTGAAGGATATGTAGAACTTTTTAGATTAGCACAGAATAGAAAAGAAGTTAGTGCTGCGTCAAACCGACCTTAAGTAAGGTCGAAAACAAAATGATGAAATGATGATCAAGAGTTACTTACAGACATTATGTAAGTATATGGTTTTCATAATTGTTTTAAATCAAAGATTTAATATTGAGTTAAACAACTGACTGAAAACACTTACTTCACTATATAATTTTTTTGTATATGTTTTAGATAAATGTTAAGATTGAGGGTAACAATTAGTTTGAGGTAGTCAGGAATGTACCTAGATTTTTATACTGTACAAATCCTTAGGGATATGTTTTGGACAAATGTTGTTTTCTATGCGAGTTGGATTTCCTTTTATAACATGTTGATTTCTTAAGGATTTTTAAATAAATGTTCTCTCTTGAGGTTATTTTTTTTTCTGTGTCACCCACCCCACTCTTCGACTTTTGATCTAGCACAACCTTCTTTAGATTCCTTCCTTTTTGTTGCAGTACTTGGTGCGATTTAAATTCTTTGCTTACTTTACTTTTTCGTTCTTGCCCGCACGGAATACCGTAACAAATAGTAAAGTAATTTGTTTAGGGGCGGTAACTGAAATTTATACTAAAAAGGTTTATCATAACTATTTATTATAGCTACTAGTAAATGCTATTGTAGCTAGGAAATACATTAACAGCACAATGTAAATTAAAGCATAATAATGTAAAAAACAAAATATTGTTCAATTTCAAAAAACGCCAACATCATATCACATTTATGGTCTGTACTAAATTGACATATCTATTAATTATTTTCATGAATTCTAAGGTGACTTATTAAAACATCCCTTCGAGTTGTTTTATAAGGACATTTAGTACAACAATGCTTATAATACAGGACATCTCCACATCCTGCCCTATGTCTATATAGATTTGAACGATATTTGTATCGTTTTCCACATTTATTGCAACAGTGCAGTAATTTATCATCATAGGCACCTAAAAATATAATATTCTTTATTATATACAACATTTAAGCAATGGTATAGTAATAGTCATTGAACTTGCTAATTCAAAACTACATAGAAGATTTTTTATATCCTTTAGAAAAAATGATATGTAGTTGTTGATAATTTTTGTAAATGAAAAACCCGTTGTATAAGGATAGGTTTTGTTTCTAAATAGAAATATGGCTAATTGCTAGAAATCCCGTAACTTCCAGGGCAAGAATTTAAAAAAACAAATTAGAAATTCGTACCTCGCTGAGGACAGTTAAGATCCAATAAAGTTATAAAATCCCAGATGTTATAGTTCTCTCTTCTTTCAATTTATGATTAAGCATACCAGTCGATTTTAAATAAATAAAAATTTCTTCACGTACTGTCACAGAAAATAAATAAAAATTTCTAGAAAAATAATTCTAGCCTTTGTTAAAGTTATTGATGACAAATAACGTACCTAAAAGTAAAAGTTAAAACTATTTTCTAACAACTACATAGTTTAAGTTCGATCAGTAATTCTGCATACCGATCAAGATGGATTAAAGTAAAATAATTGGAGTGAACTGTAATGCATTACCAATATTATTTTCAATAGTTCTATCAAAGTGAATCATTTTTCGTTATTATTCAATGATAGAATTAAATCGTTCTTGAACTTAAAAGGAGGCATTATTTCAAAACGTTGTTAATTTGCATGTTATGTACTAAGACACAACTCAGAAGATTCTTGTTTGAGCACAGTTGATGTTGTTCATAGATATGTACAGCGGCAGAAGCGATTATAAGTGATAACTTAAATAACCACACCCTGTCGCGTGACATCTTCAGGACTTGAATGACGGTTTACAAGAAGTTGCATTTAAAAATTTTTATTAAGCTTACAATAGAAACCTTCAAGAAGTTATTTGTATAATTCTAGTACGTCCACAGAATAGTCCAGAATTGATTGTATCACTAAGTTTCCATTCAAGTCTTGATTATAATACTAGCTTTTACTGGAGTCTTGAGCTATAAAGTCGTGCTACGAAATAAATTAATGTTAACAACAGCGATACAATAAATAGCTCTATGTGATATAAATTATTGTAGTGATTGATATAAAGTAACATCTAGCGTTTCGATAGTTAATTATACTGTTTTAATAGCAATTAAGAAATTTTAAGGAATTAGTATTTGTACTGTTAGCGATTAGTTGGAAATAAATTGTCGTGAATGCTTTAGAATATCACTGTCAGCGGCGCAGATTGGATAAAAAATACTGGGGGAAGGGAGTTGCCTAATATCGTAAATAAAATATACATTTTTGAGTTTTTACGTGTTTTTAATTTATAGTGGGTCGGTATGATAAGCAATGGAATGAAACGCGGATTTACAAACAAATACAGTTAACACAAAAAACATAAACACATTGTTTTTATTGCGAAATCAGGTAATGAATGAACTTAGTATAACCGTACATGTACCTACTCGTACTTAGTACACCGCGAATATTAAACGACGTACTGGATTGCACATGATGAATTGGTTAACGAGAGACCTAAAGTCCAAACTATCAAGAACAGTTTGATAGATGTCGAGAACTGTGATGTTGAATCTCTTCTGCGCCTCGGTAGACCGCAAACAGGTCTTCAATCGACGAAGAACACTTGATGATCTTTCAGCTGACGCTATGGTTACTGGTACGGTATCGAAAAGTTTCGTACATTTTGAGACTTCAGGAAGGAACTCGCGCACTGCATGGTCTCTAAGTAAAAACTTCTTGACATCGAGCATACTGCTAATTTCTTTTTCCTTTTTATGAAAATATCGCAAACTATCGAGAGGTAAAGCGCAAATTTTTCGCCATCTACGTCTTTATCAAAAAACGCTCCGATTTTTTGAAGCTGAATTTTAACATCGTTGATGATTGACATGCACTCTTTTCTCCACATAAAGCGCTTTTTGTAGGCCCGTTGAATGGAATCTATCGTTTACACTATTCTTCACTGTGTGGATTATTTCCATGTACATTTGTTGATAATTATGTTTTCCGTTCTGAATGGACCTGCACCTTGACGAAATTCTAGATTACTAGAACGGGTGGAATGGCTTGCGGTTTCAGTTAAACTAGGTCTAACCAAATTAGTGAAGTCTTTCGTGAGAAATCAGGTTAAGACAGGTTCCCGAAAAAACGCAGCAGCTCTTCTATAATAAGAGTGGCAGAGACTATAGGGGTCGGTATGCCATTCAAAGCACACTACTGCGATGGAGAAGGCAACGGAACTACCACATTACATCCCAACTACACAGCATACTAAAATTGTTAATTAAGATGATAGCATCTTCTGGGGTAAAAGATTCCGGAGTTAAAATAGTTCCCCACTTGAATGTCTAGGAGGGCACTACTTCGGAGGATGTGATCGCGAAGTTGAAAGGAAGAGCCAAAAACATGTTGCAAGTCTGAGCGTGGGAATGTCAAAAATAGGAAGCAAGCTGGTAAGCTAAATAACTTAAAAATTGAAATAGATCGGCTAGCATTAGACATAGTAGAGATTAGCAAAGTTTGGTGGACAGAGGCGGGAGATTTTTGGAGCGGAGACTTCAAGTGGTGGTAAGACCTTTTGGAGTAGATTCGTTTCCAGACAAAATTATTTCACCAGCAAGAAGAAATCAAAACAATTGTTACACCCTTTAAAGAAATTTCAATTACAATAGACAGACTAATTTCTTATAAAGAAAAGTTTAAAATTGAAAAGCATCAAACTCGCTACAAATTCTGTAAACACACGGCGCTCTGCCTAATTTGCAATAAGTTATTGTAGAAATAGAGAATGCCATAAAAATGATAGTGATACTATTAAATAAATAACCTGCCAGTGTCAGCAAAAGAAGTGCAATATTTGTGAGAATTGTTTTTAGTTTTACATATGCTTGAAGAAAGACGAGTCAACGTGACAAAAATATAACTTTAAAATTCGAAGTGGCCAATATTTTGTGCTCTGAAATTTGTAATCTAAAACGGAAAATTAATATTGATCCACCTTGTATAATTCTGATTTCATGTAGAGTAGTATCCAGTTAGCAAGACATTTCAATAACATTGTTAGTTCTATCAAACTCATAAACTTAAGAACTACAAAAACATAATTTTAGTTTGGTTAAATACATTTGGGAACGGAACTTAGGTTTATAAATTAATTTAAACCACAAAGGGCAGTTCAAATATTTATTTCAGTCAAATATCACAGCAAAATCATGTCATTTAAAGAAAGCTTTCAAATTATGAAGTAAATAACCGTGAACAAACTAATAGAAACATTTCATAATATAATTATTCCAAATTTAAAAACGCTTTAAAAATTTTGGTTAAATAAAATGGAATTAAGGGATACAAGCATACAGGTGTCGTTATAATATAAAGTAAGCCTAAACAACCGCATAATCAAGTTCATACAGGGTAGAAAACCATAGACGCTTAGTAGTTAAACCCACCAATATCAAGCTTCAGATAATTAATTATATAATTAAATACAAAGTGACAAGATTTTCATGTATCTATTTTAAACTGCTAGAATAGTAAAATAATCGCATGACACATAGCTTTTGCATGACAGTATCATATGAATTTACACCTGATTTACGTGACATCATATCTTCCATTAAACATATTGAGAGTGGGGAAAAACGGACGAACGCTAGCGAGTGAACAAAGGACAAGTGATAATTAATTATCCTCGAATCCTCAACAAAGCCGCAGGTGCGAATAAACGTGAACATATACTCGTAGATTCCCGTGTGTTATGAACTAACTATTGGGCAGAACGTGGTGCTCCACGAATTTTTGACTCACAACGGTCACAAATGGAAACGAATTAGTTCATAGTACAAAAATACAAATGAATCGTCCTGGCTAATAATGGAATCCTTGTTCACCTGAAGGCGTAAAGTGTAAGTTATTAGTTTGTTTGCAATTGTTGTTTTACTTGTATTGTGGCATTTATGCATTGTTTTGCTGAAGTGTTGATAAATTTAGACAACCCTCACTTGAAGTACAGCCTAGTGTTAAATACTTAAATTTATATAATCTGGACATTACAAGTTTATTGCAAATCATTGTGACATTTAATTATAAAGGTGATGATTAATTAAGAATGAATTGATAATAAAATTTTACTATTATTTAATGTACTTGCTTACAGGAATATGTTTAGGGCATTGATGTTAATATTAAAGTAAGTAAATTTAAAATTGTCATACGCATGTCTATTCACAAAAATAATGAAATAATGTTATTATAAAATAGATTTAGGTGATGTCATGAAGTGAAATTTGTTGTTTTATTTACTTGGTGACAGAGTGTAAAAGAAATTCCATTTCGTCAAGAAGGTATTTAAACTCCTCCCGAAATACTCGTCGTCTAGGGGATTGTCACAAACTATATTACACTAGATGGATTGGCGCTAATAATTTGACAGGGTTGAAATTTCAAGATAAGTGGTTGGTAACGTTGCTTGAAATTTCACCTAGTGAACAGTTACATCACATTTCTATTTCTTGTATTATTTTCCATAGGGACTCACTCGCGCACCACTGTAGTCCGCTATAGCACCCTTATTTTGTTACGGAATTCTCGCCCCTTCTGGGCAATTCCAAATTTAATAATATAATGCTCCGTTCACCTGTGACAAATTTCTTGTATTTTTTCCCTTTACAAGCACCGTATCTTGAAGTTTCCGATTGTAATTGAAACAAAATATTACCTAAATCAATTGTTAAAACAAATAAGGAATATCTATGGTGGTAGAAAAGCGTCATCACAGTTTGACAAATTTATTGAAACTAACTTCAGTTTCATACGAACAATTTTTTTTTATACTGAAAATAAAATTCTGTATATTACTTTAAAAGTCTGTTATTTTTGAATAAAAATATATTTATGATTTGAGCCCTGATTACAAATTTAAATGCGTTCTATTTTATTATTGCGTTAAAAAAAAGATTAATGTGAATGACAATATTAGTTGAAACTTTGAGGTCCAGAGATTTATCAATATGATCTACCTATGAGGCGCCGTTTGTGTCTATAATAAATACTGAAATATATATTTTTTCTAATATATATGTAAAATATTTTGTAATATATATTTTTCAAATATATATATATATATATATATATAAATATATATATGTTTAAAATATATATATATATATATTTAAAATATATATATATATATATATATATTAAAATATATATATATATACATATATTTAAAAATATATATATTTAAAATATATATATATATATATATATATATATATTATATATTTAAAATATATATATATATATATATATACATATATTTAAAAATATATATATTTAAAAATATATATATTACTCATATTTAGACCAGGGTAGAAAATTAAATAATCAAATCAAATAATTTTAATTACCGTGTATAAGGAATTTCATTAAATAATACGCTTTATTAAAACCTTGAAGCATAAATAAACTCGGTCGTTTCAGTAAAAATAAGAAATTTAAATTATCTATAAGACGCTTTACATCAAAAGAAGCAGTATTGAAAAGCGCAGTGGATAATTTAATTATTCCTAAACAAATGGAAATTACGTGCAAAGTTTATATTAATTAACTCTATTTTAAATAACTGGTAGTAAAACAAAGTGTACATATAATAATTAATATTTAAGGTGTATTCGCTAAAAATGAAAAGGATGGAAATCAATTAAACCGTTAATAACATATAATAAGCATAAAAGGCTTGTGAAAACCCAATAATAGTCAAATCGTAGGAAGGTTATTTAAAATGTTACCTTTGAACACCCCTGCGTGTTTTTAAAAGGCAATTTCAAGTTAATTTGTTTGGATAAACATGTTGATTCTAAGGATATTGGAAACGATCAGATGCTTTAGCAGGAAATACAGAACACCTGCGTATTTTTAAAAAAGCTCATTCTGCGTAAATTTGGCAAATAATTAATGTTTCAAAGAATCTTGGAGAAACCGGGGCTTAGTATTCACGAGAATGTGCGATACGGGGTTATTAAACCAAGATAACAGTCCATGTGGACTAAAATAATCGATAATAAAGAATATCAATTTGCACCAATACGAACAGGTTAGAGAAGGAAAGAGAAAATGCGTCAAGCAAAGACACATATTGTAAAAGGCGGGATTTAAGCAACGTCATGGAGTTGCGATTGGTTAAAAATAGGATGCATATATCAGAGGTAGAACAACAATTTCTGTATAAAAGTAATTAGTTTTTCTCGGACAACTTTGCGGGCCGTGTTGAAATTTTCTGAGATCTCAATGGGGTGAGTACTAAATTCATAAAAATCGACGTGCAGGCTACAGACTGGGAACGTAGAATGAGGAATTCGTTGGAATTACCCGTTTTAGGGAACAAAGCGACGTGTCGGCTATTCGCTATATATACAGGCGGGAATATGTGTTTCTCTCTCTTAGACTCTTAGACTTTCGATGATTCGATGCGTTAAAAGCTCGTGCATCCGCGACTTGATATTAAACAGTGCATTTTAGTTTGATTAAATAATTTAAAGTGTGCTAGTATATTTTAGTGACTCAAAATAGTTGGTTATTTTACGTGCTAACATGAATGTACTTCAGTGCACTTAGATACAAGGTAATAAAAGTTTATTATCACGGTACCAATCAGTAAAATTTACAACGACAAATGTATACCCAAAAGTAGGCAGTTTTGGCGTATATTGGTAATATTGGTAAAAGGAAGTATGAATTTCTTTGCTATTTTGCGGGGTGTTAATGACTAAATGGTTCGTAAATGTGTCTGCATCCACTGAACCAGAGGCAGATATACACAGATGAGTTCCGGAAAAGCCTAGAAACAACTTTAAATTAATGGTGATGGAGAACATTTTTAAAGCGTTGACAACTTGAAGCTGTAAATAGAATCCGGTTGGAATGGTGTGATTTACAAAAGGGACGATTACACTGAAGCTACGAGGACAATAACCTTCAGGTAAATTGTACTATTTTGTTTGACATTTTTGTGTGTATTGAATGACTTTATAATTGATTTACTTTAAATGGACATGAGTGGAATTTTTCTAACCATAAAAATTTAATTTTAAGATGAAATTTGCTTGTTTAAGTAAAAAGGGTATTTTGTTTTGATGTTCGGGAATAGGATGAAACTTTGGGTAGGTCTTTGAGCTCAATTAGACAAACCTGGTTAATTAACGTAAAGGGGTGGTAGATGCTCCTTTATACTCAGACTCCGGTCTGCTTATCTTGTTATATTAATTAGTAGGCATCCAACAAGGACTTTAATTTTGGATGCACAGTAAAATGATAATAAAATTAATCCGGAAATTCTGTTTAAAACTGAATTTTATGTTCAAATTTAATTTGAAAATTTAATGTATTCTGAATATTGATGTAAATAGAGTTAACGTTGATGTTTGTGGTAGGAATGTGTTGTTTAATTTTTATGATTGAGAATGGAAGTTATCTAGAAGAGCAGCCGAGGCGATTAACAGAAGGAATCAACGGACCAGGTGATTTAAAAGGTTTCACAGCATTCTTGACGCCCAAACTGTGGGGCTCGAATGTTTTTTTTTTTAAAGGGCCAGTACGCACAGGTAATTCAAGAGGTTTCACAGCATTCTATATTTAAAAAATATATATATTTAAAAATATATATATTTAAAAAATATATATATATATATATATTTAAAAATATATATTTAAATATATATATATATATATATATATATATATATTTAAAAAATATATATATTTAAAAATATATATACATTTAAAAAATATATATATTTAAAAAATATATATATATTTAAAAATATATATTTAAAATATATATATATATATATATATATATATATATTTAAAAATATATATATTTAAAATATATATATACATTTAAAAAATATATATATTTAAAAAATATTTTACTTATATATTAGAAAGGCGCTGTTCTTATTCTGAACGCGTGCGTCTATTAGAGATCGCACGTTTTCAGAGTTAAGCACTCTCGCTCTGGTCAGTACTTGGGTGGGTGGACACTGTTTTTTTAGGAGCGTACATATACATATAGCAGTTGCAGGACCGTGTAGCACATCTCGACATGCACATAAATAATTATTTAACAATCCTGTACACGAGTTCAATGCAAATTTCGGTGCTGCATGTGATTTTCGCTTGACATACATTTTATTTATTATACCTGTTGATGGTTGCAAGACGCCGACACAAAGGAGGGTTACTTACAATCGTAGAAGAGAGTGCTTGCTATTATGTAATGATTATACGACTAATTGCTCGTCTTTCAGTCTACTTTTCGGCTGTCGTTTATTAAATTTTTGAGTAATTTTAAGAAAACGCGGAGTTTGAATATTTGCTAGATGCATTCTCATAAGCACTTTACATACCCGGAACGCGACATTTCCATATAAAGTTGGGGTTGTGTAATTTAATAAAAATTACAAAGTGAGGGAAAGCTACGATATTCCAGCGTAAAAAAAAATGACAACCACACGCGGTGTGTTCCCAAGCGGTCACCCACCCAAGTTCTGACCGCGCTCAACGTTGCTTAACTGCGGTAATCGGACGAGAAGCTGTGCTTTTCAACATGCTATCGTCGTCATCTATACTTAATGTCGCATTCCGGGTATGTAAAGTGCTTATGAGAATGCATCTAGCAAATATTCAAACTCCGCGTTTGTTAAATAATTATTTATGTGCATGTCGAGATGTGCTACACGGTCCTGCAACTGCTATATGTATATGTACGCTCCTAAAAAAAACAGTGTCCACCCACCCAAGTACTGACCAGAGCGAGGGTGCTTAACTCTGAAAACGTGCGATCTCTAATAGACGCACGCGTTCAGAATAAGAATAGCGCTTCTATCGGGCGGTAGTCCAATGCAAAATTATATATATATATTACTCATATTTAGACCAGGGTAGAAAATTAAATAATCAAATCAAATAATTTTAATTACCGTGTATAAGGAATTTCATTAAATAATATGCTTTATTAAAGCCTTGAAGCATAAATAAACTCGGTCGTTTCAGTAAAAGTAAGAAATTTAAATTATCTATAAGACGCTTTACATCAAAAGAAGCAGTATTGAAAAGCGCAGTGGATAATTTAATTATTCCTAAACAAATGGAAATTGCGTGCAAAGTTTATATTAATTAACCCTATTTTAAGTAACCGGTAGTAAAACAAAGTGTACATACAATAACTAATATTTAGTTAGGATTCACTAAAAATTAAAGGCTATTATTTTAATTGGAGTTAATTGAACCATTATTAATAATAAGCATAAAACTTGTAAAAACCCAATAAAACGCAAATCGTAGAAGGGTATTTAAAATGTTACGTTTGAAAACACCTGCGTGTTTTTAAAAGGCAATTTCAAGTTAATTTGTTTGGATAAACATATTGATTCTAAGGATATTGGAAACGATCAGATGCTTTAGCAGGAAATACAGAACACCTGCGTATTTTTAAAAAGCTCATTCTGCGTAAATTTGGCAAATAATTAATGTTTCAAAGAATCTTGGAGAAACCGGGACTTAGTATTTACGAGAATGTGCGATACGGGTTTATTAAACCCAGAGAACAGTCCGCGTGGACTAAAATATAATCGATAATGAAGAGTGTCAAGTTGCACCAATACGAACAGGTTAGAGAAGGAAAGAGAAATGCGTCAAGCAAAGACACATATTTTAAAAGGCGGGATTTAAACAACGTCAGGGGGTTGCGATTGGTTGGAAATAGGATGCATATATCAGAGGTAGAACAACAATTTCTGTATAAAAGTAATTAGTTTTTCTCGGACAACTTTGCGAGCCGTGTTGAAATTTTCTGAGATCTCAATGGGGTGAGGACTAAATTCATAAAAATCGACGTGCAGGCTACAGACTGGGAACGTAGAATGAGGAATTCGTTGGAATTACCCGTTTTAGGGAACAAAGCGACGTGTCGGCTATTCGCTATATATACAGGCGGGAATATGTGTTTCTCTCTTAGACTCTGAGACTTTCGACGATTCGATGCGTTAAAAGCTCGTGCATCCGCGACTTGATTTTAAACAGTGCTTTTAGTTTGATTAAATAATTTAAAGTGTGCTAGTATATTTTAGTGACTCAAAATAGTTGGTTATTTTACGTGCTAACATGAATGTACTTCAGTGCACTTAGATACAAGGTAATAAAAGTTTATTATCACGGTACCAATTAGTAAAATTTACAACGACAAATGTATACCCAAAAGTAGGCAGTTTTGGCGTATATTGGTAATATTGGTAAAAGGAAGTATGAATTTCTTTGCTATTTTTCGGGGTGTTAATGACTAAATGGTTCGTAAATGTGTCTGCATCCACTGAACCAGAGGCAGATATACACAGATGAGTTCCGGAAAAGCCTAGAAACAACTTTAAATTAATGGTGATGAAGAACATTTTAAAGCGTTGATAACTTGAAGCTGTAAATAGAATCCGGTTGGAATGGTGTGATTTACAAAAGGGACGAGTACACTGAAGCTACGAGGACAATAACCTTCAGGTAAATTGTACTATTTTGTTTGACATTTTTGTGTGTATTGAATGACTTTATAATTGATTTACTTTAAATGGACATTAGTGGAATTTTTCTAACCATAAAATTTAATTTTAAGATGAAATTTGCTTGTTTAAGTAAAAGGGTATTTTGGTTTGATGTTCGGGAATAGGATGAAATTTTGGGTAGGTCTTTGAGCTCAATTAGACAAACCTGGTTAATTAACGTAAAGGGTGGTAGATACTCCTTTATACTCAGACTCCGGTCTGCTTATCTTGTTATATTAATTAGTAGGCATCCAACAAGGACTTTAATTTTGGATGCACAGTAAAATGATAATAAAATTAATCCGGAAATTCTTTTTAAAACTGAATTTTATGTTCAAATTTAATTTGAAAATTTAATGTATTCTGAATATTGATGTAAATAGAGTTAACGTTGATGTTTGTGGTAGGAATGTGTTGTTTAATTTTTATGATTGAGAATGGAAGTTATCTAGAAGAGGAGCAGCCGAGGCGATTAATAGGAGAAAGACGACGGACCAGGTAATTCAAGAGGGAACACAGCATCTTTGGCGACCACAACGTGAGGGCTCGAGTTCCAAATAAAAATTTTGTTATTTTATTCCAGGAAACTGGCGATCTGAGAGAGAGAGTTTCTGTGTGTGTATAAATTTAAGAGTATTTTAGAGTGTGTGTGAGTGATTTGAACGTATGCAGAGAAAGGAGTGGTTAAGGAGTCAAGGAGTGGAAATTGGAAGTGACGATAGTGCATTGTGTGAGAAAATTTCGAAAATGGAAGAAGCTGGAGGCAGTAGAGATCAGTCGAGGACGGAATCAGGAGAAACAGGAAATGAGTTAATGATGAGAATGTTAGAGGAAATGCGATTAGCTAGGGAAGAATCGAATAGAGCGATGGAGGAGTCTAACAGAAAATTAGAGCTGCTAAGCGATGAATCTAATAGAGCTAGGGAGGAGTCCAACCAAAAATTAGAGCAGATAAGCGGGAAAATTGAGCAGTCGACTAAAGAATTTACAGAGTTTAAAAATAGTCTTACCGTAAAAATGGGGAAGTAGAAAATAGGGTTGAAAAAATGAGCGTGATATCACAGGTCTTCGACAGGAAATGGGACATTTAAGGTCCGAAGTACGCATTTTCTGTGAAGAAGAAATAAACGTAAAATGACTGAAGTAACGGACTCATGTAGGGATCAGTTAGGCAGGGTAGAACGCGAAGTTAGTAGTATTAAATACAACATGTCAAATTTAACGGGGATGGTCCCAGATTTTATACAGGTAGCGTATCATTGGACCAACACATGAAGTTTTATGGTGATAACAGGGTAAATCCACAAATTTTTATTAATAGTGTAAGAAATCTAGTGGGAAATTTATTTGACGAACAGACTAAACTAAATACGATAAAGGCTTTATTAAAGGACAACGCGGAAGCATGGTACAATTTAGTAGGACAGGACATAGACACGTATCAGAACTTTGAAAACAAATTTTACAACATTACTGGAGTGATCACAAACAAGATCAGATTAGGGACGACTTGATTACAGGAAAATTTAAGGGAGAGTTTGCAGGTTCTAGGGAGCAATATGCCATCCGCAAGTACAGTGTGGCCAAACAACTGAATCCACCATTGACGGACAGACAGATTATCAAGTACCTATCACGACATTTTGAACTGGAAATTAGACAACACGTGGCCTTACAAAACATCACAGAACGGGAGACATTTTAGAGTATTTACAGAGATATGACGATGTATGTGTTGGACGGACAAGAGATACGAGAACGAAACGTTAACACAGTTAGGTTTGACAACAGGACACCGAATTATCCGAGACGGCCTGACTACAACAGAAATTTTCGACCGAATTGGGAACGACGAGGACAGGAATACAGCAGCAATAGTGCGACTAGGGGACCGACGCCAAGACCTAGTTACACGAGACAGAACAGTTTACCGGAAGTAAACAGGACTGTGACCAGCACGCCGAATAGAGATAGGGACACGGATATTAACACGAGGAGGACGTACGCACAGGTTGTAGAAGGACAACCAGGACCAAGCACGGAAAACAGGATGAGACAGGATTTTTAGAACGCGACAGACCACTAGATTTCTGTGTAAATGTATACGAACATCCACGTGAATTTTTCAAAATTGAGGAGGAAGTAGAGCCAGAAACTGAGGAAAAATTATGTTTGCCAATTATTAATTTAGAAATTTTTGAGAATAATGTAGAAGTATTACTTGATACAGGGGCAGAGGCGAGTTTAATATCGGAGGAATTCGTCAGCAAAATTAGGGATAAGGTTTGTGATAGAATTATGCCTATAAAACGTAGCCATTTAGTAGCTCAAATAAAAGAAGTTTGCTGTAGTAAATAGTGTTGTGGTGCTTAGGATAGATATAGGAGGTTTAAGCTGTGAACAGGAGTTTGTAATTGTACCTGGACTGAAGTTTCAGAGCATTTTAGGTGTTGACTGTATGATGAAGTTAGGGGTTTTGATAGATATGGAAAGGAAGGTAGTAAGGATTAAGGATAGGGTAGTGCCATGGAAGGGCAGTTATGAAGTCACAGAGGATGACACGGGGTTTAGTATTAATGTAGTAGAGGTAGAGGATGATGAAGGTAAACAGATCAACACGATAAGATGTCCAGAGGATAGGAGAGTAGAGGTTCAAGCTTTAGTACAAGAAAATGCAGAATTAGTGGGGTAGAAGCAGCATATCGGGAGCAGGTGAAGGCAGAATTATTTTTGACGAGGTTAAGTGGCAAGTTTGTTTTAATAAAGTAGATTTAAGGGATTCATTCTGGCGGATTCCATTACACAAAAATTCTAGAAGGTACATAGGATTTTCCATAGAGGAAAAATCGATAATTGTAAAGTAGTATCGTTTGGTTTGTCGGCAGAAAAGGAAATAAGAATAAATAAGAAACAGACAAGTGTAGGGACTGAAGAAGAAGTGATATTTAAGAGTCAGGATAAGAGGGATGATAAGTTTATTGTATGTGAGATAATAGAGATGTTAAGTATAGATATAGAAGGGGGAGAGATAGGGATGAAGAGTATTAGGATGGTAAGAAGGAAGACTTGGAGGGTCAAGAAGAGAGTTAGATTTAAATAACTTAAGGAACAAAGGATAGAGATAGGTGAACTTTAGTATAAATAGAATAGGGATAGCATAGGTGTATATAAAAGAGTAGAAGTAAGTGGGTATAGAAAATAAAGCTAGATATAGGACACATATGGGAGATAATTAGGAATAGGTTTAGGATGAGGATAAAGAGTAAATGTAGGAAGATAATAAGATAGGTTAAGTATAGATATTTTATATAAGATTAGTGGAGAGTTAGGAATAGAGTAAGAGTAGGATAGGCATATAGGATTAGGTAGGGGGAAGTAAAGTATAGTGAAGAGTAGTTAAAAGTTAGGAATAGGAATAGGTATATAGGATGTATATAGGATTAGATGGATAAGTAGGATGAAGTTAGGGATAATTTCAGTTTATAGAAGTAGGTGAGAGTTAGGAATAGGATAGGGATATAGGATAGGTGTAAATATTTTTTGGATTGGAGACAAAGTAGGTAAGTTAGATAGATAAGGATAGAGAGAGATAGGCAAAATTTTGTAAAGATTTTTGGCAGTCTAAATATTTGATATTTGCATTCAAATAAGTGGGATTATTTGTATTCAAATAGGGGAAAATACTCATATTTAGACCAGGGTAGAAAATTAAATAATCAAATCAAATAATTTTAATTACCGTGTATAAGGAATTTCATTAAATAATACGCTTTATTAAAACCTTGAAGCATAAATAAACTCGGTCGTTTCAGTAAAAGTAAGAAATTTAAATTATCTATAAGACGCTTTACATCAAAAGAAGCAGTATTGAAAAGCGCAGTGGATAATTTAATTATTCCTAAACAAATGGAAATTACGTGCAAAGTTTATATTAATTAACCCTATTTTAAGTAACCGGTAGTAAAACAAAGTGTACATACAATAACTAATATTTAGTTAGGATTCACTAAAAATTAAAGGCTATTATTTTTAATTGGAGTTAATTGAACCATTATTAATAATAAGCATAAAACTTGTAAAAACCCAATAAAACGCAAATCGTAGAAGGGTATTTAAAATGTTACGTTTGAAAACACCTGCGTGTTTTTAAAAGGCAATTTCAAGTTAATTTGTTTGGATAAACATATTGATTCTAAGGATATTGGAAACGATCAGATGCTTTAGCAGGAAATACAGAACACCTGCGTATTTTTAAAAAGCTCATTCTGCGTAAATTTGGCAAATAATTAATGTTTCAAAGAATCTTGGAGAAACCGGGACTTAGTATTTACGAGAATGTGCGATACGGGTTTATTAAACCCAGATAACAGTCCGCGTGGACTAAAATATAATCGATAATGAAAGAGTGTCAAGTTGCACCAATACGAACAGGTTAGAAAAGGAAAGAGAAAATGCGTCAAGCAAAGACACATATTTTAAAAGGCGGGATTTAAGCAACGTCAGGGGTTGCGATTGGTTAAAATAGGATGCATATATCAGAGGTAGAACAACAATTTCTGTATAAAAGTAATTAGTTTTTCTCGGACAACTTTGCGAGCCGTGTTGAAATTTTCTGAGATCTCAATGGGGTGAGGACTAAATTCATAAAATCGACGTGCAGGCTACAGACTGGGAACGTAGAATGAGGAATTCGTTGGAATTACCCGTTTTAGGAACAAAGCGACGTGTCGGCTATTCGCTATATATACAGGCGGGAATATGTGTTTCTCTCTTAGACTCTGAGACTTTCGACGATTCGATGCGTTAAAAGCTCGTGCATCCGCGACTTGATTTTAAACAGTGCTTTTAGTTTGATTAAATAATTTAAAGTGTGCTAGTATATTTTAGTGACTCAAAATAGTTGGTTATTTTACGTGCTAACATGAATGTACTTCAGTGCACTTAGATACAAGGTAATAAAAGTTTATTATCACGGTACCAATTAGTAAAATTTACAACGACAAATGTATACCCAAAAGTAGGCAGTTTTGGCGTATATTGGTAATATTGGTAAAAGGAAGTATGAATTTCTTTGCTATTTTTCGGGGTGTTAATGACTAAATGGTTCGTAAATGTGTCTGCATCCACTGAACCAGAGGCAGATATACACAGATGAGTTCCGGAAAAGCCTAGAAACAACTTTAAATTAATGGTGATGAAGAACATTTTAAAGCGTTGATAACTTGAAGCTGTAAATAGAATCCGGTTGGAATGGTGTGATTTACAAAGGGACGAGTACACTGAAGCTACGAGGACAATAACCTTCAGGTAAATTGTACTATTTTGTTTGACATTTTTGTGTGTATTGAATGACTTTATAATTGATTTACTTTAAATGGACATTAGTGGAATTTTTCTAACCATAAAATTTAATTTTAAGATGAAATTTGCTTGTTTAAGTAAAAAGGGGTATTTTGGTTTGATGTTCGGGAATAGGATGAAATTTTGGGTAGGTCTTTGAGCTCAATTAGACAAACCTGGTTAATTAACGTAAAGGGGTGGTAGATACTCCCTTTATACTCAGACTCCGGTCTGCTTATCTTGTTATATTAATTAGTAGGCATCCAACAAGGACTTTAATTTTGGATGCACAGTAAAATGATAATAAAATTAATCCGGAAATTCTTTTTAAAACTGAATTTTATGTTCAAATTTAATTTGAAAATTTAATGTATTCTGAATATTGATGTAAATAGAGTTAACGTTGATGTTTGTGGTAGGAATGTGTTGTTTAATTTTTATGATTGAGAATGGAAGTTATCTAGAAGAGGAGCAGCCGAGGCGATTAATAGGAGAAAGACGACGGACCAGGTAATTCAAGAGGGAACACAGCAATATATATATATATATATATATATATTTCATTGTTACTTAATTCAATATATATATATATATATATATATATAATATATATAATATAATGTCTAAGGGAGCTACTAAGAGTTATAAGGGTTGTTTAGTACAAGGTAGTATATGCCAAACAAAAATAATCCACATATTTGATCACATAAACTTAAAAATGTATGTTTGCCGTATTTTATGTATACTAAAATACCATTCAAATATAGTAGTTGAAATTAAGTGCCAAAAGGCAATTTTAAAATGACTAAGTGACGTAATAAGATGTGCAGTGCTCAAGGGTTTATACCGAGTTTGAATTTTAAAAGCCTTGGAAAGTACATTTGCCGTCCAAAAGCCGGATGCGTCTATGAATGTTCACTATCAACATGAATCCAGGGTCAAGTATAATTTATTTTGGTTTCATTTTCTATAGAATCAACTTTTGGACAATATTTGTAAACTCAAAATTATTAGTTATAACAACGTAAAATATGATTGGTGGAATGTAAAGATTTAGGACATATATTAGAATTTAATGTGATTATGAAATTGTATAAAAGACATGAACTTTGGTATGTGCGACACGAACGTAGTTATTTGTTATGAACTTTAAGATGTAGTTGGCTAGTAGAGAGTTAACATGGTCGCCTTAGAGAGTAAACAAAGGGGATTTTTTTCGAACCAATTTTGTAAAAAGACGTGTTTTCATAACTGTGCTAATTTGTATACAGATATTTAAAAGTAAATAAAAATAGTTGTTTTAAAAGGAGTTTTCAATTGAATAAAGTGGTAAAGAAACAAGCATCGAAAGTATAAAGTGAATAGTAGTGATTGTGCGACGGTAAAATATTGGATTTGGAGAGTGGTTTAAAGGCAGCAGGTCAGCGAGAGTGGTTATATAGATTTGAAGTGATATTGGAGAGCGGTTTAAAAGGTAGCAGGACATCGGGAGTGGATATACATAGGAAAGAAGTTGGATATTGGAGAGCGGTTTGAAGGTAGCAGGAGCATCGAGCAAAAAGAAATAGGAACGAGTAGATTGGGATTAGATACGGAGAAGCGGACGGATTTATAGAAAACAAGGATTCGAAGCGGAGATTAGCATAAGGAAGTTGTAGCACTGATTTTCTAAATTCTAAATTTGGGTTAATCATTTCAGGTATTGGGAGCAGTTAAAATTCAAGGACACCTGGAAGCGGCACGAAAATTCAAGAACATCATTGTGAAGACGCATACGGTGATAAGGATTTTGAGCCAGCATTCAGGGAGGCATCAACGGAGTATAGACCAGGTGAGTGTTTAAATATATCTTTAATACGTCAAAAATAGTCATACAAATTTTGGTTGTAATTGAATTTGGCACATAGCAACTTTGATCTTATTAGAAAATTTGGCATATACAAAAGTAGAGTATCAATTTTAGTAGTAAAACAAAAGAGTGCACTTTGGTTGGACTTAGCACATCTACTTATAACGGAACCCACTATAAGTAGTTTGAACACCCTGAGATTAAGAGCTTAAATAGTCGAGGCATTGCAATAAATAATTAATTAAAGAACCAACCAAACGGTGCAAGTACGGGCGTGCATTAGGTGTGCACATTTTAAAAGTTTATAAAATAAAGGGTAGAATATAGGTGGAACTCAAAGTAGGGCGGTTTAATATATGTTTAAACCCAAAAGGGGCAGTATAATATAATATATATATATATATATATATATATATATATATATAAGATCTGTTGGTTTCTTGGGATGCACTCGTTCGTAAAATAAGAACTATAATGTCAAATTGTAACGTTTATTCTGACGTTTCGGCATGAATATTTTTTTAATCATAGACTAAAATATGATGAATTTAGTTTTGTGGTTAAAACAGTATAGGTAATCTACTTACATAATTACCATGACTTAAAGAACTTCTACATTTAAAAACTAATACATAAATTACAGTTATAACTTTTGACAATTATGAAAACAATAACAAATATTTACAAAAGCTAACTATGTGTACAATGCTAATTTTAGTAAAATAAAAATTATAAAAGAAAAATAGAAAGAGCTTAAATAACTAATATGAGGTTGTAAATTTTATAAAATTATTAGTTAGTGATAAGTATAACGATTGGAAATTGACTTGAAATTAGAAAAATATAAAGGAAACGTAAAAAAAAAGGGGGGGGTGGTGGTAAGATTTTAGGGACGAAATGTTTGTTTTATTAGTGGAATCTAAATTAACGGTCTGTGAAAGTGAATATTATTTAAATTTATATAGCGAAGAATATACTATATTTAAGTTGTTGGTATCTTGTTTGCTGTTGAGTGGGTTAGGTTGTTGTAGAATGTGAAAGGATTCCAGGAACAACTACCACAAAGACTATTCCTGGAATCCTTTCACATTCTACAACAACCAACCCACTCAACAGCAAACAAGATACCAACAACTTAAATATAGTATATTCTTCGCTATATAAATTTAATAATATTCACTTTCACAGACCGTTAATTTAGATTCCACTAATAAAACAAACATTTCGTCCCTAAAATCTTACCACCACCCCCTTTTTTACGTTTTTCATATTTTTCTAATTTCAAGTCAATTTCAATCGTTATACTTATCACTAACTAATAATTTTATAAAATTTACAACCTCATATTAGTTATTTAAGCTCTTTCTATTTTTTCTTTTATAATTTTTTATTTTACTAAAATTAGCATTGTACACATAGTTAGCTTTTAAATATTTGTTATTGTTTTCATAATTGTCAAAAGTTATAACTGTAATTTATGTATTAGTTTTTAAATGTAGGAGTTCTTTAAGTCATGGTAATTATGTAAGTAGATTACCTATACTGTTTTTAACCACAAAACTAAATTCATCATATTTTAGTCTATGATTAAGGCAAAATATTCATGCCGAAACGTCAGAATAAACGTTACAATTTGACATTATAGTTCTTATTTTACGAACGAGTGCATCCCAAGAAACCAACAGATCTATATATATTACTACCGTTCGAGAAACTACCTATTTATATATATATATATATATATATATATTTTTAAATATATATATTTTAAATATATATATTTTTAAATATATATAGATATTTTTAAATATATATATATATTTTAAATATATATATTTTTTAAATATATATATATATATATATATATATTTAAATATATATATATATTTTAAATATATATATTTTTAAATATATATATATATATATATATATATATATTTTAAATATATATATATTTTAAATATATATATATATATATATATATATATATTAAATATATATATATATATATATATATATTTTAAATATATATATTTTTTAAATATATATATATATATATTTTTTAAATATATATATTTTTTAAATATATATATATTTTTTAAATATATATATTTTTTAAATATATATATTTTTTAAATATATATATTTTTAATATATATATATTTGAAAAAAATATATATTACAAAATATTTTACATATATATTAGAAAAAATATATATGTCAGTTTTTATTATAGACACAAACGGCGCCTCATATCTACCAGCTTACGTGCTATATTTATAAACTACACATTATTCTGGTTCAAATGTAGAATCAGCGACTGTTCGTACACTGGAGAATAGTACGTGAAATGTGGACATATTAATTCCCCTAAGAATTAAATATATTACAATATGAATTGTACCTCATTTAAAATCTCCAGTAGCTTTTCGAAATATTAAATTTTCTACTAATGTAATCAAAATGACTAAACCCTTAAAACTGTAAAGTTTTTTAATATCAACAAGACAGAACCTTTACAAACTTCTGATAGTATTTGATTTGTACATCTCTCTTATTGTTGACTATAGTAAATAAAAACATTTGTAATATAAAATTTATTTACACAATTTTTTTTACATCAAACAATGATATTGTTCTTATATTCTATTTTGATTAACAATAATTTAAAAAATATATTAAATAAAGGATAATAATGTGCAAAAGAAGACTTAATTATGGTGCTATATGGTGCAATATGTTAGTAATATTAATTCACCCACATATAATCTTTTAAAATTCCTAAATGAAATATCAACAAAAATAATTGGCCAAAACGATTGTTATATCAAAAACAGCTGGGATTTTCATAAATTTATTCTAAAACAAAAAGTTCCTAAAAAATATATAATAATTTCTTTAGATGTCAAATCATTATTTACAAACATTCCCACTGATTTAGTTCTAAAAATTATAAATGATAAATGGCTACTTGTAACACCTTTCATAAATCTACCGCTCGTGGAATTCATAAAAGCTACTGAAATATGTTTAAGTGCAAATTATTTTAAATATGAAAATAAAATATATAGTCAAATATTCGGAACTGCTATGGGCTCTCCAATACCATCCACTATAGTTAACCTAGTTCTAGAAGAACTAGAAGAACAAATAATAAAACAACTAAATTATAAACCTATATTTTTTAAAAGATACGTTGATGATTGTTTAATGTGCATCCCTGAAAATAAAATAGAGGCAACACTTACTAAATTTAATGCCTATCGCCCCCAACTTCAATTTACGGTAGGAAAAGAATCAAACAACACCTCTACATTTGTAGATTTATCGATTTCACATAATGAAAAAGGAGAGATAACCACAAATTGGCATAATAAAGAAACATGGAGTGGACGATACCTTAATTTTAATTCTATTGTACCTGTCCAGTATAAACGAAATGTTGTAAATAATCTAGTTGACCGAGCAATGCAATTTACACACTATAAAAATAAAAAAACATAAAAAAATTGAAAATATATTAAAAAATAACAACTATCCTAAAGAATTTTATAAACCCTTAATTAAAACAAAAATACATAAGTTATTTAATAATTCAGAAAACAGTAACAAACAAAAAATAAAAGATAATTTGGTTGGAATAGAATATATATCGGGTCTATCAGAAAGAATAAACAGAAGCTTAAAATCACACAATATACAAATAGTATCAAACCCAATAATTATTCAAAAACCTTTTCACCAATTTAAAACCGAAAATAGAACAAAAGAAAAAACTCATACCATTTATAAAATAAATTACTTTGATTGCCCTGGTTTATACATAAGTAATTCCAAACAGTACCTCCATAAGCGCATTTACGAACATAAATATTCCATCAAAACAAATAATAAAAAAATGTACCACTTTAGCAGCCCACTCAATAGATAAAATGCATCAATTTGATTTTAATAATGTGAAGATATTGGATAGGGAAATAAATGACAATAGAAGAAATTATTTAGAAACCATACACATACAAAAAAACCCTTATTCAATTAATTTAAAAAACGATCAAGAAAACTTTATTCAATATTACCATAATTGAATATTTTAAGTTTATATTACACCCATATATAGATATCCTTTTGTTTGTTAAATAAATGTTTAAGTAGCAGTTCATATAGTATTAGATAATAAGTTAGTAAAAGATAACATGTCACCTAAATTGTTCATTCATTTTAGAAAGAATAAAATAAAACATTATTAATTAAGTACGTTCGTTGCTTAATATTTCAAAATTAAAGTATGTGTGTGAGGTTTTTGTTTCTGTTTTTATTAAATAACCGTAAATATTTTAAATTATTGACATAACCTCGCTTAAAATTGTTGTGAAGTTTCTCTCGTGATTATCTTGGTATGTATTTATTTATAAAGTAATTTATAGAATAGGTGATATTTTTAGAATAATTTTGAAAATGGTTAATGAAACCGAAACGCGTTAGCTATACATAATCAAAGTTACAAACTTTATCCTGTTTTAGTGTAATTGTTAAAAACTTTTTACTGGCCAAGATCCAAGAATTATATATATGTATATATATATATATATATATATATATATATATATATATACCGTGTGTGGGTTTCTAGTATAGAGAAATCGACGTTGTACGCGACGTACGATTTATTGACATGCCGAAATTCAACAAAAACAACGACGACGAGTATGTTGAAACATGTAAACAAGATGAACCGGAACTTAGGAACGTACGACTTCTATCGGACATGCACACAAATGAAGATCGCGACTTGTATACGAACTCCCGACGAAACGAGGATCGGTAAAGGACTGTTGGGAAGACCACGCATAGTTCGCGATGAGACGAGGGGGAACCTCGCAAGGTGTACAACACTGCCGCGTTATGCGACTCGGACAACCCCCACCACGAAGCATTTATGACCCAAATTCCGATCAACGAAGCGATTGAAAACGAAGACGTCGACGAATGGTATGATGCCATCATTACTGAAATGAAATCAATCGTACAGCACGATACTTGGAAAATAACCGAGATGTCATTAACGAAAGCGTTATAGGTATAGCAGGATAGTATTACGAAACAAATACAATTCCGACGGAATCGCAAACAAAAGACGTTTACTAGCGCGAGGGTTCAGTCAAAAATCTGGGATATACTTTACAGAGACATTTGCGCTGGTAGCTCGTGTTAGCACAATGAGGATCGACGCATCCTTGGGCAACAAGTACAACATGAATGTAAGACAATTTGATATGACGAGTGCTTATCTAAAAGGTGTAGTAGATGAGAAAATATACATGGAGTTGCCAAAATTTACCCGCAAAACCTTAACTAAAATCGTCGAAAGGGAGCCGAATTCCACTATTGGAGTAAAGGCAAAACGAATGCTGAGTGAAATTTCCGGTAAAAACAACGTACGTCTCCTAAATAAGGCCATCATGGACTAAAACAGACCGGCGCAAGTGGTTTGAAACCTTGGACAAATATCTAAAGAATTACGGCGCCGTACAATCAAGTGTAAATTCCTGCTTATACCAAGTCAGATGCGGAAAGGAATCCATGCTGATTACGACCTACGTGGACGACATCATAGTCATGTTTCAAAACGTCGACGACATCGCACATTTGAAACATCACTTAAGCAAGTAGTTTCAAATCAAGGATATCGGCGAAATGAAATATTGTCGGGGTATAGAATTCAATGGCAATGGAGACGATTTGCTTAATCGATTCGGTATGGTTGACTGCAACCCAGCCAGCACACCTATGGACGCAAATCAAAAACTCGTCATGCCAGAGAAGTCGACTGCCTCCGAGACACGACAACCCCCCTATTGAGAGCTGGTAGGCGCTCTAAACTACCTAGCGGTATGCACTCGACCGAACATACCTCACGTCGTCAGTTGTTTAGAACAATTCAACGAAGCTTCGACGGAACACAATAGACCGCCACAAAGCGGCTCAGGATTTATGTCTAACCTACAACAACGACAAACGCTAACCGGTGGCTTACGTTGACGCCCACTGGGTCAAGAATCCGGTTAACAGGAGGTCGTACTCAGGTCACGTAATCATTTTCGGCAGTAGTCCAATCTTGTGAGAGTAAAAAACCAGAAGACCGTCGCACTGTCCTCCACGGAAAAGGAATCCATGAGCATAACCGAAGTCAGTAAAGGGATCATTTACTATCGTAGGTTAATAGAAGAAACTGGATTCGGGAAGTTGACCAATATCACCGGGGGCAATCGAGTTAGCACAGAATCCAATTCATCATTCGAGAACCAAACATATAGACATTCGTCGGCATTTTATTCGCGATTGCATCAACAAGAACGAGTTTCGTTTATACCACATCCCAACAAAATGACAATCTAATAAGTTTGTTGGAAAAACTATCAGGTTTATTCTCAACTGTACAGTTATTATTGACGTGAATGGAATAAACTTGACAGTTTTTAAAAGTAGTTTATTGGATTTTCATATTGTCGCCAATTTACAATAAATATTAAATCAATAATTCAGTAAACGTACAGCGCCCTATCTCTTCCGTTTTACAGATACAAATACTAAGACCCCGTATGGACGAATTCAGAAAACAAGGTGTATTATATAATCTGCAAAAATATACGGAGTGCCCCATTTAAATAAAAAAAATTGAGGCCACTTCCGCTTAAACCGGGAAGTACATTAACAACAAAGAAAATGATGCATCACTCGTCACTACATTTGCCTGCAAAGTTTGATCAACATCGTGGTTTTCGTTTTTAGATATTTGCTTGGTTCCTTATTTTACCACAACCCTGGATATATTTGTAAATGAGAAGTGGGCGATATAATATTATATCGATATTGGGATATATGGAATATCGATATATCGAATAACAATATGTTGATATACCGATATACCCTAACGGCTCGTACCCTACTGTGGTCTGGCCCTACTGTCTTCGTGCTCTAATGGCCCAAGCCGTATTTGATAGGTACAAACGCTAGTAATTATGCGTTAGGAGTGGTGCTTTTACAAGTCCAAGCAGCGAAATAGCAACCTATTGAATACGTTGCTCGGCTATTGACTAGCACTAGGAGAAATTATACCGTGTCCGAATGAGAGATCTTAGCTGTAATATCGGTTTTGAATAAATTTAGGGGATATTTTGAGGGTTTCCTGTTACTGTCCAGATGGATCATCAACTTCTGCGACTGTTAATGAGCCTCAAATGCCCATTGGAAGGTTGGCCCGGTAGATATTGTTAATACAAATTTTTGACATGAAAATTGAGTACTTGATGCCAAGGAAGCCAAATATGGTTGCGGATACACTCATACGACTTCGCTGTGGTCATGATAATGTAGATAATTACGGAATATGTCAGATATCCGTAGAATTGCCTCATCGATTGGTAGACGAAATTTGACGCATAAGATTCAAAGACCCGGACGTTGAGAAAATAATTCGTAGCTTTGAAGATTCAAGTGATAATAAATTTCCGAAGTGGACGAATCGTAGTTATTTATTGTCCCAAGGTGTTCTTTAGCGTTACGCCACCGATGACGATGAGGAAGCACAGCTTGTGGTTACCGTTCATGAAAAGGAACGGGTTCTGCAAAAATTGCATGATGCAGTCACCGCGCCATTATGACTTCGAACCCAATTATCTTTGTATTGCTAAAGAGTGCTGAAAGCTAAATTAGTAATTATGTGAGCAAATGTTCGGATTGCCAAAGATACAAAGGTATAAACCAGAAGCAAGCGGAAACATGTTAAGTCCCGTATTTGCTCAAAGGTGCGAGGTTCAGTAAATCGATTTATTCGGGCCACTGCCTGACAGCGCAATTGGTAAAAACTGGATACTTACTGTGAGGGACACTTATGAAATAGGTAAAATTGTTTATTTTGATTAAGGCTACGGCAGAAGAGTGTAGTATTAGTTTTGTTTACGAAATATTTCTCCGCTATGACCCACCTCGAAAGATCGTTTTAAATAATGAGATACAGTTTGTACCTGCCATGATGTAACAAATTTGTTTTATTTTGGATATCAAGAAATCATTTATTCCTTTATACCACCCCTCGGTAAAGACGCTGGAATATGTGGATTAGAGATCAGGGGGTCTATTCTCGACTTCGTTCGATATATATCATCAGTGATATTTATCACCCAAAAGTATTGCATGCGAAATGGATTTTATGACGCTTGGTATTCTCGACACGATGTGATATGATATTTTAAATATCGAATGAAGTGAGGCATGTCGTAAATAGAATAATAATAAAAGCCAATAGTCAACCAGAACGAAATCACGTGGTTCAGGAAGCCGCTAGATCGTATTTTGTCGGACAAGATCGAAGATTGGATGAACGTAATGTTTACTTGCATTAATTACGCCCAACTAACAGAGGACAATTATGCAGCCGTAAATTTTCCTCTAATTTTACCAAAAAAAAAGAAGCTTGCTAAGAATGGGAAAAAATAGCAACGCAACTAAATGAAATTCCCGGAATTCGACTTTTTATTAAGCGGAACATAACGCACAAACTTTTTTTCACTTAAATCAAAAGATAGTATACGCTTATAAAATTGTCTTTAGTCACTTCGGCAGCTGTTTCAGCTTCTTCCAGCAACTCCAAAACAGCAAATAATTCTGCCTCATCAAGTTTGCCATAATTGTTATTAATTATACTTATATGTCAAACACCCGCGAAATAGACTAAAAACAGTAGCAATTTTTTTGATTATGTGTTGTGTTATGTTAGTCAATTTAAAATAATAATCATGCGCAATAGGTGTGTTTTCATGCGATAAAATATATTACTTGGTAGTACACCGCTCTTTACAGTTCGTGCGATAAAGATCTCTTGCGAAATTTGAAGAATATCAACTTCGACGTTTCGTGCGAAAATTGTAAAATATCGCATGCGATAAACATCACCGTCTTTCGAGAATAAACTCCCTGAACCCCAGGCTAGCGACGCTCGTTTGTATTCATTACAGAAGTTGGCCTAGAAAGTTGGTTTCTATCCGTTTTGCGATAAATTCGTCTTGGCGTGCATCCACCGCTAATTCAGCCGCGTACTTATATCATTTGGTTGGAAAATGCAAACCTTGGATGATGTTAAGAATGGACATAAAAGCCGAATGTAGAGTGAAATTTGTGTGCATGAGATTACTTTTGAAGAGAAAGATCGAGATTTGGCGTGAGGCATAATTTTGTACCAAACTCAAGAGGTCAAGAGAAATACCTATTGTTACGTGTTAAGTGATTAACCCGTAACATTCCTTTTCTATTATTGGATGACCAGTTTTCACATTTTATATAAATTAAATTTACTGTATTTTGTCTAAAAGTTAAAGAAATTCCATTGTTTCCTAAATCTGGTCCTGTTTAGTTTATAAGTTACTAATTACGTAGTACGAATCAAATGTTTTAATGTGCATAAATACGAGAAGATGTCGTCTCGGGGATACTTTTATCACACCCAGGAAATTGATGTGGAATTTTATTGTACCTCCAACTATTTCTACCGGAAATTACAGAACTCATTTAGGGACTCAACTAGAGCGGTTGTGTGTTGGTCGAAGTGCCATTTAGTGCGTGTTTTTCGATGTAGTGACTTAATTATTATACCTACCTCTCTTTACTTTATCCTATTAGAGCACTACCATAACAGGAAGGTCCATTTGATGAAAATCTGCTGAGAACCCGGACCACGGCTCCTTGAGAATTCCACACCGTCTCCGAAGAACGAAAGTGTAAGTAAAAACCTATTATAACCTTAGCACAGAAATTTGAGTGCCTAAATCATAACATTTATTATGTAAGGGTTAAAAGATATTTAACATGTAGCACTATTCCAACGCCATGCGACGCGAAGTGCAAATCTACAAGATTGGAACGTTAGGGTGGGTTACCACCAATGTTACTATCAAATCGTAGAGACGGCCGATTTTGAAAATAGTTTCGCCCGTTAGTTACGAAGTCGGAAAAGATGACTCTGATTACTAAACCTATGAAAATTTATCACGTGTCTTTATGACATTCGCAACTATTGACGCTTCAGAGAGACCTATTGCTGAATTAAGACCAACAGGCCACCCTTCTACGAAAAAAGAAATTGTGGATGTGCCGGTCGTTTCTCGGGACGAGTGAGCGACCAGGACGGAAGATTATAACAAACATAATGCGTACGCTCTTGAATATAGTGTGCGTTCTGGACCGATCAAAGGCAAGTGCATCTCGCTAACGATCGAGCGGTAGAGTGGATCGGGTACCCCAGTCAGTTAAAATGCGAAACGCGCCATTATAATGCACGTTTTAATAACTTTACTGAAATAAATAATTTAAGATCACGTTATATAATATTTAATTATAGCTGCGAAATAGAAATCGGACGGCTCCCTGGATCAGGCAGGTTGGTGTATGACTGCTAATCGCAAAATCCTTAAAAAAGTTAGGCGAGCATTTTTCACAAAAGCGCCCTCATTCGGACGAGAAGTAAAATGTAGATCTCCCGGCCAATGTAATACCTTCTGGTGGAGCATTGTAAAGTCAACTGTAGGGAATAGTAATCGACGAAAAATTATGTGTACAATTTGGTAACAAAACTGATTTAATGCTCTGACGGGTTCAAAGCCTATGCTCGCCTTTGTTTTTAAACTCTAGCCGCTGTCCCCATCAAAATCAAAACTCTTCCTACTGAAAGGCTTCCTAAACCCACAACATCGTCCCAAAATCAAGATCTCAAACACCCCACCTAAATTCTCCCCTTACGTACGATACTTAGGACTATATATAAACACCCGACTACACAGACACGCACTTAACCAAACTAAGAACAAAAACACAGATCATACTAAAGAACCTTCACTAATCACTCCCAACTCCAATACATCTATCAACACACACTCGACGCCTGATTCTTTCCCAAATTATAATCCCTATCATACAGTAAGCATCCGATACTTAGTTGACATTAACCCCACCCTCTCTAGAACGAAACTAAATACAATAATCCGCCCCTTCCTACTACATACATCCCGCGCATACGGAACTACACCCACACTAGCCCTATGTACCATTTTTCAAATCCCTCCCTTAGAATTACAACTCAACGCAGCCCTACAAATCCACCTGAAACGCAACCTTCCAATCCAACTCCACGACACCATCCTAACTCTTAACGAATACAAAACGCTGCCTATATCCAACATTAAAATTCGTTCATCGTTAAACCATTCTTGGCAACAACTCTGGTTCACATCCCCATCCGCCAGATACACATACGACCTGTTCCCCGAACTACTAAAAATCCTACAACACGTATCCCGCTCCAGCCCTCAAACAATACAACTCCTAAACTCTCACGGCAAATTTCGATCAAAACTTCACTCCTTCAATATCACACCATTCCCATAATTGTCATTACGACAACTCCACATCTGAAACTCCTTACCACCTCATCTACACATGTTCACTACTATCCACCTCTCGCTCAAACTTTAAATCCGCACTAAACCTAGGATGGGCCAATGGCCTAGGTATAGCTTAAAATAAAGAATATTCATTCATTCATTCTAGCCGCGGCATTAAATCAACTTCTTTGTTGCCTATTAAACAAATATATCAATTGTGTCAAAGTCAATATGCCTAATAGTTTAAATATTCTCGCAGTAATCAACATAGATTAATAAATACAATAAGCAATATGATTTTTAGATAGAGCAGTAATGAAGGCTTATTCCTCTTTCAATATAAACAAAATTATATTATTATAAACTATGTTTGTATCTAAGAACTGATGTATGCTGTACATGCAAAATGTAATTTTACATTGTACAGAGGATGTCTAAAATCTATTAATTTGCTTCAAAAAAAATTATCAAAATAGCAACAGAGTTTAACAAATCAGAGAGTTCACAGGATATCATATACGATCTTGAATGCCAAAATAAAAATAATAGCGTTATATTTTATTTTAATAAATTAGTAGTACTAAAAGCATCAATTGTAAGCACTACTACGGGCATTTTCAGTTCATTTAATCCAAGTTAGGTTAGCTTAGGTTGTTTTACAAAAGCAACTAATTCATCTATTAGTCCAGTAAAATGACAAAATATGGAGGAAATAATACTGACGGGGCTGAAACTTTGTAAGCAGGTTTGTTTTAGGGTACTATTTAACATATTAAAAGTCAACATGACTAGACGCTACGTTGCGGGGAGGAGAGAGTCCAAAAGGTCCAAAAAATCCGTTTTTCGCAAATAACTCAGAAAATATCAATGTTACGAAAATTTATGTTAATATCAAAATTGTAGCTTACAAAATTCCGCACAATTTCATTTTTTATTCAAGTCTGTATGACCAAATGGAGCAGAGATATAATTTTTGAAACATCGGTAGTTTTGCGACGCAACGAAAACGCGTACGCGTGTCACGTATTTTTCGCTAATATTTCGAAAATGGATTCTCAAATCGAAAAATGTTTTAAATAAAGGCTGTAGAGAATATTAATTACGAACAATTTCGTTTTTTATTTCTTACTGTACGGACCAAATTCGCCGGGTTATTAATTAAAAGACAATTTTTTTTTTGTGTTGATAGTGGATGTTTGGCATGTAAAAATCAGTATTAACTCTGAAAGTATAGGGCGTACACATATAGTATGTATAATGAAAGTAGAAGAGAATAAAATTTTGGAAATGTTGATGTATGCATGAATCCATTTTGGTAAAGATAGCTTGAAGTAAAGAACAAACAACATGAAAAGTGTCATTTTTCAGTGCATTTTAAAAATTAACTTTTTCTGATTGGTTGAAGGCAGTAATGTTATGTATTTTTCTTGAAGATATTTTAATTATCTTTAAAATGAGACGTCGTAGAGCTTTTTTTTATTGAAACGTTGACGAGTTACAGGCGTTTAAATATTTAAGAAAAAAATCAATTTTTGTTAAATTAACATTTTAGTCCAAAAATATGTGGATAATAATTTTTCAAAAATTTATGTTATCTTGTTTTCATTACTTCATATATGTATGAACGTGCTGGAGTAGTATAAGTCCTTCGCAAAATATGTTTTATTTGAAAAAAGTTTATGAATATAGCTGTATTTTTGATAAATTATAGAAAAATTGCAATAGCATTCGTTTTTTTGTAAATATCTTCCTTTCTATTAACTTTACGGAAAAACTCCAAACGACCGAAATTAAAGCTGATAAAATTTTCTATAAAATAGAGTTTGTAGCATGTAATTTTGAATGCATCTTGGGGTCTTTCTAAATCGTTTGGAACTAGGCCGATATCTTTAGGAACGATAGTACTGTACGTAGGTACTAAAGATTGAGAAGGGTCCGAAGCAATAAAATAGTAATTGGTTAATTAAATGTGAGTATTTTATTTTTATTATTATTCATGTATACTATGTTGTAAAAATGACACTGGGAAAAAAGTTTCTTTGAATTAAATAAGGTATATTTACTATTAAGAAATATGCGCGACGCGCGTACGCGTTTTCGTTGCGTGACAAAACTAACGGCGTTTAAAAAAATTATCTCTCTGCTCCATTTGGTTGTACAGACTTGAATAAAAATACAATTGTGCGGGATTTAATTAGGCTACAATTTGATATTAACATAAATTTTCGTAAAGTTGAAATGTTCCGAGTTATTTGCGAAAAATTAATTTTTTGGACCTTTTGGACCCTCTTCTGCCCGCAACGTAGTGACTAGATGGGGACTTTTAATATGTTAAATAGTACCCTAAAAAGTTTACGTGGGTGTAAATTTTTGTTTTATTCGTGCAGATAATCACTGTAATTTCTACAGCGCACTGTAATGAATTGTATGTAGAAAGCTTTCAATATAGGAATACTTGCCAGATAAAAAAATGTTGAAAATAACTAAACATAAATGCTTTAATGCATACAAAATACTACTTTAATAACACTGATAGTTATATGAAAAATATTCTATGACTAAATTGCTGGAGACCTACAATTATTAACAAGTTGGTATACATACTTTTAGTAGACATATACCTGTTCAAGTATGCTCAAAAATATAAAATTCGGAACTTTGATGTGTTCTTAAATGACTGATTAAAGAGTCCTTTCTGGTGCTTTTGTAATTGCACTGTGAGCAACAATGTTTATAGTATGGAATTTCGCCACATCCATTTTTGTGCCTACAAAGACTGGTGCGATGTTTGAAACCCTTTCCACAGTTTTGACACTTAAAGGGTAAGTCAATAATAATAATTCCTACAAAATAAACATATCAATAGATATTAATAAAATTTGTTTGTATTATATATAGCAAGTGAGACTTCATAAAAGCTATGTCAATGTACACAGAATTTAAAACTTAAAAATAAAAAGTAACCATCTACGAAGTATGAATTAAAACTGTAACTTATTTTAACTATAATATTTACTTCAATAAGTTGTCAAACATTCATTTCAAATTAATTTTGGAACTAAGTTGTTCACTAATTGTCAAATATAACAAAAAGAGTTTATTCTACTTACATGAAAATAGTTTATTTGAGTAATAAATTGTATCTATGTTTCATCACATGAACCGTTATTTTCTAATAGATATACCAAAATATTTTTCCTTAAATACGTATTCTAAACTACTTTAGAAAACATTTGTGGCACCATGGAAAATGATAGGTTTAGGCTATGGGTGTTTATGTTCTACCTTTCTGTAGCAGTACCTTGCATTGGGAAATATTTATCAATACTCTAGAGGTTTATTGTATATTACATATTAAACTAGGGATAATCGCCCCAAAAGTTGGCAGCAATACGGTTCCATAAAATAAAGAAACTTTTTTAAGAACTTGTGTATCTTCAGTATTATCGAAAATTTAAAAAAAACTATTCTCACAGAATTAGCAACCCACAATTTTTATTCCACATTTGGATTCATTTAACGTTTGTACAGAAAGTCTGACATTAATATCTATATCATCTTTCAAAATGTGCGATGCATGGGAATTTATAGTTTCGAAAGATGTTTTGTATAATATTGTTTTTTTTAATTTGCGCACTTGTAATCCCCAACATTTTAACAGAATACGTGAATTTTATTCCAAATTTTACTTCAACAGAGTCGAGGAGTCCAAACTGGAAATAAAAATTATAACTTGCTTTCCAAAAAGCTTTAAATTTATCTTTTAACTTAATTCTGGAAAATGGAAAAATGCATTAAATAATTAAATATAATTTCGAATATTTGATTGAATATAATAAAAACACCTCAACGGCAAATTATTTTGTACAAGATACCTAATTTGACTCTAAGTTATCGTTGTCAGTACCATAATTTTAAAAATTAATTATTATGCACTCTTACGATGATATTCAACTCACTACATAGTCTGAAGAGAACCTTCCAACCCATAATTAACTATTACTGCTTTGAACATTTAACGATATTCTCTTCTGATAATCCCCACAACAACAAGCAAAACGTTACATTAATACTAAAAATCACACAATTTATATTATTTCTAGAACTGCTTAAGCAGAACCAACACAAGTTTACAATATTATTTGTTACGCCAATAGAGAAACCAAATTCGATCAAGCTGTGCCATTTATTAGTATTTAAAGGGGTCCCTTGTGTTTAACAATTTCAATTGATTCACAAGCATTCAAGGAAACAGGCACCGCTTTCAACAGTTCGACATTTTCTAGTTTAACGCAGGGTAGCTAGTTTTAACAATATGCTTGGCAATTTAGAATTCTTATATTTGCCATTCTTAAAATAAGTAGTGATCTTTAAAATCTAGTTATTACGACCTTCGTAGTATGTCAGATATATTTTTTAAAATATCCTCATTCTGAACAAACTAATCTAAAAACTGTTGAATTTTGCAACTTGGTTTTTGGGTTATCTGAAATATCGTTAACCTTTGTTGACATAATTTTGTATGGAGATGAGTAGTTCAAGCGTAGTGAACGAAAATTAATTTGTTGCTTATTTTACAAAGAGAAAAGCCAAAGACCGGTTTTGCTGCGGTTGCAGCTCATCAGACTGGCACATTCCTCTTTACAAAACAACCAACAAAGATCTTGAATTATAAGGGACTCATAGTTTATTAATAAATACAAAATATTTCCCATACGCCTTCTATACTCGAATGTAAGCAACTAACTATCGAAACCTTGAAATCTCCGATATTTTAGTAAAAATGGCATTGACAGACAAAGTTTAATTATAATAACTAGTCTATGACAACTAAGGTGGAAATAAGAAATGACCTATCACCCACTATAACATTAACGAACCTTCTAAGAAAGTATTACACCTAATGTTACTGGGGATCCAGATCGGCAGAAGATGACGCACTTCTAGCTTAATGGTAACATATAATTTTGTCTGGAGATGAGTAGTTCAAGCATATTAAAAGAAAATTAATTTGTTGGTTATTTTACAAAGAGAAAAGCGTATTTCTATTTGCAAAATAACCAACAAAGATGTTGAATTATAAGGGAATCATAGTGTAGTAATATATATAAAAATATGATATTTTAGTGAAGATGGCATGGCCAGACAAAATTTAATAATATTAGCTAGTCTATTGTAACATTTTTTTATTAAAGGTAAAAATTGTTTGATGAAACAAATTAGAAATCTACCGGAAAAGCAAAAAGAAAAAAATTGAAAAAATTCGTCCAGACCACTTATTTACAGTAATAGTTCAATCCTCAATTTTTAATAAATCCTTGGTCCCATATGGAAAACAACAAACTTGTTATTTTTAATTTGATTCAATTATAACATTAAGTTCAACATTTCGAATCCACAATCTTGCAGAATACAATCAAGCTGTTATGAAACCTGGTTTGTAAAGTCAGAAACAAGAATTTAATCTTTCAAAAGCCCGTGTGAATACCTTATGGTACAGGAAATACCTTATAGTTTCCAACTTATTTCATAGACACGGCGCGTGGACATTAAAAGATTTGTTCTGATAAGATTTCCCCCGCTTGAACTGTCTTGAAAAGTAATTTTCTTAATCCGCTCACTTCCATTACATCTTTGACGGAAGCGAACTGGAAAGTCGTTGATGGTTAGACTACTGTTCAAAAACTTTAGTTCCTTAATCGGTTTTTATTCCAGTGCAAAACCCCCCTGTAGGGTTAACCATTCCAATAGTGAGACAACCAGATCGCAAATGTTGAAGAAGATCCATCCCATTCCGCATTAGCTTGGAGCCGACGCCTTGTGACCATACAACCGGGACCTGTGCTAGACTAATTTGAAAGCCACCGTCCACCACTAGTGGTTAAGTGTGATTGACTTATTCCTAGACCCCAAAAAGGGTCTATATATTGTTTTGGCAACCCCCTTTTCTACTAAGGCTGTCCTGAGCCACATGTTAGTAGTTCGTAAGACTCAGCACCCTATCGTCGTAACCTAGTATTAATTAGTAAATTTCCTTATTCAAAGCATTCGATTCCTTGGAAGTGATAGTTGATAAAATTTTTATATTTAAGAATTTACAGCTATAACTATTTTAAAAAGTTTTTAATTAAAGTATGTACGCGATTATCAGATCTGATGCTCATCCAAGTCTTAAGGCACAAAAATATTCTATAATTAATAATTTTGTTTCATATTACTAATCTTTATGAATTGATTTAATTTTTTTGGATAAAAGTTATTTGTTGACAATAGATATTTTCTGATTATAAACGGTTTAATTTTGTAAGAAAAGTAAATTAAAAGTTTAAAAAAATTCATTCCAATAGGGCTTCTATATCTCGCCATAAAACACCCTTTCTAATACTTGCTAGATACAGTGGTGCCCAACTTCGCTTTATTTAATTTTCGGTTTAACGAAGAATATTTCAACCTTGCCCTTTCTCATGATCCCCCAGGAGTAATAGCCAAGCTAGCGGCAGAAGTGGCAAGTTTTTTATAGTTCCAACTTCTCATTAATTAATTTTTAATACTTATTAAATTCCCCTACAATGACGCTCAACGTCGTGGGGTTAAAAATAAATTTGCTACATTGACATGTACAACGCGGGACTCGAAATGTATAACAACTTTGGATAGCTATAAAAATTAACCCGTTGCACTATGACAACTAAGATGATAAATGATCTAATTATTCACTATAAATATATATATATATATATATATATATATATATATATATATATTTTAAGAAAGTACTACACCTCCTAATGTAACTGGGGACTCGGTCGACAAAAACTAACGCGCTTCTAGCTTAACGGCGACATAATTTTGTCTGATGTTCAAGCACATCGAAAAAAAATTAATTTGTTGGTTATTTTATAAGAAGAAAAACCAATGACCGGTTCGCAGTTGTTGCATCTCATCAGACTGGCGCATTTCTCTCTGCAAAACAACCAACAAAGATCCTAAATTATAAGAGAATCATAGTGCATTGAAATGTACAAAACATTTCCATACGCCCTCTATAATCGAAAGTAAACAACTGTCTATCGTAAGCTTATTCAAATCTCCGATATTTTACTTCAGATGGCATTGCCAGACAAAATTTAATGATATTAACTAGTCGATATCAACTACTATATAAAAGAATCCGGAAAAAAAAATCCATAAATTCATGGCTACGCCCTGTATAATACACGCGTCCTTTTATTCATTAAAATATACAAGCGAAAAATGCAATTGCAAATACATAGTAAATAATCTAAGCAGCATAGTATAAATAATTAATCGTTATAATACCTTAAAACGCTTTAAATGCGAATGCAAATCGATTATTTTAAGATAAATACAAAACCACTCGTTTTTAATCAAAATGCATTTTCCGTGGATAAGTAATTTCGAGTATTTGAAACCTCAACTCTAACCTTAATAGGTGTATTAAAACCACGTTTTGACGTAAAACAAAATATTTTCTATACAAAGCAGCCCCTTTTGCATTAAAACGCAATTAAAGTTTAAATTAGTTTCCATGTGGATTACATACATCTATTTTAAATAGAGAATTTTCTGGAATAGACGAGATTAAGAAGGAAGTTTTGGGAGAATACCTCAATTCCGTATGAACTCATTAATAAATAAGTGTTTATTCCAAAAAACAGCTCCAACATTGAAAAAGCCCATAAAATCCATAAAATTACGGATAAAAATTGATTACCTTTCGCATTAGTATGTGACGCCACAATAATCATATGTGTTAGCGTAGGACGAACCGTCCACGTCACTAATAATTGGAACAAGATAACGAAGTGATAACGCAACAATTTTGAACGCTAATGAAGATTTCCGAGAATATTACGTTAGATAGGCGTTTATTATTTGGAATAGAATCGAGCAAATTCTACTACATTCTGGAAATAAATAAATTTGTATATATATATATATATATATATATATATATATATATATAATAGTTATTAAGATGAAATGAAAACCAACTTTTGTATTTAAAGTTGAATTACCATTTCAAATCGAACTAGTAATTGAAAACCACTAAAGAACGTACAGCAGGATTTGAACCTGCAACCTCTGATTCTCCGGATCAGTGCTCTAACCAATTGAGCTATCTAGCCTAATTGTTTAGAAGATGTTATAATACTACTGAAGCTTGGTTGTTAATGATTTTCAATTACGTCTTGCATTTAAGGAATGGGATGATCAAGTTATTAGTACATGAATTATGTATATAACTAGATTCAATTTCCTTAAATGCAAGACGTAATTGAAAATCATTAACAAGGGCCAAGCTTCAGTAGTATTAAGTATAACATCTTCTAAACAATTAGGCTAGATAGCTCAATTGGTTAGAGCACTGATCCGGAGAATCAGAGGTTGCAGGTTCAAATCCTGCTGTAGCCGTTCTTTTAGTGGTTTTCAATTACTAGTTCGATTTGAAATGGTAATTCAACTTTAAATACAAAAGTTGGGTTTTCATTTCATCTTAATAACTATTAATATATATTAAGCATTCATTTGCATTCCAAATGTGGATTATTTCTCTCTCTCTCTCTCTCTCTCTCTCTATATATATATATATATATATATATAAGGAAGCGTTTATTAAAAACGGTCATTCATTCGATTCTTAAATTCAATCGCGAAATGTTACTTTAATTTAAGTCGCAAACTGTTGCTTTGCAAAGATAATATTTGAAGTATGCAGTAAGCATACTGTAATTTAATAATTACAATCTTACAAGGAATATAGAAGTGATGTTTTAAACGCAAATTACATAAAAAAGAAAATTATTAAATACAATGAAGAGAGAAAATTCTTCAATATAATGCTATTTGAAAAATTTTATTAAATAATCGAAAGAAAGATTTAACAAAAAATGCACTTTGGTAATTGCTGTTTGAAATGAGGATTTTAAATATGGAAAATCTTGTAAGCTGATTTGACATCAATTTAAAATAAGAAGATATTTAATTACGAGCTGGATAAAAAGTGCTTCGTGGATTTTTTCAAGTATATTTTTTTTGATATTTTGAATTTGGTCATTTAGTTTAAGATAGTTTAAGATAGTTCTAATAATTTTTTTGTAAAGGATCTTCACCAGGAAGGTTTGTGTTAAGAGTTCGAAATACTCTGCCCTTATAATAGCTTATCTGTCAAGGATTATTTGGCCAAACAAACCTTATAAGGGTGGGAATAAACAAAGTCAGATAAAATATACATAAAAGAAGAAATTTAGTTCTGTAAATTTAAAGCAAGGTAAGTGAACAATTTCAAGTTTTACAAATTGCTGTATCTGTACCACAGCACCCTTTTAGCGGCTTATCAAAGCGAGGCGTTGTCACAGCATTCTTTTAGTGACGCTCCAACGCGGGGATTATCACATCTCTCTTTTAGTAACGCCACAACGCGAGGCGTTGTCACAGCAATATATATATTGCTGTGAAACCTCTTGAATTACCTGGTCTGTTGATTTTCTTCTGTTAATCGCCTCGGCTGCTCCTCTAACTTCCTTTCATCCTCAATTATAAAAAAACAAATACATTCCTACCACAAACATCAACGTTACCTCTATTTACATCAATATTCGCAATACATTAAAATTTCAAAATTAAAATTCAGCATAAATTTCAGTATCAAAAATTTTCAAGATTAAAAAATTTTTTTTTATCATTTTAACGTGCATCCAGAATTAAAGTCCTTGTAGGATGCCTACTAATTACTATAACAATATATGCAGAGTAAAAAGGGAGCATCTACCACCCCTTTACGTTAATTAACCAGGTTCGTCTAATTGAGCTCAAAGACATACCCATATTTTTATCATAATCCAGAACATCAATACTAAATACCCCTTTCTACTTAAACAAGCAAATTTCACCTTAAAATTAAAATATTATTGTTAGTACAATTCCACTACTGTTCATTTTGAGTAAATCAATTATAAAGTTATTCAACACACACAACAATATCAAAGTTCAAACAAAATAGTATAATTTACCTGAAGGTTACTTGCACTCGTAGCTTCAATGTACATCGTCCCTTTTGTTGATCACACCATTCCAACTGGGTTATATTTACGGCTTCTGATTCTCAACGCTTTAAAAATTTTCTCCATCACCATTTATTTAAAGTTGTTTCAGGGCTTTTCCGGAACTCATCTGTGTATATCTGACCCTTGTTTCGTGGATCCAGACACGTTTTTGAACCATTTAATTATTAACACCCCCGAAAAATAACAAAGAAATTCATACTTCTTTCACCAATATACGCCAAAACTGCCTACTTTTGTGTATACATTTGTCGTTGTAAATTTTGCTAATTGGTACAGTGATACTAAATTTTATTACCTTGTATCTAAGTGCACTGAAGTATATTCATGTTAGCACGTAAAGAATAAACTGTTTTACATCACCAAAATATACGAGCAAACTTTAATTTATTCTATCACACTAAAAAAACACTGTTTAACGCATTGAATCAAGTCGCAGATGTAAGAGAGCTTTTAACGCATCGAATAGTCAAAAGTCTAAGAGGCCGAAATTCATATCACCACCGGTATATATAGCAAAAAGCCTGCACGTCGCTTTTGTCCTCAAAACAGACAATTCTTAAGAATTTCTCATGCTATGTTCCCAGTCCGTCGCTCGCGCGTCGGTTTTTACGAATTTTTCACTCGCCCCATTTAAATCTCAGAAATTCTCATACGGCACGCAAACATGTCCGAGAAAAACTAATTAATTTTGTACAGAAATTGTTGTTTCTACCTCTGATATTTGCATCCTATTTTCAACCAATTGTGACCCTCGTGACGTTGCTTAAATCACGCCTTTTACTATATGTGTCTTTGCTTGACGCATTTTCTCTTTCCTTTTCTAACCTGTTCGTATTGGTGCAAATTGATATTCTTTATTATCGATTATATTTTAGTCCATGTGGACTATCTGGGTTTAATAACCCCGTATCGCACCTTCTCGTGAATATTAAGCCCCGGTTTCTCCAAGATTCTTTGTAAACATTAATTATCTGCAAAATTTTCGCCGAATGAGCTTTTTAAATAAACCCTGTTTTGTATTTCGTGCTAAAGCATCTGACCGTTTCCAATATCCTTAGAATCGACATGTTTATCTAAACAAATTAAACTGAAATTGCCTTTTAAAATACGCAGGTGTGTTCAAACATCCTACTTCTAACTAACACTTCTAGGATTTGCATTTTATTGGGTTTTACAAGTTTCTATAGATATTATCTGTACGTTTTGTTCAATACCGGTTACTTGAAATAGAGTTAATTAAGATAAATTTTGCACGTAATTTCCATTTGTTTAGAATAATTACATTACACGCAGAGCTTTTAATACTGCTTCTTTTGATATAAAGCGTCTTGTACATGATTTAAATCTCTTATGTTTAATGAAACTAATAAATTTTATGCTTCACGGTTTTAATAACGCGTATTATCTAATAATATTCATTATACACGGTGATTAAAATTATTTGATGTGATTATTTAATTTTCTACCCTGGTCTAAATATGAGTAATATATATATATATATATATATATATATATATATGTAACAAAATGAAATAAGGTGTACCTGTAAATACTCAGAGCATAATAAAAGCGAATTTACCTATACAAATCGAACTAATATTTACATAGCTATTAACAAAACAATTACCTGATTGTTTCTTAAAGGAAGAAATCGTTCATTGACCGGTCGAGGCCTTCTATGCCTCATCAGAATGGAGTAGTTTCTAAGACCCTTATGAAGCAATCAACACAATTCCAATAGAATCATGCAGAGGAAAGGACAAGAAACAGTATAAATTGAGAAGGCTGTCAAAATCGTAAATAAATACTTAAATGACTGTTAATAAAATAAGGAATGTGGAACTTAATTAAGTAAGAACGGAAACATTCAAATGTAGAAACTGCACGTAGTACATTCCAATCATATATGTTTTTATTCCAATTTAATCAACTTTATCATGCGGTAGTTTAATTATTTTCAATTATCTATTTTCCATTATGAATCCATTGTAAAAACTTCAAATAATCTACTCCCTTCTGAGTACCAAAAACACAATTCTGTATCAATCATTGAGTAGACGTATAAGCTTGAAAGCGTTTGGAGGCTGTTTATCTGGAATTAATTCAAGATTTCTAAAACCAAAGTCAGATTAGTAAAGTCAGATTCTGTAAAGAACTTTTTGGAAAGTGCATTGTGTATTCAATAATTTTAGTGTGAGATTTTGTAGCAGTAAGATTTAATTAATGCAAATATTCATTTAGGAAACAATTTATAACAAAGAGCAATTTACGTGCATTTTGTTTAAATGTATATTTTTAAAGAAATAATCATGCACGTGATAGTACTCTGATCCTGCAAGGTCAATGTAAGTGTATGCCAAGTGTTAAGATGATACTCCGATAAACTTTTTGTAATTCTTGTGATTTACATTGACCTAACTCTCTTTTTTTTTAAATAATATTATCTGTAAATATTTGTACTCCAAAATTTTTTAGTAAGGTTTATCAACTAATTCGAGTACAAGAGTGTTTATGTCGTACCCACTGAAATAGCCGAGAAACTTGTTTTTTTTTTATTAGATAGAAGATTCTGGGAAAGTTACTACGAGATCACAGTACAAAAAAAATTGGCGCCCAATTTGTGGGGATCTTCAACTATCGGTGATAGAGTATATCCTCTTTTTACGCTCTTCCTGTAATTCATTCCCACCCTTTCAGGCAACTTAGATTTTGTCAATATTTTTTACAATAACTATTAAGTTTATATTCATTTTCTCCTTTTTCTGTTGCTATCTCCACTATTGCCCAAAAAACCTATATGCTTTCTAGATCTTCTATTATGCCTAAATTGCAACTGTCAGTCTACTAATACGAGAATGGTCGTAGGTTTGTTGTTTACTTGATTAACTAACGAGTAAATAGGAGAAAGGGAAGGCGCCACAATCTTTAATACTCATACACAAAGAAGGAGCAATGCACAAGAAGAGAGGTAGAAATCCTTATGTTCAGTACAGTAAAAAAACACCCTGAGGACGCTCAATAGCCGTTCCACTAAAAGGGACTACATCTGAAAAGGAATGTTATAGTTAGTAAATACAATAGAACCACATTTGTGATCCAAGATAATTATATTAGCAGAATTAAAACTCACTGACTTTTAATATTTTGTGTATGACAACTAAAAATAATAATAGTACTACCCAAATAAAGTATTTCTACTTCTCAAATAAAATAAATTTTGATTTTCATTTGCAAGTCTCAATAAAATATATATTAGAATAACCCTTAATAGTCCGGTCTAGATTCGAAATAACGGTTGGGTTCATTCATTTAATTTAATTGGTAACATTAATGAGACACATATTATTTGTATGAACCCTATCAGGTTTCAGATCTGAATGCTTTACAGATAGTTACTAAATTTGAAATACTTAAGATCAACTAAAAATCATTAATAAATTATTTGTGCTAACTTTTCATTTGGTATAAACCTGGTAACAAAAGTAATCATTCCAACATACGCAAGCCAAAATAATCTTATATATTTTTAACTCAAATAAATATTTAACGGAACGAACAAGTTAGTTATCCAAAAACATTTTCTTTAAGACAACAGCTAGTTTTACATTGTATGGTACTTCAAAAGAAAATTTGGCAAGAATTAACAATCTAATTCATTAAACAACTAATAAGCAACTCTGTATGAAATTACAAAAGCTTGAAAACTTAATTTTGTACCTAAATTTATTCACTGATTCAACTAAAAAAGGTATGCAATCTGCACCAACATATTTGTAACAATTCAGATAAACAAAACATTTGCAGCCATAAAAAATCGCTTACTTTATCAATTAGAATTAAACGATAAGCGCTGAAACTATTCTACCAAAGAGTTGATGAAATGATGAAAGATTAAACTCAAATCCTGTATGATGGGTGATGTTTAAAACCAATATCTCAGGGCCTTCATTTAATAATGGGACGAGTAAAGTTCCACATGTATCTAAAACGCCATTAAAACCAACAGCTGATCCAACATAACTGCTTTTTATTATCCTACCTTCGCGCATCAACAAAGAGATCAATTACAGAACTAAGACACATTTTAATAAATTCAGAGGACAATTCTCAAACTGCACGCCCTCCGAAAAAACTCGAGCATCTTCACTAGGTCTTGAAAAAACATAATCCGCATTAATATTTATTTCGGAAATACGTTCGGTAAAGCAGCTGGTGTAGAAGGACACTTCTACCACTGTGTATAAAACGACACACACACATGTTTATAATAAGGCATTTTAGCACCTGACTATAACACAACCCACAATGTATGTAAATATAGCTCGAAAGATTGTAATTTATCCAATACATAATAGAACCTTGATATAAAGTAATTGATTGCGATCAGTTAAATCAAAAAATACTGCAAAGTAAAGAGTGTAACATCTACATTTACTACAGCCTTTAGTACTGAATGTCATTGGTTTTTTTTATAAATATTACTTTATAATATAAATTAAATATATAGTTAATATATCGACAACAGAAAGCTTAAAATCTGTTGCAGTATTAAAGAAAAAGTACACTTTTTCAAACAAAAATTGATAGACAAATCAATAAATATTTTTTAAAGTAAATAAGTGTTATATTAATGTAACTCTTAAAAATATAAAATAATTAATATTATTATGACGTACAAAAAAAATCAATATAATACAAGCATCATTTCAAATATTCAGGCAAAACCTCATAAGTGTGATGAACCATATAATGATATTTAAGATTATCTCTTCTTCTTGTGCTGTAGTAACATCCAGATACTTCACAAGCGATTGGGTCCTTTCCACATTCATACGTTTTATGTTTCCAGAGAGACGAATTATGTTTGTATACTTTTTGACAATTTGTGCAAGGGAATAAAACGGATTTTTGCTTACGCTTTCCTAAAAATATTCATTTACAGTATAATCACGTCAGCAATATAAGCAGTACAACCTCCATTACTCATACAATATATAACTGATACAATTGTTAGTAAATATGTTTGTGTGAAGTAATTTAAAGATATATTATTTGATTACAGTTAAAACTAAATAACATTAATATGCAATAACTTAAACATGTACAAAATATGAGCTATTATGATAAAATGTTTTGATTTTTTAAAATGAAAAGAAAATATTTGATTTTCCGCATAATAGTTGTAGAGTTTTTCATTTTCCACTTAATAAATAATAACAATGTGGCACAATTCACATTAAATATTTTAACCGTAAATTATCTTTAAAAAGTAGATTCGTAATCCAGCCACTAAGTCGCCCATGATCTGAAGCAAAACTATAATGAAGTTGTTCAAAACCCTCAGGCAATTAAGTAATGTTGGGTTGAACACCTGAAGATATCCTCGTCACAAAGCAGGTTGTGTAGTGAAAAAAATATATTAAGTGTTCAAAGCAAAAATAGTTATCGGTTGAAAAGATTTTCTTCAGTCAATATGGCAGAAGTGTTCCTAACCTTTTTAGTTGTTTTTCAATAGTTTTTCTACTTACGATGACCTCAAAATGGTCGAACTATGTATGTAGTTTTTTTAAATAATTTGTGGCTAACAGGGTTTTATTACATTTAATTTTTACTTTTCAATATACTCATCATGTACGAGACTTATTTCAAATAAGTTCACACAAAGAAAACTATATTGAAAAATTCAACACCATTAGTCACCAAAAAATTTCTCAATTATTGCCAAACCGGCTTCATCATTGTCAAATTAGCTTCCCTGAAAAACGTCCATGACTTTTGGAAATTTATGAAAATCACTAGTAGCCACCATTAAAGTTCCAAAATTCAAAAATGTTTCCATCAATTATTTTCAGAAAACTGCATGCATGCAACAATTTTCTTACCCTTCTCCTTTAATGCAATCAACACGTTTAATAATCAAATTGTTTGAAGAAGTAAAGATCAGAACCATAAAGGAGAAGACATCTAGAAAGCAGATTTCCTCCTCTGTATTCTGATAGGATAAGAAAGAGAAGCAATAGATAACTCGAACTTCGAAAAAACACACGCTGCAAAAGTCGACTTCTCTTTGTTTTTGTTCTAATTCTTTTTGTATCGTATTCCTAGGTGTGTGTGGATGAGAAGGGACAGGCTGAATTTTTGAAAATGCCCCCTTGGCAGCCACAATACTGTTCTTCACAGAAGAAAAAACAAGAAAAGGACAATATTTCGGCTACTAAGGGCATTTTAAGAAATCAGCCTGTCCATTCTCATCTAGGTACGCAAAGTATTGCGATACAAAAAGAATTAGAACAATAAACAAACACAAAGAAGTTACAGCGTCTGCACGAAAGTAAATATTCCTCAAAAACTTCTCCAACATGCAAAAATGCACACAGATACCAAAATCAAATATTCCATTTTCATCTACATACTTACGGGAACACCATACAAAGAGAATTAGAACAATAAACAATTGTGACATTCCTTTGAAATGTTTATAATCATATTTCATTTAAATAGTTTCTGTATTGGTAAATTACATCAATAGGGTTACGTTATTTATCTTAAGAAATGTAATTTTTAGGTTACATGCATTCTTGATTCAAGAAATAACTATTTTTGTATCTTACATTGTTCACCCTCAAAAGTTGTCAAATTCAGTATGGCGGTTGTCAGGCTAGTAATGATAGCATGATTACTTGTTTTATAATTAATTTGTTTTAATTAATGATGTATAACGTTGGCGTCTATGACCTCATCGTCTTGTAACGAAGAAAGTTCACGCACAAAATTATGTTGAGAAAGAAAATGAAAATCTCCTTCCTCTGGTTTAGGTTAAATGTTTCAACAAGATAAATTTAGCATGTTAGATAGAGAAAAAACGATATAAAACAATTTAATTTGCAGTCTTAATTTACCTGTTCGAATTCTGCCAAAATATCTTGAATCATGTAGGGAGGAAAGATCTTTTTTATAGAGCACTTCGTGATTACTATCAAAAGAGATAACATGCAACTTAGGTAGGTGCTGTTAGCCTTGGATAATAAATATAGAACTGATTAATTGGTTAGTCAATAAAGTTCGGAATCATACCTTATCAGGTTGGTTACTTTTAATTTTAGTAGCAAAAGTACTCCCATAAATTGATAACTTCGTGTTGGACACAAGCATATTAATTTAGAACATTTACTTTTCTTTAGTCCCAGTAAGATATGGTTAAAACGAATTGAGTCCAGTAGGTAATGATTTTAGTTATTTCCGAGGTATCTGCTATAACCTACAGTAACTGTAAATGAATGAACTTTTTTTTAACTGTATGAAATTACAAACGTACTCACAGTACGTTCTAGTTATTAGATTAAGCACATAGAAAGAAATTTTGTTCGCCGAAAACATTTTGCATTATTCTACGTATTTTTTATGTATTTGTCTTTTATTTTGTTTTGCTTATATAAATTTGTAATGAAAACAAATGTTAGGTTTCTATATATTTTTTTCCACAACGAATGTATAGGTAGTAGTTCTAGCCATGTTGTAATAAAATGTATTGCGATTACCTACAGACTTGATTAATATTCAATTATTTATCATTTGATTTTAAAATACTATTTTTCAGCTGGCAGTTTTTAAGTAGGTATATTAGTGTCCTTATATTAACGTTTGTTTTAGGTTAATTTTAAAATTAGTGAATTTTAAGCCCGAATCACTTTCTTGATCTCAGGTTTTGAGTCCTCTTGTTATTTCTTTTGGGAATTTTTCAGTGGGAACTCTCGTATTTAGAGATTAGGTGGCGTCCGAGAAAATTTTCCGTTAAGATTGGTATTTTCCATATAAATTTTTAGCAGGTACTTCGAGTTTCTCTTTGGATTACTGGCTATATTTTCTGGGGCCAAAAGTGTGCGTAACACAATACACAAAAAAGTTACAACGACCGTTAGAAAATATTCTAAATAATATTACAAGTTGATTGTGAAACTTCAGACATCGAATGAAATCGTCACATTTTAATTCAAAAATACTAAAAACAATTAAAATTATTACACTACTACAAAAATGTTTGTATACACAAAGTTGAATCACCAAATGCTAATGTGCTTCAATTTCATGCTAGTATATTAGTTAACTAGAATGTACAAGTAGAAAGAAAGCTTTATTTATTAAACACTGGGAGCGTACAATACAGAATGCTTTCGCTATTTCGGGTATAGCAATTAGAAGAAATATGATAAAATTGTGGATAGCATTTGCATACGTGAGAGCACAAAGTATTTGTAGATCAAATTTTGCTGCCTTTCTTGCCCTAAATTGGTACTTCTTCACTGATCCACGCGACCTTACAGGCGAGTTTGAAGTTATCGGACCATGGGGGTGTCCCTGATTCCGTCTTTTCAGGTCAGACGTCCTCCAGTATGGATCCTCGAAGTCAGGAGAGTGCCAGACGTGCACATAATGTGCATCGACGTCTTGTACACATGCTGGCAGCCGCGACAGGTGAATTCGCCAGACAGACGCATCATGTGCAAATGCTTTTTTAGATTGCAGTGCCCAGTCAGAATATTGACAAACAACCGTAGTTTCGGTCCCGGCAAGCACATGACAAACATTTTAATTTTAGTTAATGAGACCTAATAAACATTTTTGTCTGTTGGCAGCCTTTTCTTATGGCAACGGTGGGTTGTTTGCCATGTGATGGAGAACCGATGACTCAGGGTCAACAAAACTCTGAGCGGATCCTGTTTCGTCAGAGCGTCTGCCTGTTCATTTCCATGTACTCCTGAATGCCCTTTGGCCCAAACTAATTCCAGAGCGTTGGTGTTAAAAATATGCCCAACGATGCGATGGTACTCTAGCACCACCCCTGAGAGGAGGTGCTGCTTATTTAGGCTCAGAGGAGCTGCTCTACTATTGCTCATAACGCATAAACTTTTATTTTGGATTCTACGTTTCAAAATAGCGTTAGCATCGTGCATGGTGGCTATGACTTCTGCTTGAAAGACAGTTGTCAGCTTGTGCAGTGTGAGACCTTTATGATGGGCTAGGTCATCCGAAAAATGCGTGCCGCAGTGCCTTCATTTATTTTGGAACCATCTGTGTAGATGGAGATCGCAGTTGGAGACCATCTTCAGTGCTAAGACTAACCCGGAAACGCTCATAAAAATCACTGTGGATGCGATCGAGTCCACCACTGTCCAAAAGGGAAAAGTGTCGCGAACCGCCTTCACTTGTATGTCATAGTATCTACCCCCGTCGCCCATATCGATCCATAGACCTTTGAACCGCAACCTAAGTGCCACCATCAGAGTCATCTCTTCCACAAGCAGGTCTAGCGGAGTGAGGCTTAGAATGACTGCTAAAGCTGCCGTAGGGGTTGATTGCATTGGAACCGTGATGCTTGACTAATCTGTAGATATAAGTTAGCTCTTTAGCTACATGGGCTACCCTGGTTCTGAGCCACCAGACTATAGCGCCGTAGCAAAACATTAATCTAATTACCGCGATGCAGAGCCACAGGACAGCCTTTGGTGCGAGCCCCTAAAGTTAGCCCATGGCACGTTTATACAGCTCAAACACTAAGCTGGCCTTTGTAGGTTTGGCTTGTAGATGTTTGGCCCAATTCAACTTCTTGTTGTAACAATTTTATTTTTGATTAATAAATCCCTTCATAATAGTGCGAGAATAATAAAACACTTTTATTAATATAATGGTAAAATACATTTAACAACTAAGGTAATACGTTAAAGCAGCATCGTCCTTTGGTATTCTATTTGTGGTTGAATATCTGTGTCTTTTACAGCTATTCGCAGGCGCGTTTCGGTTTGACAGTCCCCTCCTCGGACGCCCCGGTCGTCCGAGCTAGTTGAGTAATCAGTCGGCCATACGTGGAAGAAGCGATAAGATGTACCAAAGATTGCAGGCCGGCAATTTGCGTATCAACTTTGAGGAGTCGGGACACATCTTTGAATAGCGCGCACGACGAGAAGAATGCTACAATTAACAATGCAACTTAGAAAATAGAATATTTAACCCATTTTATGAAGACCACTTTGTTATACGACGAGTAGAATGCTACGATTAACAATGCAACTTTGAAAATGGAACATTTAACCCATTTTATGAAGACCACTTTGTTATACGACGAGTAGAATGCTACGATTAACAATGCAACTTTGAAAATAGAACATTTAACCTATTTTATGAAGACCACTTTGTTATACAACGTAAGGATGCTACTTTGGTAAGGCGGCGTGATTCAACATCCAGACTGCAGCAGCTGCCGAATGTATCGTGACCGTTTTTGATTCTACACGTGGAACAACTTCATTTGGTAGAAGTTGTTTAGTATGAACTTGGTTCACACTACACGCAGTAATCTTTGCATGAAATAACAAGTACCTCATCAAGGCGAGAAATGCAGTTTTTGGTTCGTAGTTAGCTTTAAGTACTTTTTTGGTGTTTCACACTAGAAACACGTTAATTTGTTCTAATGTGTAAAAGCATGAATATTATAAAAGTTTCAACGATTGCTGAGCTGGATTTCCAGTGTCGAAATTAAAATTCACTGATTTGATGTTTTGAGAAACAACACGCGTGGTTCATTATGAATCGTTAGTAACAACAACAGGTGTTACTGACGTCACTTATTTTTTTGTAGTATACTGCTGACAGATGTATTCTTGAAAGCAAATGCTTCGAACAGCTTTAGCACAAGTTATGTAAACAAGAGTATTTTTGTGATCTGCTTTTTTTTAGAAACTAAAACTAGCACATGTAATTTAAAAAGGAAAAACGTGAGTAGTAACATTTTTAGATGTAACCTGCCTGAACAGATCTGCACGGGTCGGAGTTTTTTTTGTAACAAGTTTACAATATACTGTAAAATGTTTGATTATGAATAACTTAGATAAACCTGAAGTTAAAATTCACGAAGTAATTCAGTTATTAATTAAATTTTTGTAGCAATTCATTTTTATTTTAAAAGAGATTCTTTTTAGTAAACAATTGGTTCAAGATTAAAGTTTTTTATTTTGATCAAATATGATCAAACCTAACCACAGAAAGCTAACATCCTTAAGAGTAGAATTTTGATGCCAACTTTATATTGAAAATATCTTTTTACTACTTCTTTATGTATATTTGCGAGACACAAATAGTGTTCCACTTTTTTATTAATCTAACTATTATAATTTCTTACAGGAACAGCGTTTTATTTTATTAAGACAGGTTTTTATCATCAAAGGCGATCTTTTTTTCTTTGGGTCTCCACGTCCCTTAGAATATGCCATGCCATTATCCTGAATAAGTCCGGACTTGGTGGCGCCTATTTGTTTTAGTTTAAGTTTGACCTACAAACAGATTTCGACTTACCCCCCCATTTCTCATAGCTCTACCCAAGGAATAGACCCCTAGTTATGTCGGAAGAATACGTTTCACTGACGCCCAACGTCTAGGGCAGATTTATATAAAAAAAATCGTTTCACTGGCGCCCATGCGCGAGGCTTGCTATATATATGAAAAATTTGTTTTATATGAAAAAAATAACGTTTCATTGTCAAGAATAATGCCCAGGTACTTGACCTCTTCTAAAAGAGGCAGAGAGGTTTGAAAGAGTATTGACAGCCTAGTTCCCACTAACTTCCTTTTTTTTTTAAAACACCACAAGTCCCGTTTTATTGGAGTTGATGGCTAGAGAGTTAGCGAAACACCAGTGCTCCGTAATATTCAGTGCTTTTTGCATCAACTTACAAGTACTTGTTCAAATTTGCCGATTACCACAATAGCTATGTCGTCCGTATAACCTATCGTGTAGAAACCTTCTTTATTGAGAAGTTGGAGAAGGCTGTCTACTGCTAGAGCCCAAAGTGGTGGGTACAACACGCCCCCCACCCTCCCGGACATGCTCTACCTACCGTCCTATTTACAGAAGTGTTTCCAACACTAATATGTACTCGGCGGCATTGTAAAAACTCTCATTAATTGCAAACGTGGTATCATTAAACCCACCCTCAATATCAATCGATGCGTCTAATACAGTATGGAGGGCAAACTCCGTGAATTTCCCTGGTATAAAAGCATACTGATTTGGACGAACTGGATGAGAATACATTATCTCCTCTCTCAAATCACTGTCGCGCAGTCTTTCAAAGGTCTTTAACAAAAAAGACGTAAAACCGATCGGTTTGTGGGATTTAGACTGGGAGTAGTCCTTCCAACCTGGTTAAGCATAAAGACTACTCTAACCTTTCTCTAAAAGCTGAGAGTGTATTTAAATGCAATTCAGCCCCTAAAGAATACCACAAGAAACAGAAGCAACCTCTCCACATCCCACTGTAGTAGGGAGGGGAAAATACAATCCATTACAGAGAACTTACAAGGTTGGAGAGTTGAGATGGCCAATTTAAGTTTCTATTCATTCACCACGCGGTTGGATACTACCATCAAATACCATTTTTAATGTGGAGGGTGGTGATACACTGCTAGGGAAGTGCGTGTCCGCACGTAATTCCGGTGCGCTTTTTCAATGTAAGTTAAAACATTTTATACAGTAGAGTAACGTTATCCTCACGTTTAGCATTAATAAATTAAGATTCCAAATATTCCAATTAATGACAGGTTGTGAATTATTTCACAATGTAAAATGAGTTTCAATTCATTATTTATCAACAAAAATTGTAAGAGCAATCTGAACTCCCCCGACTTATAGCGACTGCTTTAAAAAAAGGATGAGAACAAACGGCGAAGCAAGAGACAAACAAAAAAAATATTAATTTTTCTAGTTTGGTGAAGGGTTATTCTGATGGGGCAAAAATACAGTTTAGTAATCGACCTAGTAAATACGCCATAAGCAGTACAAATTTTGGTAACTCTAACTCAATTCATTATAACCATAATTTGGTATTGTTCATATGGAAATTACAAATTGTCAATAATCCGTGTCATCTTGTGTTTTGCAATTTAATTCAAAGCATCATTGGCTTTATCAATTTAATGTCACTGAATTCATATCCTTAATTTAATATACCCTTATGAGGAATTGTTCCAATGGAAACTTATAATTGCCAATATTCCTTGTCATTTCCTATTTTGCGCTTTGACTAATATTTCGTAGTAGGGAAATCTCCGCGAATTAAAGTACAATGAAGTTTTGTTTTGCTGTAAAACTCAATAAGAAAATTGCAGTTACTTTTACTTTTAAAAAAATCGCAAGTCTTTAAATTGGTTTCTTGCGTTTAAAATGTGTGTTGCGTGATCTCAAAAAATTACTAATGAATTTCCACATTGAAAAATAAATAGTTTTAAGTTAAAATAAATGTTTTACTAGAGAGACTTGTATAACCATACAGGTAAAACTCCAATATAAGCATTCGTTTCAAAGGATTCACCTAGCCGGATGATTTTATTAGAAAGGACTACAAAGCTGACATTTACTATTTGACAGGGTTCAGTAAGATTGATTCTACTTACAGGAAGTCGTGACATTCGATTATTAAACCTGAATTAGGTTAGACAATTTAGATTAATCTTCTTGATTTCACCTCAACAACTGAGTGGTTAAAATCTTGCGAAATGTTGCCCAGAACTGTTTGACTAACGTGCCCCAAACGTTTTCGTAAGTAGTATTAATTTTCAATAAGCAACGGTGGTGGATGTTTTTATTGATAAGAAACATTAGCATTCTGTAAGTGACTTTGGACTCATAGAAGTCTAATCATCTACAAAAACTGTTAGTTAGTGCATTGCTTATGTAATGAAAGTTAGGATATCTCTCTTGAGAAATACGTATTCAGGGTGTGTTTAATTCTTAAAGTTAACAAAATCACAAATTCCTAAATAGTGAGAAGACTAGAAGTCTTATTGCCTTTAGTAATATTAATGAAACTAAATACGTATGGTAAATACAGTATTGCCCGAAATAAACAGTACTGAAATTGTAATTGTTTTGTATATTTAAAAAATACATATTATTGACACTTTATTATATGTTCTAAATGTGCACCTCCTCGTTCGAGACAGACTTCATAACGATGTTCTAAGTTTCTCGTCATGTTATTGAATAAGGGTTGTCTCAGGGCTGCGAAGAAGACTCTAACGACATCCTTTAATTCATCGATGGTTTGTGGTGCCCGTTTGAAAACGGCATTTTAGCCATGCCCCAAATGTATGCGTCTGGAGGTGTGAGGTCTGGAGAATGTGAAGGATAAGGGAAGTCAGTAAATCGTGATATGAATTTGCTTGGAAAATGTTCTTGAAGAAATTGACGAATTGCGGCAGCAGTATGGCAAGTTGCCCCGTCCTGCTGAAAAAATTGGTTTCGAAATGCCAAGTTACGTGCACGACAGAATTGACGTAGATCAGGGATAAATCGTGTTAAAATTTGTCTGTACCTCTGTTGATTAAGTGTGACTTGCCTACCATTCTCTTCGATAAAGTACGGACCAATGATTCCGTGTCCGGAAACAGCACACCAGACACTCACTTTTTCACTATGTAAAGGAACCTCTTGAACCTCATCGGGTCTGGCAAAGCCCAGAAATCGATTTGTGCGACGATTCACATAGCCTGACAAGTGAAAATGTGCTTCGTCTGAAAACCAAACATTTTTCAAGAATTCGGGATTTTCATACTGTAACGCGGGAATTCTGGCGCAATATTCCACTCTACTGCGATAATCCCGAGGATGTAGTTGTTGATGTACCTGAATCACATACGAAAATGTACCCAGCTCCTTCAGGATTCTTTGAAAGGAAGTTCGTTTTAAATCAAGTTGTAACGCTGTCCTTGCCTGGCTGACTTTCGGATTTTCTAAGATTTGCTCAAAACACGTTCATGGTTATTGTTGTTGTTAACTGTCCTGGGACGCCCGAGTTTCCTTTTCGTTGGCACAATACACTACCTGTATTTCTAAACTTTTCAATAACCTTCAAAATTACAGCATTACTTGGAGAACGTTTATTAAACCTTTGTGTGAATTGATCAGACACGTATAGCAAACTTGCACCATTACGTCGGCCGATTCCGTATGAACGAAAATAATGCTCTACCAGAAACACTTTCTCCTCTGTACTTAACACCATTTTTAACAATTAGGCCCTACTAATTACTTGTTTGAGGTTTACTTGACAGGTCTATACTAGCTAACTTGAGTGTGGCAGCGCACGCATAAAAACACCGCCAACTTAGTTTCAGTACTGTTTATTTCTGGCAATACTGTATGTGTTGTAAACTCGAGAAACTAAATATCCATAAGGATTTTCTTTAATATAAGTAAAAGCTTGCGAGTTATTGTGAGTTCTATGAGGAAATCATCATTTTCGGGTAATTTTAAATTAGCACCTAGTGATTGATTAACAATTAGATGTAAGTGGGTAATTAATGCAAAATTGGGATCGTGCGACCACAAATTATTACTTGATACCAGGTTTGTTACAATTTCCGCATGATCATACAATGTAAAAACCCAGAATGTAAGTACTTAGATTCACAAATATCATGTGGCAGATATAATTTAATTATTTCATAACAATACAATGTATTCATTTTATAAAGCACGAACTTTAACCTAAATAAATCAAATGATACCACATATGCTTTCTCGGGTTTTCATTGCATTAACTCAATTAGAAGAATGTATGATGACCAAAACCCTCGACTGAATGCAAGAAAGGGGAGTTAATCAAATGACAAAAATTACATACAACAGAAAAACTAATTAATTATCAGCAATCCGTTAATTGAAAAACGTCAAAATATAGACATACGCGTAATGCGATAGTATTTATCAACTTACTTTGTGTAATTAACTACCTAAAATATGTATATATTTAATACTTGGCTTATAGCCGTAATTTGGACGTCGCTTCCTGTCTGTAACTGACATAAGTCAAAAACTTGACAATGTCACATATGATTGACAAAAATGCCAAACGTAATTGAAAGTTAGGTTTATATATAATCGTGTACATGATTTAAATTTGTAAATTTCCCAATTGTCGTCATCGGTCTCAGTGGCGTAATTGGTAAACGCATGGTTCCGACAAAACCAGGATACAGGTTCATGTCCTGTCCAAGACCTTATATTTGCCATCTTTCAATTACTAGCTCGATTTCAAATGATCATTTGGGCTTTGCATAAAAGTCTAAGTTATTATTTCATCTTATTCACTGTAGTACGATAGTATTTATCAACTTACCTTGTGTAATTAACTACCTAAAATATGTATGTATGTATGTATGTATGTATATATATATATATATATATATATATATATATATATTTTGTGTGCCTTAAAGGCAAGAATTGGACGCCGCCACGGGAAATAATGTTACTATTGCATTAAATATATGCATGTACATTGTTAATATCCCAAAGGCAGAACGTATTTGTGATAGCCATTTATAGAACACAGTATGGTTTCGAATCAACTTCTGTACAGTTTCAGCCTTAGTGCTAGTTCTAGCCAACTGATGGCGCTCTATCTACCTTTCGCCAACGTACAGAGGTTTCTTCGTGCCTATACTTTGAGGTTTCTTGACATTTTGTTAGGGTTAAGACTAGTCCATTCTGACGAGACCCAAGAGGTCGAAACCTGGTCAATGGATGTTATTCCCCTACAAAATGATCAGGTAATTGTTTTGTAATGGCTATGCAAATACCAGTTCGATTTGTATAGGTAAATACAATGTGTATTTACAGATACATCTCATGTAATTGGTTTAATTGTAACTGCAGATTGCAGAGAAAGTTTTGCTTTTATATATATAATATTATATATATATATATATATATACAGGGTGAGTTTAGTGTGGCAACGGTCGATAACTCCGTTATTATAAAAGCTACGTAAACCAAATTTGGAGGCATATTAGGCATGCCTAAAGTGCACATTTAAAAATATTTGAAAGCATACATGGTGTTTCATAATTCAGGGCATATTAAACTTATATTTTTAAATAGAACACCCTATATATTATTACATTTTTGAAAAGCCCATAAAAGAGCTTGAATTTGATATCAAATTGTATGTGTCTATTCCTTTTAGTTTTTTAGATATTCAACTGTTTTTAGAAAAAATGACCCTGATTAGATACATTGCCACTATACTAATACACAATTTATGTTAATTTTGAAGATGCAAAAAATTTTACTATATACCATAGTATATTTGTATTTATCACTTTTTTGAAATTTCTTCACAGTATACAGGGTGTGTCAGGTTTCGCAAAATGCAATTTTTAATATTTTTTTTAAATAGCACCCTATAAATTTTATTGCTACAATGGGTAGTTCATTAAGCGTCCTTTCATTTTTGTTAAGCATTCCCTATACCTAAATCTATTACTTTCTGAGATATTTTTGATTTTCTTCAAATTTTAAGAATGTTTTTAATTGACATAACTAAAAATAACTTACTATTGGAGAATATTATAAAACAATTGATACATATTGATTAACAATTAACTACACTTATCCAATAACAATTTTCACTAAAGCTATAACAGCCTACAATAATACGCTATCAACAGAATTCTGCCAGATCAACAATATGCATTTTATAGAAAATGTTCAAGCAGGAAATCAGGCAGGCTTTGAAAAAATAACAATTACAATCAAAATTCTTAAACTTTCTCCCAATACCTAAATCATATTCATTTGTTCTTCCACTGTAAAATTCATTTTGAAAACTCCTTTAAAGATTACATTTAAAACAGAACTGACAATGTGTTAAATAACAACACACTACAATTAATAAACCTAAATGACATTTTGATTGTAATTGTTATTTTTTTCAACGCCTGCCTGATTTCCTGCTTGAACATTTTCTATAAAATGCATATTGTTGATCTGGCAGAATTCTGTTGATAGCGTATTATAGTAGGCTGTTATATCTTTAGTGAAAATTGTTATTGGATAAATGTAGTTAATTGTTAATCAATATGTATCAATTGTTTTATAATATTCTTCAATAGTAAGTTATTTTTAGTTATGTCAATTAAAAACAATTCTTAAAATTTGAAGAAAATCAAAAATATCTCAGAAAGTTAATGGATTTAGGTATAGGTAATGCTTAACAAAATGAAAGGACACTTAAGGAACTATCCATTGTAGCAATAAAATTGGTAGGGTGCCATTAAAAAAAAATTTAAAAATTGCATTTTGCGAAACCTGACACCCTGTATACTGCGAAGAAATTTCAAAAAAGTGATAATTACAAATATACTATGGTATATTGTAAAATTTTCTGCATCTTGAAAATTAACATAAGTTGTGTATTAGTGCAGTGGCAATGTATCTAATCGGGGTCATTTTTTCTAAAAACAGTTGAATATCTCAAAACTAAAAGGAATAGACACATACAATTTGATATCAAATTAAAGCTTTTTATGTGCTTTTCAAAAATGTAATAATATATAGAGTGTTCTATTTAAAAAAATACAAGTTTAATATGCCCTGGAATTATGAAACACCATGTATGCTTCCAAATATTTTTAAAATGTGCACTTTAGGCATGCCTAATAAGGCCTCCAAATTTGGTTTACTTTAGCTTTTAATAATAACGGAGTTATCGACCGTTGCCACACTAAAACTCACCCTGTATATATATATATATATATATATATATATATATATATATATATATAATATTTTGTAGTGTTCCTTTCATTTATAAACCAATCACAAAATCCGAAATATTTGTTTTAGAAAGTGAATTATCGTTAATGTAGATGTACCTTTAAATTTTTGTAAACGCTCTTTTAGTAATTGTATTCGCGTTTAATGCGAGCTTAGATGCTTTAGTTGTTCTGTTCTCGTTATAAGATCTCAGTAAAATGACTTCGATCCAAGTGGCCTGGAGCCGCCGGATTGCTATTAGTTATTAGGTCCCGGTCAAACACGTTTATAAGATTTATTGCTAATACTGATGGTTGAAAAATTGGCTGCTTTAAGTTTAATAAAGTATGAATATTGTTTGCTTAGCAGGCACGCATAATTTATCTATAGAATTGAACTTTAGAATACAATAATGTTCGATTAAATTTGTAATGGAAACAAGCGATATTTGCTGATAGGCTCAACAGCTGTTAATCGCACGTTGCCGAAGTCGTGCTTTGTCCAGAGGAACATATTCAGGTTGTTTGTATGTCTGATTTCGGTGCTGGACTTATTAAGGTAAATACTTTCCTTTATTTCATATATGTCAACATTTTATAAGAATATTTGCAAACTTAGTAACTCGTTAGTAGTAGATAAGATTAGTGATTAATGTTCTGTCTTCGTTATAAAATTTAAAAGCAATATTTATATGTATTTTACTGTGTTTAAATGAATTGTTGTTAGAAACCAAAATATTAAAAATTTTATTACAAGTTTCAGGTTAGTTCAGCAATACAGATGTCAATTGTTATATTTTTGACATGTTGATAGTTCAAAGTTGTAATTATAAAGGTAACAGTTTAGTTTTAGATAACTTTATTGTATAATTTTGAAACAAACAACACGCACACTTGCGCCATATTTTATGTACTCAATTGCCGGATCTGTGAATTACAAAATTCATTAACTTTGAATAATTATTAATTTTGATATATATTTAAGTAAATAAACTTAATAATCATTTTTGTGTCCTTAAAGAAAATTGGACGCCGCCACGGGAAATAATGTTACTATTGCATTAAATATATGCATACTTGTTAATATCCCAAAGGCAGAACGTATTTGTGATAGCCATTTATAGAACACAGTATGGTTTCGAATCAACTTCTGTACAGTTTCAGCCTTAGTGCTAGTTCTAGCCAACTGATGGCGCTCTATCTACCTTTCGCCAACGTACAGAGGTTTCTTCGTGCCTATACTTTGAGGTTTCTTGACATTTTGTTAGGGTTAAGACTAGTCCATTCTGACGAGACCCAAGAGGTCGAAACCTGGTCAATGGATGTTTTTTCCCCTACAAAATGATCAGGTAATTGTTTTGTAATGGCTATGCAAATACCAGTTCGATTTGTATAGGTAAATACAATGTGTATTTACAGATACATCTCATGTAATTGGTTTAATTGTAACTGCAGATTGCAGAGAAAGTTTTGCTTTTTTATATATATATATATATATATATATATATATATATATATACAGGGTGAGTTTTTAGTGTGGCAACGGTCGATAACTCCGTTATTATAAAAGCTACGTAAACCAAATTTGGAGGCATATTAGGCATGCCTAAAGTGCACATTTTAAAAATATTTGAAAGCATACATGGTGTTTCATAATTCCAGGGCATATTAAACTTATATTTTTTAAATAGAACACCCTATATATTATTACATTTTTGAAAAGCCCATAAAAAGAGCTTGAATTTGATATCAAATTGTATGTGTCTATTCCTTTTAGTTTTTAAGATATTCAACTGTTTTAGAAAAATGACCCTGATTAGATACATTGCCACTATACTAATACACAATTTATGTTAATTTTGAAGATGCAAAAATTTTACTATATACCATAGTATATTTGTATTTATCACTTTTTGAAATTTCTTCACAGTATACAGGGTGTGTCAGGTTTCGCAAAATGCAATTTTATTTTTTTTAAATAGCACCCTATAAATTTTATTGCTACAATGGGTAGTTCATTAAGCGTCCTTTCATTTTGTTAAGCATTCCTATACCTAAATCTATTACTTTCTGAGATATTTTTGATTTTCTTCAAATTTTAAGAATGTTTTAATTGACATAACTAAAATAACTTACTATTGGAGAATATTATAAAACAATTGATACATATTGATTAACAATTAACTACACTTATCCAATAACAATTTTCACTAAAGCTATAACAGCCTACAATAATACGCTATCAACAGAATTCTGCCAGATCAACAATATGCATTTTATAGAAAATGTTCAAGCAGGAAATCAGGCAGGCTTTGAAAAAAATAACAATTACAATCAAAATGTCATTTAGGTTTATTAATTGTAGTGTGTTGTCATTTAACAGGATATCTCTCTTGGTATATTCTTGATGCAAGTAGGAAATTTCTTAAACTTTCTCCCAATACCTACATCATATTCATTTGTTCTTCCACTGTAAAATTCATTTTGAAAACTCCTTTAAAGATTACATTTAAAACAGAACTGATAATGTGTTAAATGACAACACACTACAATTAATAAACCTAAATGACATTTTGATTGTAATTGTTATTTTTTTCAAAGCCTGCCTGATTTCCTGTTTGAACATTTTCTATAAAATACATATTGTTGATCTGGCAGAATTCTGTTGATAGCGTATTATTGTAGGCTGTTATATCTTTAGTGAAAATTGTTATTGGATAAGTGTAGTTAATTGTTAATCAATATGTATCAATTGTTTTATAATATTCTCCAATAGTAAGTTATTTTTAGTTATGTCAATTAAAAACATTCTTAAAATTTGAAGAAAATCAAAAATATCTCAGAAAGTAATGGATTTAGGTATTGGGAATGCTTAACAAAAATGAAAGGACACTTAATGAACTATCCATTGTAGCAATAAAATTGGTAGGGTGCCATTTAAAAAAATTTAAAATTGCATTTTGCGAAACCTGACACACCCTGTATACTGTGAAGAAATTTCAAAAAAGTGATAATTACAAATATACTATGGTATATAGTAAAATTTTCTGCATCTTGAAAATTAACATAAGTTGTGTATTAGTGCAGTGGCAATGTATCTAATCAGGGTCATTTTTTCTATAAACAGTTGAATATCTCAAAAACTAAAAGGAATAGACACATACAATTTGATATCAAATTAAAGCTCTTTTTATGTGCTTTTCAAAAATGTAATAATATATAGGGTATTCCATTTAAAAAAATACAAGTTTAATATGCCCTGGAATTATGAAACACGCTGTATGCTTCCAAATATTTTTAAAATGTGCACTTTAGGCATGCCTAATATGCCTCCAAATTTGGTTTACTTAGCTTTATAATAACGGAGTTATCGACCGTTGCCACACTAAAAACTCACCCTATATATATATATATATATATATATATATATATATATATATATATATATATAAAATAAAATATCTATAATAACAGGCTATTAGGTCTGCTGGTTAATAAAATAAACTCTTTATTATAGTCCAAGCTTTCGGTTTTTATTTTAAACCTTTTTCAAGAATACTAAAAATTGTGAAACGTTAGTATGGGCGTACAATAATTAAATACTTACTAATGTGAGGTTTTAAATTAGAATCGTTGACATAGATAAAATTCATAAATGTAAATAAAAAGTGATGTATAAAGCTTTAAACAAAAATAAAAATAATGTGGTAATATTATTTACATTTGAATGTTTCAGAATGACAATTCCTTTATAATTTTGACAATTGCTGAGATAACTTTCTAGATGTAACTATTTTTCTAATAAGTTGATCGAAATTAGCTATATATATTTTAATGATGTATGCATGTATGTATTTATATATATATATACACATATATGCAAATATATACATATGCGAGCGTGTGTGTGTGTGTGTGTGTGTGTGTGTGTGTGTGTGTGTGTGTGTGTGTGTGTGTGTATGTGTGTGTGTGTGTGTGTGTGTGTATGTGTATGTGTGTGTGTGCGCATGTGTGTGTGTATGTGTAAGTGTGCCTATGTTGCGATTTGTTAAGTGATGTGTCCATTTACATTGAATTTGTTTTTTGATTTAAAATGAAGTAGATAGGTGTATATGGAGCTTAGTGCGTTGATATCAGTTTTTTTATTAATAGTGTTAGCGTTTTTAAATATGTAACACATTTCTAAGAATTCTCTTTTGGATCGTTTACTTTCAATTTGTAGTATTATAGGATTATCGAAATCTATTTTATGTTTGTTTGTATTTGCGTGTATGGTTAAAGCACAAGCATTTGGTTTAACACGAATGTCACTTTTGTGCTTTAAGTATTGTGAGCTTTGACCAATGTAGGTGAGGTTGCAGTCTGAACATTTTATTTGGTATATAATATTCCGTCGTAGAAGGGATGGTTCTAAAAAATATCGAAAAGCTATGGCATAAAATCACTACAAATTGTACTATCTCAAAATCCGTTTTTACAGACATTATAGAATTAGTTTTTAATACAAGTTATTTTAGCTTTAATAATGAATTCTTCCTACAAACCTTTGGTTGTCCAATGGGATCTAATTTAAGTCCTATATTTGCCAGAATTGTTATGGACGATTTATTAGACGAGGTTATCCCCAAACTAAACTTTACAATTCCATTTATTAAAAAATTTGCTGACGATATAATAACATCTGTACCAGAAGATAAAATTAACGAAACTCTCCAAATTTTCAATAGCTATGATGATAAAATTAAATTTACTGTTGAATTAGAAAATAACCGATCTGTCCCATTTCTTGACACTCTACTAATCAGAAAAAACGATAACACTATTATTTTAGACTGGTATCAGAAACCAACCAACTCTGGCAGATATCTAAATTATCATTCATATCATCAATATAAAATTAAAATAAATTTCATTTTAGGCCTAAAACATAGAATCAAAAAAATATGCCATCCATCACTATATCAAAAAATTTAGACAAATTATTTATGATTCTAAAAAACAATAGCTATCCCCCAAAACTAATAAAAAGCCTTTTATACAATCATAAAACACCAATAAACACCGACTTTTCTAATGAACCCTTGAATAATAATACTGTGTCTTCTACAAATATACCTACATACCATGTAATTCCTTACATCGAAAACTTAAGTATAAAATTCGAAAACCTCTTCAAAAAATTCAACATAAAAATTGCTAAACGAAACCTTTTAACTTTAAACAGTCTTTTTTCTAAATTAAAGGATAAAACACCATCCCTTCTACGACGGAATATTATATACCAAATAAAATGTTCAGACTGCAACCTCACCTACATTGGTCAAAGCTCACAACACTTAAAGCAACGCTTAACTCAACACAAAAGTGACATTCGTGTTAAACCAAATGCTTGTGCTTTAACCATACACGCAAATACAAACAAACATAAAATAGATTTCGATAATCCTATAATACTACAAATTGAAAGTAAACGATCCAAAAGAGAATTCTTAGAAATGTGTTACATATTTAAAAACGCTAACACTATTAATAAAAAAACTGATATCAACGCACTAAGCTCCATATACACCTATCTACTTCATTTTAAATCAAAAAACAAATTCAATGTAAATGGACACATCACTTAACAAATCGCAACATAGGCACACTTACACATACACACACACATGCGCACACACACACATATACATACACACACACACACATACACACACACACACATACACACACACACACACACACACACACACACACACACACACACGCTCGCATATGTATATATTTGCATATATGTGTATATATATAAATACATACATGCATACATCATTAAAATATATATAGCTAATTTCGATCAACTTATTAGAAAAATAGTTACATCTAGAAAGTTATCTCAGCAATTGTCAAAATTATAAAGGAATTGTCATTCTGAAACATTCAAATGTAAATAATAATACCACATTATTTTTATTTTTGTTTAAAGCTTTATACATCACTTTTATTTACATTTATGAATTTTATCTATGTCAACGATTCTAATTTAAAACCTCACATTAGTAAGTATTTAATTATTGTACGCCCATACTAACGTTTCACAATTTTAGTATTCTTGAAAAGGTTTAAAATAAAAACCGAAAGCTTGGACTATAATAAAGAGTTTATTTTATTAACCAGCAGACCTAATAGCCTGTTATTATAGATATTTTATTTTATAATTTGCAAGGTCGTTACACCACATAATTAATTATATATATATATATATATATATATATATATATATATATATATATATATATATATATAATATGTAGTGTCCCTTTCATTTATAAACCAATCACAAAATCCGAAATATTTGTGTTAGAAAGTGAATTATCGTTAATGTAGATGTACCTTTAAATTTTTGTAAACGCTCTTTTAGTAATTGTATTCGCGTTTAATGCGAGCTTAGATGCATTAGTTGTTCTGTTCTCGTTATAAGATCTCAGTAAAATGACTTCGATCCAAGTGGCCTGGAGCCGCCGAATTGCTATTAGTTTTTAGGTCCCGGTCAAACACGATTATAAGATTTATTGCTAATACTGATGGTTGAAAAATTGGCTGCTTTAAGTTTAATAAAGTATGAATATTGTTTGGTTAGCAGGCACGCATAATTTATCTATAGAATTGAACTTTAGAATACAATAATGTTCAATTAAATTTGTAATGGAAACAAGCGACATTTGCTGATAGGCTCAACAGCTGTTAATCGCACGTTGCCGAAGTCGTGCTTTGTCCAGAGGAACATATTCAGGTTGTTTGTATGTCTGATTTCGGTGCTGGACTTATTAAGGTAAATACTTTCCTTTATTTCATATATGTCAACATTTTATAAGAATATTTGCAAACTTAGTAACTCGTTAGTAGTAGATAAGATTGGTGATTGATGTTCTGTCTTCGTTATAAAATTTAAAAGTAATATTTATATGTATTTTACTGTGTTTAAATGAACTGTTGTTAGAAACCAAAATATTAAAAAATTTATTACAAGTTTCAGGTTAGTTCAGCAATACAGTTGTCAATTGTTATATTTTTGACATGTTGATAGTTCAAAGTTGTAATTATAAAGATAACAGTTTAGTTTTTAGATAACTTTATTGTATAATTTTGAAACAAACAACACGCACACTTGCGCCATATTTTATGTACTCCAATTGCCGGATCTGTGAATTACAAAATTCATTAACTTTGAATAATTATTAATTTTGATATATTTTAAGTAAAGTCAAACTTAAGCGAAGCATTTTTCGTTTAATGTAAATATATTGTGACTAGGAAAGTTTAAGAATGCATTATAAGTTTAAACTGGACAATACTTCTTTGTATTGCTAAAGGTGTAAAAATAAATGGTGGACATTGCAGAACAATCTAAATTTCTTTAAATTCAGTTAATGTTTTTTGAGAATTTCAAGTATAAGGCCCATAAGAATTCCTCAGCAGAAAATTCCAATATGAACTATTACTTGGATATTGCTTTATGTATTTTATGGGGCACAAACAGTAACCTCAGTTATTGATTTTTCTTTTATATATTTTTATGTTTCAGATTTAACCAAGATACTTATTGCTGTCGAAGTTCATCATAACCTAAAGGTTTCTATATCTTTACCATAAGGTTTATCTTGTAAGTATTCTTCGATACAGTGGCGCCTTCCTCCTCTATCTTTGCTTTAATAGTCTCATTCTACGACCACTCTTATGCTCTCGCGTGACGTAAAAATTAAGTTAGTCCGGAAGTACAATCAGTGAGTGATGACGTTAATTTTCAAAGCCGTCTTTTCCTACCTTGCCCAAGTGCAAGGCATATCTTAATTTTTACGGGATCAACTAAACCGCACCATAGATTCTATACTACCTATATGTGGGGCACCTTTAACTTGAGAAGATTAAATGTAACACTACATTGGGTTTGATTACAAAACTGCCGAGAACTGGCAAATAGGCCCCTATCGCAAATTGCAAAAGAGTTGGAAGAAATCTCTAAAAAATCGAATTGATACCCAAACAGCAGTCAAAATTTTCAGCTACTAAAACATGAAATATTTGATGAAAATAAGAAAATTGTTTGAAGTGTCGGAGAATTTAAAACAAAAATCAAAGTCACAATATAATTTTAGCAGCAAATCCACAAACAGATGGTTTCATACCAAAGATAATATAGTTGTGATAATGGCGACCACTTGCTATAACAGAAAATCAAATCTGGATACATGCGCACGCACAGCCTTAAGAAACGGTCAAATATTTCGTTTACCCATTTAAACCTAAATAATTTACATTTCTTCATTGGTTTTTAATAATATGGCACCCTATAACGAACAACATATAAATTGTAAAAAAATCAGTTTATGGTCCAATAATGATAATTTTGTTTTTGACCATTATTACACACTTTAGATCTGTTTAATAATTAGGTTATGTAAATATTACTGAAATTTTTATATTCTGTACAGAATAAAGTTATTGTAAATGCACACTTTAATACCGAATAATAAAGAAATACATTTCTACAGCATAACTGTAGATAGAGTATCTACAAGGTATGAAGACTTACTGCAGAATATACAAATTTACTATCGGAAATTGGTTATTTTAGGATTCCTGCTCCTAAAATTGGAATACTTTAACACCAAGGGTACCACCGAACATGAAATTTTATTTAACATCAAATAACTCTCAATTTTGTTTATTAATAACTAACATATGACAGTGCTACAAAATAATTTTAACAAACCTACTCTGAAATATCATATAAATTTTTATGTAGATAAGACTAAAACCAAATCCTATACAAAATATTGCCTTATTCAAACTAAATATAATAATGATTACAATAATTAGTCGTCTACATCGGCATCATTTTCAGCTTCATCATTTATACAATCGATTGCAATATTCTCTTTTGCATTGTTACTTTCATTTAAGCCTTCAATATCTTCTTGTATGTTGCCTTCGTCGTTTATATTATTGTTGGAAGTGTTAGTTTTTATGGACAAATCCCTTTTTTTAGGGTTTAATCTTGATACACTATGCTTTAATATGCTGTCCCGGAAAAATGACTCCATATTTTTATGTGAGAAGGTGCTATCAGCAAAATAGATGACTTTATAAAATGTGTCCAAAATGTTTACCAGCTTATTAAAAGGTTGTTTCATAACGTTTGTCCGACTTACACCAGTCCACGAGTATCTGGTCAAAAGCTTTTTGGTAAATAGAATTGAACTTAAGTTATATGATGCATTTCTCCATGGCTGACCAGCACCATTTACACGTTTTAAATGTGCAATTACTTTACGTCGATATACATCATTCTTTAAATTTTCTTCGCATTGTGTAACATCGTCAACAGAATGAAGTGGGAAAACTTTGCCTGTTTGGACGTCAGCATGTTTATCTTGTAGTAGCTCTTCACTGTGTGTTAAAATAAGTTTTTCAAGTCTATCTTGCTTGGCAGATATTTCAGCTAATGAATGTTGCATATTCATTTGTAGAGTGAAGATTTCATCCAATTTTTGATTCATAATAAGTTTAGCTACAAAAATAATGAAATATTAGATTTTATAACAAAGATAAACAATTTAAGTTATTGACTTGTAACACGTTCGCGTTATTTCGATATACACCCGATAGGGAGAAACATTTTAATTTTGAACCGACAGAATGAAATGACGCACCCCGTATATTAAGATTTTACCAACGATGAACGTTAATTAAGCATTATAATTTAATTCTTCTGTTTCTAGAAATCATAATTTCAGCTAGGGCAGTTAGTATAATCAAAGCAATTAAAATTAATTTCCTTAAAATAAATTTGTACATTATATAAAATAAAAAATAACGCAATATCATTATGTAGAATAAACGCCGCAACAATATAAGATTCCATAAAACCTACAATGTACTGTACATACATATTTACGTCACACAAGAATGCTAAATATGTGAGACTGAAAATTGTTAGTAAAATAAAACACAGAGCGTGATGCAATAAACGAAACCAAACCATAGAGAAAATAAATTGAAGAAATACACTACTGTGTGAGAAACGCAAAAACTGTTAAAATTCAAAAACATTTCTAAACGTGGCTAAATGTTCAAGAATATTACAAGTGCACCCTTCCTTTTTACAGGTAGGAATGGGCGTACAACAGAGTCTAAACAAAACTCCGGCGGGGCTAGCGTCGACCTTCTGTGGCTGCGGTAGATTGTAAAAGACTATATCTCAGGGGTATTTATTGTTAGATGTTTTGAGAACAAAGTTAAATTTTACACAGACTAGTTATAGGGATGTAATTTAAAACATGACAAAAGAAAATACCTTAATACAACTTGATATTGACGTTTAGTTAATAACATTAGAAAAACAAAATATATTTCCTTATTTTCTTACAACCAAGTTTTCATGTACAAAATCACTAGTATAGATATCTACTCTCTCATAATTTTAAAATTGTCTTAATCCCTACCAGATAAGATATTAGAAAATCTCAAATTATTGTTGTACTTAGACACAATTCTAAATTAACTTTCTAAGTAAAAGGAAATCATAAATACGCTTAGTTGTATTTAACATAGTTAAAAGAATTTGTAATAAGCATTTAAATTAAAAATAACCTCTTAATCCACAAAAAGTTTCATGAAAGCTTTTACGTTTACACTTGTAAGGTTATGCCAGGAAAGTAAATGTAATATTAAATTAGTTAAGATAATAGGTAAGTAAAAGTATGACTTTATATTTTAAATGTATTATTCTTCTAGATATTTGAGATTAAAACTAAAACACATGCACATGGTTCTTTCACAAAAGTAAGTAAGATAAATCTCCTACCTGTACTTATGCAGTTTGAAAGAAACGTATACTTAGTTTTTGAGCTCCGGCTTGTTCAGAAATATAAAAGTTTTCAGTTTCTTCTTACGGTTTTAATAAGATAAACACCATCCATATTTAGTTTGGTTGTTAAAACTTCAACTTTGTAAGAGTCAATCCTTTTTGTTCCACAACCATATGTTTTGATAACGGTATTCAATTTATTTTTAGAAGGTAATTAAATGACAATGACAATATTCTTATGCGATAATAGATACTATTTGTAGGTAGTAGAATTAATGCATTAGGCTTAGATAGCCTAGCATGTATAGTTAACTACTCCACCAGCTAATTCTCCACCAGATGATAACTTACGAGAGAATTCATTCTTAAACATTTTGAATCGGTTATTCAGGTCAGCTTTCTTCGTATACATTATACTAATATTCAGGTAAGACATCTTGGCCTTAGAAGGAACTTCGTTATCGGGAAAAGGCATGTGCACAAGAAGGCAGTCAGATATCAAGAGCACGAAAGTTTATTATGGTTCGAAGATAACCACACATTTTGAGAGAGGGACAAACAAGAAAACCATCCTAAATGACAGATTCATGTATACACCAGTTGTGTATTTATGGACATAGTTCAGAGGTTTACCAATTAGAAAATTACATCTTATCATAATTATTTATACAAAAGGAGGAATATTAAATTAAAACTAAAGATCAATGTAATTAGTATAATATTTTATAATACTAAAGAGAAATGTTTCATAAATCTAGACTATCTTGTGATTGTAAACGGTACTAATATAGAGTTACAACGAAGAATACTTTTATATGCAAGGAGGTAGGACGTTCCATGTAAAATGGCAAGGCGACGGCGAATTGACATGTTACACAACAACACAAAGTATGTAACGTCTTTACGAAATTATCGTGATAACAACCTTTTATTCGGCATAGATAAAATATATTACATTGTGAAATCAAAATTTATAGAAGGATAATGACATATAATATCCAAGCTTGACAAACTGGAGAGAAATTTAAAAGTAGAAGTCGAAATTTAACCACTACAACATGTAGAGTAGTAGGGGTACGCGGGGTTATACGTGAACCGAGCGCTGCCGTGTTGTTTTAATTTGCAGTACGGCAATAAATCGCTTTCGTGAATTTTATTTTCCCGTCAGTGGAATAAAAATTAATAACGTAATTATGGGACAGTAAATAAATGTAAGGGGCGAAACTTACGAGTTTTCACACGTCCAGAAATGGGAACGTGCCATCATTTTATGTGAGTTAGTGACTTAGTAGGAATGTGAACTATTGATGTTCCTGGATGTATTTTTTCAGGGAATGTAATATAAACTTTAAGTAAATAAACTTTTTTAAATAATGTAGAAATGAGATAATGTCAAATTGAGATGTGAATTATACATATCCGTTCATTCATAGGAACTTGGCATAATACTAACACAAAGGTTTTGTTAAACTATTTGAATAGTGAAGTGCCTAGAACTAAAGCTTATTTAGTTTTAAGCATGCTAATGTAGGAAATTAAAATTAGAATATATTTTCTAGTAATCAATTAAGATGAGCATGATAATTTTTAAGGTATGTTCTTTGTATGCACACAGTGTCAGCTAGAAATCAACAAGTTGGTATTTTTAAGGGACAATGGATTGTGGGCATGAAAAGCTGTATCGATCGACGTTTCTGTTTATTTTAAACGACATTTCCAGAAATACGATTCAAAATGCAACTACCAATATTCGTAAAATAAAAAAAAATTGGTTTGACAATAGTAGTATTATTTTTCATTTAAGGTTTTCTTTTTTTAGTAATACCTGCCCTATTTGACGTTAGGAAAGGAAGTTCTTAAGAAAATATTTGTATTCTTATGGTAATTATTTAATGTTAATAGAGGTTAAGTATATGTTGATTTTTATTTAAACTAATTTATAAACTATGTAAAAGTAAACGAAAAAGAAGATGAAATATTATTTGAGAGAGGCACTGTATTTTAAACATTTAGTTGATATGACAAAATTAAGAAGTACTTTTAAAGTGTTGAAGAAAAGAGCAAAGTGTAATGTGGCAGATTTAAAAAACCAAAAACATAAAAAACCTATAGGGAATAACCGTCTACCGTGTAGGGTAATATCAAAAGAGATTGTTGAGATAGGACGGTTTGGTGCCCCTTAATTTATGGCAATAGAAAAAACCTTACAGGATTAAGTGGTTATTGTAACGTAGTTTTTGCATTTTAGCCATTTCAAAAGTCTTTATTTTTTTCACATGAACCAACTCTCGGAGCACTGATGTTAGCCGGTGCATCCTAAAATTGATACGGGGTTCCCACCCCTTCTGGGTAAATCTAAATTCATAACATACCACTCATTTTACCCATAAGATACCCTAAAATACCTATCAACTTAGGTATGTCCAAACTGGGCAGTACTTCACCCAATAAATTGCTATTCATCCAGAGTTTTGGTGACACTTTCTCTACCTGAAGAAAAGCAAATGCTTTGTTGCTTATGTTCAGTTCTAAATATTCCTAGGATTTGTCAAACTGCATAAATGGAAAGTAATCCGGCTTATGATTTCTGATAAGTTTTCAACATTTACATTCGCTTGAATGAAAAAGTTGTTATAAGAACTGAAAATGTAGTACACTGTTTGTTTGGGGGTAGAGAAACAACTTACCCACATAACTATTATGATGTTACTGTGAGTGATAAAGGGTTTGAATTTACTTTTTAAGCACTTGATCAGTCAACTATTTGTGGTGAAATTTCACCAGTGTTGTTTGTGACGTGGATTGAAGAAGTCAAAGAACTGGCAATTAGTATTTCTTATATACAGATTGCTGAGTCAATAGAAATTTTATTAGGATCTTATATAATTGGAGAGTTATATGGAAGGGGTCGGCAAAATTTACCGTGCGGCCTAATAGCGATAGAAAGACTTCTAGGATAGACCTTGCTTGGTAGAATCGCAATAAATAAGGTATCAGATTTGTGGGATTTAGAAGCTATTGTGATAAAGGAACTAACGGAGATAAAATCCAAAGAAGTGGTCTCAGCAGAAAAAGATTTGGTTTCTGTAAACGATCAGTCATGCCCGATGGGCGCTACGAGGTGAGGCTACCACGAGTGGAAGGACATCCTCCACTTTCCACCAACCTATACATCGCCGAAAAGAGGTTAAACTCCACAATGAAAAATTGAGAACAACTAATCTTTTGTTTGAATATGATCAAGCGTTCTGTGAAAGGGAATCCGAAGGCACTATTGAGCGAATTATCCCGGAGACAAATAGAGACAGGGGACACTACCTCCCACATAGACCCGTTGTCAAAGAAAGTAATGCCACTACAAAAATAAGACCTGAATTTGATGCCTCTGCTCATGAAAGTAACAGACCGTCTTTAAACCAGTGCTTGGAAAAGGGATTCAATCTTATCGAATTAATACCTGAATGTTACTTAGATTTAGAGAGAAACGAATAGGTGTAGTAGCTGATATAAGGAAGGCTTTCTTTGCAAATAGGTATTCATTCTAAAACTTTTGTGGATACATAAAGACGAGAGAGAAATTGTATTTAGACATAAAAATTCGTTTTTGGCATAACAGTAGCCCATTTCTGTTAGGTGCTACAATTAACTACCATTTAGCTCAGTGCCTTGAAAAATCTTACACTTTATTCTCGAGAGACTGGAGAGATTAAGACGTAGTTTTTATGTGGACAACTGTGTTTCTAGTGTATCTGATAAAGAAATATTGGTTATATTTGTGAGGGAATCCATCTTCGTCATGGCAGAACGCCAGTACGACCTAAAAGGGTGCGAGAATTCTGAAATAAATAGCATCAATGCGAATAAGAGTAATACCTGTTATTCCTGTTCTGTGCTTGGTTTACGCCGGAATAAAGAAAAGGATGTTCTGACACTAAATTCCACTGTTGTATCACTTAATATTGGCATTGAGAAACTAGTTGTTACTAAAGAGAAATTATGTCCATAACGCAACGAGTATTTGACCCGATTGGTTTGTCAGTCCAACATTATTGATTCCTAAACTGTTATTGCAAAAATTGTGGGCAAAAGCACATAACATGGAATCAACTAGTTGAAGCAGATGTCAAATATTTTAAAAGGTGGCTGACAGGGCTATATTTATTGTCTAATATCGAAATCTCACGATGGAATATGACGGGAACTTTGGCATCTCTGGCCTTTAGTATTCATCTCTTCTGTGATGCTAGTATGCAGGCATACTCATGTGTAATATTTCTGCGAGTCGTATTTTGTAGAAAACTTTATGTTCATTTATTAGTGCTAAATCCAGGATAGCTCCTGTCAAGAAAACAACTGTTCCTCGGTTCGAGCTATTGGCAGCAACTATAGGTTGTAAGATGTTCAGCAATGTGATGAAAAATTTTGAAGGTTGTGATAATATGTACTTTTGGAGCGATTCTACTACGGTGATTTCTCGGATACAGAGAAAGAAGGAGTGGGGAGAGTTTGTTGGTAACAGAGTAACTGAAATACTGGCTCTAACTTCAGTTGGAAGGTGGGGATATGTTCCATGATCCCAAAATCTTGCAGATCTCCATTCTCGCGGATGTTCACCAAAGTAATTATTGCGATCGAGATGGTGGGAAGATCCCTCGTGGTTATATAGAGATTCTAGCACATGGGTTAGGGAACACCTTGTGTTTTATGAGAGTAAAATAGCCTCAAAACCTAAAAAAGGTTGGTGACAGCTCTATTGGACGTTTGTGAAGAGAATTCGAAACCATGGCAATTAAACTATTGTTCTAATTATAATATGCTTGCTTGGATTCGTCTTTTGTGCACAACTTAAACCATCCTAAATTTAAACGGAGTGGTGGCTTATGAGTTAAATGAAGCTAAAATGTTTGATTTTAAGTTAATTCAACAGGAATACTTCAAAGATAAATTTGACAAATTGATACAAAAATTTCGGACATTTTCTGACGACAACGGTGTCTGCAAGAGCAAATACAGAATTCTACCGTTTTCCGATAATGCTGCTATCCGAACATTCGTTGATTAGAAATTTAATTTTGTTTGAGTATGCGAAAGCTTAACACTTTGGGACCCATGAGCTACTAAGTATATTAGGAGAAAAATATTGAATCATTGGCGAAAGACGAAGTATGAAATCAGTGCTAGCTAAATGTCTAACTTGTAAGAGGTATAGTGCCAAACCTTTTAGGGTAGAATGTCCAGCGTTACTACTGGACAGAGTACGTAATGCTGTAGCTTTTGAAGTAACGGGTATTGACTTTGCGATACCGCTTTATTTGAAAAACGGCAATAAAGTATGTGCATGTCTCTTTACATGTGCGGTTTATCGTGAAGTACATTTTGAGTTAATTGCATCATTAAACACATCTAGTTTCTTACAGGCACTTCGTTGTTTTGTAGCACGGCGTGGCCTATCAAAAACTATATATACTGGCAATGGAACAAACTTTGTAGCCTGCAATGCTCTTGCAGCAATAGAGTGGAATTTTATTGAACGCAAGGCTTATGTTTTGGATATTACGTGGCGATTCAATCCTCCCACCGACCCTTGGTGGAAGCTTTTTAGGAACTTCTTATTGGGATCACCAAACAGTTATTGCGAAAAATGCTTGGTCATGCAAGTTTAAATTATAAGGAGCTATCTACTCTGTTATGTGATTGTGAAGCAGTGATTAATGCGAGGCCTCTTACTTACATTTCAAAGGATCCAACAGACAGCGATAACTCCATCTACGTGTTTGCGATATCAAATTGATTGAGGTATGCTTGATTGTATTGCGGTAGACCAAGCATCCTTATGTAAAAAGATTAAAAACATACAAAAAATTCGTGATGACTTACTTTTTCGCTTTCGTACGGAGTATCTTGGTCAACTGCAATTACTTCTTGTGAAATGGATTGAGCGTCGAGTAGTTGAGGGAGAATTAGTCCTTGTAGGAAGTGATACAACTAAGCGTTTGGGTTGGCCGTTGGGTCGTGTTACCGCAGTATTTCCGGGTAAGGATAGACATATTCGGCTAGTTCATATACAAACGGCTAGAAAAATTATTATGGACTGTACAACGATTTTAAAGCAAACGAATGTATTGAGAAGCTGACAAAGGAATAAAAAATCGATGTGATGTTAGTGCGAGTGAGCGATGTTGAATCCAACCTCCAAAGCAGAGTACGTGGCAAACCCGTGACAGTGACGCGCAGTGGACGCATTTGTACGGTCCCAAAATGGTTTGGTCATTAGTTAAATAAACCGTTTAATCGGTATTTACCAAGTTCTGATTGAAAGTTTCCGTTTATATAGTGATGAATTCATTGATGTTTCAAGTAACTTCTCAGGTGGAAGAATGTTGGAAACCGCCTTTTGTTGATTCAGTGTTATTGTTAGTAGTTCATTTTAAAATCATTATGAAATTTCTCGACTAAAAATGGCACGTAAAGTTTATGGTTTTTAATTTTGAATACGTTTTAGCCCGCATTGAAGACGTAGGAATTCTTAGAGGTTGTTCCGTCCATCACTGTTAAATTTCAACAGTGCTTCTACTTGTTCACCAAAACCGTATTCCTCGTTTGCAGAATAGCCGGGTAGACTATTGCTGGCACGGCACACAAGTATTAAAATCTAAAGATAGAGCTCAATATTGCCACAATACTTTAAGTCTAAAATTTTAAAATTACACACAAATTGAGTCCAAAAATCTCTCCCTCTTTATCTCCTAATTCTTCCTTACTTGAATCGCACTATGCACAAACCTTTACAAATTAAAGTGAATGATGTTAATAACCCCCTTTAAATCAGATTCAAACGTAGCTGATCAGTTATGTTCAATAAAACTTACATAATGGCCAAACTTACCGAAGTTCGACCAACCTAATTTAAATTATCCACTTGCACACAAAGCTTTAAACACCAAAATCTTACGTAATTTAGCCTACTTATATTATAAAAGCAACCGATTTTTAAAAATTAAAAAAGACAATGAGATTCTTGTTTTCGTTAAATTATGCTGGTTGTGCTTTTTCCATATCATAGTCTGGCATACATGTCCATTAAATGCTATTAAACTTCATACCTGCTTTTCAAATCCATATACCATTATGGTATAATTCTCTTAAAATTAATTTACCATTAAATACATTTCAAAATTGAGATAACATATGTTTCCATTCAAATTAAAAAACCATCTCTCCGTAATTTATCATTGTGTATTCGTTTAAAAATAGTTCAATTATCTACTTCAAAATCTCACTTCTTTAAAGTAGCCATACCATTCGAAGACGTTTATTTATTACGTTATACGTTCAAAACAAGTGCTCAACACTGGTCATTAACCCGACTCATTCTTAGCTACTGCTTGACGTTTTTAACGAGTAATAAAACACTGACCTCTAATCGTATTATTTTATCGAGTCTTATTACGTCACAAATCTAGAAAGATATGAAAATTTTTGGGCATTTTTTCTACGTTTTTCATATGTATGAGGCAACGTTACCAAAAGTGGAATTTCATGGCTCACAGCTAGCATTAATCAATACATTTACACGCGCTAGCTGTTCTGTTTTCTTGATTTATCGCGTTCGCAAATTGTTGAATGGACATTTAAAGTTCTTATCTGATTTATGGACAATGTCATTTACCTAGAATTTCTCTCGATTTATCGCCTTCGCTAATTGTTGAATGGACGTTTAAAGTTCTTATCTGTTTATGGACAATGTCGTTTACTTAGAATTTCTCTCGAAGGTGTTTAATGAAGTACGCCCACATTTTATAATACATGTTCCTCATCAAAAACAGAATTGCATGTTTTGCGTTATTGTAGACGCATTTAGTACCTTTAATAAAAATGAAATAAAATTAAATGCCATTAAACTGTAACTCTTTTAGAACGCGTATAAATAATGTTCCCTCATCGAGTATTTCGATAGCGAATTTATAATAGTCGCATTTGCTCCTTGAGTACCTTTTTGAGGAGGTTTTTCAAAAACTCACGGAATATTCTCTATTCTTATTTAAAGATACAATTAAGTTCCGTAATACGAATGAGGCTTGTAAATCACGGGGTTTATGCAGTTATAATATAATATACTGAGTGTTCCAATAAATACTGAGTGTTTCTATAAATTCACTACTGTGAAAAATGAACATTTACAAAAATTTTATTTTAGTCAAGTTCGACGTGTTGTATGTTAACGGAATGGTGCTTAATGACCTTTTAAATGACCCCTAATCACACAGACACACACACGCACGCACTCACGTACACATACACACACGCACACACTCACAGACGCACACACGCACGCACGCCTGCAGAAGCTGCTTAAATAACTATATAAACCGCACTGGGGGCCAATTTTAATCAGTCCAAGCAAACATGGTAAGTGATTACCTTAATAATAATTATTATCTATAAAATTTGTACCTGCATCTCAGTACATTAAGGTTTCTCTGTGTTTGTGAGTGAACAGTATCTAGTGTGTTGTGCAAAATATTGAACTCGCGAACAAAAAATTCCTGGTTCAATTTTTGATAACAAAAATGTTTAAATTTATTATATTGCCTATTCACCATATGATTAAAAAATATTTCCTTATAACATCTTGAAAATCCAAAATAATACGAAACATTTCACTGAAAAAGAACTATTGTAAAATCTACTACAGTTGTAGTCAATTTTACTACAATTTGTGGTTCCATATGAACTAGGAACAAATTATTGTAACATTTACCAAAGTTGTGTAGTAAATTATTATATGACCTATCAACATACACTATAATAATTTTTCGGTTAAAAGTGTAGTACAATTTTTAATATTGTATGAGGTAACATTTCATATATTAACATTGTAACATTTAAATATTTCTCAAGTTACTATTTCAATTCCCACTAAAAAAATTTGATATAGATGGTTGTAATAATTCTCACATTTATATTAAAAAGTACCACGTAAGTAGTTATAATTTATATTTTAAATTGCAATCATTACAATCTTAAATTGTAATCATTAACATTCAATATTGCAATCTACACCATTTTGCATTGTAATTTTAAATATTTTAAACAATTCTAAATTGCAATCTTTGCCATTTCATATTGTATCTGTAAGAAATTGAAGCACACAGAGAAAAAATGTTTAATTTACCAAAATTTTATTTCTGTATAACAAATACAAATGTCACGTAACCACAAAAAATATTATTCCAAGAAGACTTTTGTTAAAATAATCAAACACTTTTGTGAATTTAAATGATTTGCTTTTCAAAACAGGAAAGTTATTTAAGTGACAATAATTTCTTATCAAATTTCAAAGTTCGCTAAATTTTAACACGTAATTTATCCTAACTATTGATACTAATATTTTAATAATTTCGAATAAATCAATTTGTATAAATTAAGGATAATGCAAGCGAAGTGGTCGTTCACTACCACTAATCTGGATTTAATCTTTAAAAATTATAATTTTTAGCAATAAAATTTTAAAGGGGGTACCTACTCACTTCAAAAATATTGTTTTAAAGTGTATAATTAACAAGATCTTAATAACATTCTTGTACATTAGTGGTTCTATTGCTGTTAGAACAATGCGTTCCCAGTTGTTTTGATTACAGGCTTGCACGTGTAAAATTTCATTCAATGTTTCTTCAAGTTGTGCTGGAGGTGCATAATATTAACTTGATGTATTCACAGCGACTCAATGAAAATAAACTATTCGATAAGCACGCGAGTTATGTATCCCTCAATCATTATATGTATCATAAAATAGAATCTAATAGGAAATTATTAGAAATCGTTAAGAAATTATTAAGTGAAATACAACAATGTAGTCCAAGGATAATTAATAAAGGTTATTAACAGTTCATGAGAACGGATGCAATACAATGTATTCCAGACAATAATGACACTACAGGTGGCAGGTCACAGACGGTTTAGATACCGTGATTACCTAGAAAGTAAGATTGTTACAATATAGTTAGGAATAGTATTAAGAAATAAGCAGACATGAGCTCTGCAAGTTCCCACAGAATTGTGAATGGCAGGGACAATATAAATACCCCGGGAGCCCCAAGACGAGGCGGTGAGTCAAAGTATTCAACTTTAACATTGCAGTTTGCTTAGTCGACTCATAATAGTTTAATTATTATTTTATTTTCAACTTAGAATCATTAATACCAAAGTGTCAAAATTTATAAAAGGTTGTAATTATATATTTTTCAGTGCAGAGATATCTAAATATAACGAAACAATTATTAAACGTGACATTTTATGATTAAATACTTCAGCAATTAGCTAGGTATATAATTGTAGAAAAGACGTATTTAAATTACCACAGACTGAATAAAACCTTTCAGAAAACCAACGCAACTTCATAAAGTATAATTGTATATATTTAACTATACAAAAGCATTACGTAATTCATTTAAATTTACCACGAAACTGATATAAAATCTACAGTAAACAAAGTAAGTTTGTAATTAAATTACAAAGGCAATATTGAACAAAGCAATCGACTGAAAACTTGCAAACTCTATATTTAGACTCAAGGTAACAAGACAATACAGTTGACAGACAAACATCTTATACGCTTCTAAATTACAACACCCACGGATAAGAGATAATTATAACAGACTCGATTAATCAGCAGAATGAAGATAAAATAAAATCAAAACTGACGTAACGAAACATACAAATACCACGCAACTACTCCAACAAATTATTTATTCACATCAAAACCTTTCAGAAAGTAAAACCTACAACAAAATTAACATCCGCAAAGTATAAATAAACGAATTCAAGACTACAGCAATTAAGCAGATCTTTCCGAGCACAAATCCCTCAATTCAAATTACAGCATCGTATAAATAAGTAGAAAGACAAGCAGCTCGATTCTTTAAATAACCTAAAACGACTCAAGTTAAACATAACAAATAACCCAACACACTTCAAGCTGAAAACTAACAATCAAACTAAAGAGTAACAATACAAACCGCGAAATAAATCTCATGTTTACAAAATTTAAAATTAATTAAAAGCGAAAGCAACCCTTAACAATCATGAGTTCAGATATGAAAATTTATCTTGAAACTATCCCCACCTTTAACGGGGACCAAGCTCTCCTCGAGAATTTCATTACAGCGTATGAAATATTTTTGAAAACCTTCTACAAACCCGGACATAATGAAAGAAACGTATTAATCTTACGCCTGGCAATAAGTAGACTGACCGGACGGGCACTAACGCTAATAGCCAGCCGAAATGACTTAGAACAGTAAGGAAACTTTAAACGGATATTGATTGCATATTTTGGCGATCAACGTAACCTAAAATGTATAATCCGCGACCTAATAAACCATAGAATGGAAAATAACCAATCCCCGTACCAATTCGGACTGAAATGCCAAGATGTAAAAAGTCTAATATTAACAAAATTAAAAATTGAAGAACCCCACCAAAATATCCGACTTTTAAAGACAAAAATGTATGACGAAATGGTACTAGACACCTACATAAATGCACTACCAGTCTGACTATCAGATAAAATCAGATTCCAACGTCCTCAAAATTTAGAAGAAGCCATGAATATGATAATAGAAGAAGAAAACGTAATGAACTATCGAAACAGACTATACAACCCTAACGCGAATAAAAGCTATTCACCAATAAAAACCATACAAGCCGCGAGACAAACAACCATCCAACAAAAATTCACACCATTCAATGCACAAACAAACCAACCGCAAAGTAGTAACTCAAATTTTAATAATCAATTCAAACAATTTTTAAAAGCAATGTTCAACTCAAATTTTACAAAACCCGCGTTTCAACCAAGATTCCACCAAAACATGAACCAACAAAGATCAGCGTTGAACGCAAACCCTATTAGAAACACACCAATGAAGAATAATAATAATAATAATAATAATAATAATAATAATAATAATAATAATAACCCTAACAGTAATTATAAACCAACACCTATGGATACCTCACCTGGTAACACCAGACAAAATACAAAAATAACGCACATCCGACCAAGCAATAACCAAAAACGAAACTTCACATCGGAAGAACTATTTCACCAAGAAGTAGAAGAATTTGATAATGACCAGAATAATTACATTCACCTCAGTACAAACAATGAATCAAACCATTTAGAAAATTTCGAACGCGACGAACCATGCGAAAATTACGAGGACGATGAAGAAAATGCGTACTCAAATTTTCAGATAGACCGATTTATAAACGACCAAACCTAATAAGTTTAAATAACATAAATCACCTAGTACTACCATATATATAGAAATACCCCATGCCGAACTTAAACCATTAATCGATACCGGATCCTCAAAAACATTAATTAACCCCCGAACCCTAAAAAAACACTATTTAGATTATGTAAAGTGAGAGAACCTTTTAAAATTAAAACAGCCCATCAAACGACCCTACGTCAATTCGTAGCTAATATACCCTTACCTAGAACATTCAATGTAAAAATGAAACACAAATTTTGTATTTTCAAATTCAACGATAAATACGACGGACTAATAGGAATGGATCTTCTAAGAAAATTAGGAGCCAACATTGACATAAAAATCGTTTATTAAGAACGAAACACAGACAAATTCCCATTAAATTTCAAAATACCCAAACCGGACATAAATACACGATAGAACCCCAAACAGAAAAGAAAATAAAAATCCCAGTAAATTCAAAGAATAACGTAGGAATAATAAATCACATAACATTTCAACAAGGAGTAGAAACCCCAGCCGCATTAGTACAAATAAAAGATAATTATGCCACTACGACGATTTTAAACTCAAATGACTACCCCGTACCCCCAATCCTTATATGTATTATAAAATAGAATCTAATAGGAAATTATTAGAAATCATTAAGAAATTATTAAGTCAAGTACAACAATGTAATCCAAGTATAATTAATAAAGGTTATTAACAGTTCATGAGAACGGATGCAATACAATGTATTCCAGACGATAGTGACACTGCAGATGGCAGGTCACAGACGGTTGAGATACCGTGATTACCTAGAAAGCAAGATTGTTACAATGTAATTATGAATAGTATTAAGAAATAAGCAGACATGAGCTCTACAAGATTCCACAGAATTATGAGGGGCAGGGACAATATAAATACCCCGGAAGCCCCAAGACGAGGCAATCAGTCAAAGTATTCGGGTTTAACATTGCCGTTTGCTTAGGCGATTCATAATAGTTCAATTAATATTTTATTTTTGACTTAGAATAATTAATACCAAGTTGTCAGAATTCCATATTAATTTCTGTTTAAGTAAATAAATTGTTACGAAGTTTTTGGAGAAGTTTTTAAAAACACCGCTCCCAAGGCCCGAAACGTAACTCGCGTTGTACAAATTGCATATGGCGACTATCAAGTACCAACGCGAGTAGTTCACTATTCAGAATACTGGCTTTCACTAGCAATTGTAAATAATACGCTTACGCGGCGTTTTGTTGATTATTACAAGGTATGGTAAAAATTTACGCTACGCTGTGAAATTTTACCACGAAATGTGTTGAATGTTACAATACTTGTTTGAAATACTTTATACATAAATTATTAAACTTAATATGTTAAAAATTGATACTAAAATAGTGAATTTTACTAAAATGCTATAGATACAAATTTATATGAAATATTACAGCACCCACCTTCAAATATTCAAGTTATTATTGTCCATGAACAAAAAACTTCTTAACAATTACTATAATATTTCAATAGTATTGTAGTACAACTATCTAGTCTACTTTTTCCGTGTTTGTCTTCAAATGATCTTTTAAACAACATGTACAACTCCTTTTAATAAAAAATTTCCAACATCATCATTGTAGCAAATTGCATTTGCAAATACATTTCATGATATTGCATTCATTGAAACCGTAACGTTGCTTTTAAAGAAGAAACACAGCCAGAAACAATGTTTAATTATTATTGTAATCTGAGATTAATAAATAGTATTTAACAGCTCTTATAGATTTTATTAATTACAATTACAGTTGTAGACTTGTAAGCTTTTGCATTCAAAAAATGGTCTTGAATAGTTAGAAATTATACACATAATCTTGCACCGTGATAAATGGTCAATTTCTCTGATTGCTTTCAATTATGATGTTGAGTACGTTCATAATAGAAGGTTCATTTCCTCAAATATATTGGTTAGAAATACATTAACGGTGAGAGATCGTAGTTGCTTTAAATCAATGTATTGCAGATGTACACTTTACAGACTCAGCAGTAACAATAAACTAATACATCAATTAAGAGTTGTAAAGCCATGACACGAATATTATTTCTTAACCTTCTTATTTAAAAATTTTCCTAGGCTGTGTATTTAAATACAATTATTTCTGTTTCAGAATATACTTTATTTTATCGTATGGTTTTAAATACATGTTAGTTTCTAGATTAGACAAAGGCTTTAAAAAAAATTAATGGCGTAATAACATTTTTGTATAAAACGTTAACTGCAGAAAGCTAGTCAAGAAAAAAATTTCTTATCCAATCTGATCAAAAACATTTTAATTTTAAAGAAGAAATTCACAAACAAAACTTATGGACTTTCTGGAACATTATTATAGTACAAAACATGATAGAATCGAGCCTTTTAATAATACTTACAGCATAATTAAATAATACTACTTATATTAAATTTCTAATTGATAGCATTATTGTCTAATTGAAATCTCCACTTGTAGCAAAACAAATTTTCTGAATACTAATATCATTCTTCTTAATCTTCTTTGGGAATGAAACCACTCATAGTTTTTAAAATCTATTTTATTTACGTTTCGATCCATGACCTAGGATCGTTGTCAAAATAATAAAAACTTCAAGTTTGACGTTTATGACATAAATTGAAGGTTACTTTGATTTATTGATGTTTGAAATATTTGGTTTGAGTACACTAAGCAAAATTTTTAAAGTTTAAAAGAATGATTGCCTTCAATTTGTGTTGCGACCTGGGATCGACTTTCCTATGGTAGCCAATACGCTTAACGTGAAATCAGCTGATTAATTTTTATTGGTGAATTTTATATAAATTCAATAATTTGGGAAACATTCTTTAACATGTTTCTATTTATACAATTGAGAGATTTCTGATTTTATGTCTTATTTTACCGAGATTCAGTGAATCTGAATCTGAATCTCGGTAAAATAAGACATAAAATCAGAAATCTCTCAATTGTATAAATAGAAACATGTTAAAGAATGTTTCCCAAATTATTGAATTTATATAAATTCACCAATAAAATTAATCAGCTGATTTCACGTTAAGCGTATTGGCTACCATAGGAAAGTCGATCCCAGGTCGCAACACAAATTGAAGGCAATCATTCTTTTAAACTTTAAAAATTTTTGCTTAGTGTACTCAAACCAAATATTTCAAACATCAATAAATCAAAGTAACCTTCAATTTATGTCAGAAACGTCAAACTTGAAGTTTTTATTATTTTGACAACGATCCTAGGTCATGGATCGAAACGTAAATAAAATAGATTTTAAAAACTATGAGTGGTTTCATTCCCAAAGAAGATTAAGAAGAATGCTAAACAAACCACAACAAACATACAGGAAGTATTTACTAATATCATGCCAATACGATCTATAATCCGCTCAAATAGCAGTAACTACAAAACATTATATAGTTCAATCTAAATTATTATATTACATTTTTGATGTCTAAGTGCAAAATGCCTTTGTGCAGTACTCTTGTATTTAAATTTCCGTGCACATAAAGTACATTTAAATCGAGGTTCAACGCCACATTCAAACTGCTTGTGTCTCGTTAGGTTCCCTTTATGCTTGTACGATGATCCACACTGAACACAAACATACATCAACCTACCACTAAAAGATTGCTCGGAATCACTATTACCTGCAATAAAGCGTACATATTACTATTAAGTAATAACTCAAGATAAAGCTTTACCTTTAAATATATTAACATGCTCTTAAAAATCGCAAACCCTCTGATACATTATCACATCCAAAGATCATACGCAAACAAATAATAAACTTCGAAACATGATTATTTTTGTTAAATTGCATGCACATCATGAAAAACGAGACTACTACACTTAAAATTCTAATGATTCTTCACTTAAACTTAGGATTGTAAAAGAAATCGCAGCTTTTACATATAATCCAGCATGACATAAAAACTGTGGTGTACGTTAAAAAGTTAGTAATGGAATATTGTTTAAAACTTATCTCAGTGATAGATGCTTTCTATTCTGATTATTAAACACGTATTGTTACGATAGTATCGTCACCATTAAAGTTAAGAAGATATGCAACAAATTTAAATTACTTATACAGACCATCGATATTTAAAAACAACTTAGAATAGAAACTTCCTTAATTATATCTTAATAGTGAGATATAATGGAAAATGACACTGCATATAACTATTCATTAGATTTAAGACTTGTAAACGTTACTAAACAAGCATTGGTTATTACAAGTTTTTGTGGTAAACTCCAAGCTATTGTTTTAGAATAATGTTCTAAAATTACGTAACCAACTTTATCAAATGGCCCCTAAGAATTGTCACACTTTCACGTCCATTGAGGTTACTGAAGTATGTTCTGCAGCACCTATAATAGACATTGTAGACTGAAAGCTCGAAATGAAAGTTAATTGTCTATACATCTTTGTTATGTACATGCTACCGTTAAAGTATATAATGCAGTTATTTTATAGAATAGCTAGTTACTTCATGAAATAACTGATCGTGTTCGTTAAAGTGTGTAATAAGTGAATAATTTCACACTTTAACTAGTTATTCTATGAAATAACTAGGTATTCTATAAATTAACTAATGATACATAGTTAAAGTGAAAAATATTAGTGTTAATGTTAGTTTATTTAAATTTTTTTTTCATCTAGTGGTATTTAAATTATTAGTGTAAGCAAAAAATCAAAGTTGTATAATTTGGCAGACAGTAATAAGCATTTTGTAGATTTACAATACAATTGTCTCTTGTTAAAAATCGGAGATTGAGGCTGTTGGGTGATGTGATTTTGCAATCGCATTTATGGCTACTACCAGCAACGCACATATTGAAAAAGATATTTCGACCGTTGATACTGATGTATGTGGTTGCATTATTGAACAACTGAAGGCTATAGCTTTAATACGTATTCATTTGCTGAAAAATTATAAAATAGAAAGTGGTCAGCCTTAAATAAATTTAACAATTGTAACAAAATTAAAATCATGTGCTAAACATTTTAGTGATAAAGTTTATGAATCGGAAACATGGCTTTGTGGTTGCAAGTTTTTGAATATACTTTTCTGCTGGTCATGTCTACTGTTTTCTCGTGAAAGGTTCGTGCGGAATACAGTAGGATATGATGATTTAAATAATATTTACAGGTCAGAGAACGGACACAGAGACTAATCAAAAAGAGCTGCATTTATTTAGAAAAAATCAGAGAATAAAATTTTCATTGAGTAATCAAATCAAGCTGAAAGTGGAAAAACACGATGAACTGGTTAGGTAAAACAGACAATTAATTAGTAATTTAACTCAAGTACTTGCCTATTGGGAAAATTAGGTCTGACATTTAGGGGTCACACCGAAAACGATTCGTTATCTAATAGAGGAAATTTTATAGAATTTCTTGTTACGGTGTTCCGTGCAGACAAGAAAGAAAGCAGTAAAGTAAGTATAGAAAATCGCCCACACCGAATACGGCAACACAACACAGAAGGGTTGAATAGGAATCCAAAAGAATTGAATGCCGTGCTAGTTCAAAACGTAGTAGAGTCAGTTGGGTCATATAGAAAGAAAATTTGGAAACCCTAGTAAGGAATTTATTTTTAAACCGTTAGTTAAACATAGTATAACAAGAAATATTTACCGAGACCAAATCGAACATTTACGTAATCGTCCTGTAAATAAAAGTGTCACTTGGCATATAACACGATAAAAAAATATACATGTAAGCAAATATGGATTATAAAATTTAAAAATTTAAATGACGTGTTTATATATACTGTTTAATGTTTCAAATCCTAGATATATAAAAAAGGTTAACCATAATACATATAGTAGCTTTACCTGCTCTGTGAAGTGCACTTCCAAAAGAAATAACTTAACCCTAACTGCGATGAATCCAGTGTTAATTTATAATTTGGTAAACAAGCTGCTGACGTTATCATTAATTTACAAAATAAAAAAACAGTAAAAAGTGCTCTAACGCGAACTTCTGTTTATGCTACTTGTAACTTGTAGAATAATTACATACTCACTTGTGCACTGTGAAAGTAAATTTGTAACGTGTAGTCTGTAGTTTATGGTGCAACCACGAGTAAGAGCTACTAATACACTTACGCGGTTAACAACCAGCAAAGGAAGTGTTTATCTTTTACAGCAGCATCAAGAAAAAGAAAACAGAATAAATGTACCTTAAAACAAGATGTTTGCCTCTAGTACCATCTTAAAAGATTTGGAAAGTCGTTCTTCACTTGCTAACGGACTGGATACTGGATGAACCAATTTAACTAGATTGTAACACTAAGTACAACAAAGGATCTTAGCACCGCGACTTACAGCATTTCCTTTCGATAAAAGAACATTCTATAAAATAGATCTCTTTCAAAAGCTGTCTGTATTTATAAGTAACGTGTTTTTGTTTTCAAAACAATTCCTAGCGATAAAATGTGAAGTATTCTGGGAACACCACCTGCCGCTGTAAAATATTCCGGAAATTCGGCTTGCAAACAACATCCAATTAACTTAAAGCAAAAGGTCTCGGTGTACTATAATGACTTCCACTGAATTTTGTTGTTCACAAAAGAAACGTCGTCTGTTTTAAATGATCGGGTAGTTTTGCAACCCTCCTTGAGGTACTATGAATCAAAATGTATAGCATGTTGCCTAACTGTTATAGAAACGACAGCAATTTGTTATATCGACCGAGAATGACTTGATATGAGGATGCTTTTATTGCACATAAACTTTAGCGAGTTTGAACACCTGCATTGATAGTGAAATCCCGCGTTGATTATATCCTAGTAAAGAGTAGAAACCAACCCATTAAAAGTAGTTTAACAATGCGAGAAGTTTTAATCTTTCAAAGAAAACCATAAAGTATATGCTGCAGGTGTTTTAGAACGTGTTTAAAAAATAAATGTGGAAAACAATAAAAATTGAAAAGATAAGATGATAGGACACACACTAAGGAATGAGGGAATAGTGCAGCAGTATATATACAGGGTGATTTTTTAGTATTGCAACGGTCGATAGCTTCCTTATTATAAAAGCTACGTAAACCAAATTTGGAGGCGTATTAGGCATGCCTAAAGTGCACATTTTAAAAATATTTGGAAGCATACAGGGTGTTTCATTATATTTTTTTAAATGGAACACCCTATATATTATTACATTTTTGGAAAGCCCATAAAAAGAGCTTTAACTTGATATCAAATTATAACTATCTATTCCTTGTAGTTTTTGAGATATTCAACTGTTTTTAGAAAAAAGGACCCTGATTAGATACATTGCCACTGCACTAATCCACAACTTATGTTAATTTTCAAGATGCAGAAAATTTTACTATATACCATAGTATATTTTTAATTATCACTTTTTTGAAATTTCTTTACAGTATACAGGGTGTGTCAGGTTTTGCAAAATGCAATTTTTAAAACTTTTTTTAAATGGTACCCTATTAATTTTATTGCTATAATGGATAGTTCATTAAGTGTCCTTTCATTTTTGTTAAGCATTCCCTATACCTAAATCCATTACTTTCCGAGATATTTTTGATTTTCTTCAAATTTTAAGCATGTTTTTAATTTACATAACTAAAAATAACTTACTATTGGAGTATATTATAAAACAATTAATACATTTTGATTAACAATTAACCACACTTATCCAATAACAATTTTCACTAAAGATATAGCAACCTACAATTATACGCTATCAACAGAATTCTGCCAGATCAACAATATGCATTTTATAGAAAATGTTCAAGCAGTAAATCAGGCAGGCTTTAAAAAAAATAACAATTACAATTAAAATGTCATTTACGTTTATTAATTGTAGTGTGTAGTCATTTAACAGGATATCTCTCTTGGTATATTCTTGATGCAAGTAGGCAATTTCTTAAACTTTCTCCCAATACTCAAATCATATCTATTTGTTCCTCCACGGTAAAATTCATTTTGAAAACTCCTTCAAAGATTACATTTAAAACAGAACTGATAATGTGTTAAATGAAAACACATTACAATTAATAAACCTAAATGACATTTTAATTGTAATTGTTATTTTTTTCAAAGCCTGCCTGATTTCCTGCTTGAACATTTTCTATAAAATGCATATTGTTGATCTGGCAGAATTCTGTTGATAGCATATTATTGTAGGGTGTTATATCTTTAGTAAAAATTGTTATTGGATAAGTGTGGTTAATTGTTAATCAAAATGTATTAATTGTTTTATAATATTCTCCAATAGTAAGTTATTTTTAGTTATGTAAATTAAAAACATTCTTAAAATTTGAAGAAAATCAAAAATATCTCAGAAAGTAATGGATTTAGGTATAGGAAATGCTTAACAAAAATGAAAGGACACTTAATGAACTATCCATTGTAGCAATAAAGTTGGTAGGGTACCATTTAAAAAAAGTTTTAAAAATTGCCTTTTGCGAAACCTGACACACCCTGTATACTGTGAAGAAATTTCAAAAGAGTGATATTTACAAATATACTATGATATATAGTAAAATTTTCTGCATCTTGAAAATTAACATAAGTTGTGTATTAGTGCAGTGGCAATGTATCTAATCAGGATCATTTTTTCTAAAAACAGTTGAATATCTCAAAAACTAAAAGGAATAGACAGATACAATTTGATATCAAATTAAAGCTCTTTTTATGGGCTTTCCAAAAATGTAATAATATATAGGGTGTTCCATTAAAAAAAATATAAGTTTAATATGCCCTGGAATTATGAAACACCCTGTATGCTTCCAAATATTTTTAAAATGTGCACTATAGGCATGCCTAATATGCCTCCAAATTTGGTTTACGTAGCTTTTATAATAAGGGAGCTATCGACCGTTGCCACACTAAAAACTCACCCTGTATATGAAAAGCAGAAAAAGGAAAAGAGAGAGGTAGAGGTAGACCTAGATTAGATTATTGCACACAAATCCTGAAAGTTGTAGGCTGTGGAAATTTCAGGGAGATGTGTAATTTAGCTCAGAATAAAATCATTGTAGGTATGCGTCGAACTTGTTCCAGTACGGAAAACCTAATGATGAAAAAAGTAATTGTATTTAAATCTGATGATTATCGTAAACAACTACAGGTGGTGCTTTTGCAATACTCTCAACAGATGTTGATTGGGTGAAAATAGTAATTAGACAACTATTGATTCGGCAAATGTCTTCTTTTCGGTTGTGGGAACCGAAATATCATCACTTATTTTCTTTACAACACATGTAAGTTAGGAAAGGACAATGGATTATACACTTCTAGACCTTGTGAAGTAAGCGAGTCCGAAACTGATGCTAAATAAAATAAATACAATAAAATGTATAATTATGCCATCGCATACGGTAGGTGAATAAAAGGACATACATGGTTGTCATTTTTCTTATGGAATATGTTCGTTAAATGTTAAATAAAAGCTTTGGAGAATATTGAATATAATGTTGAATAGTCAATAAGTATCACATGTAAAAGAAAATGTGATTAGTTAAAACTTAATTTTGACAGTCTAAAAATTCACTAATCAGATAAGGTTAACACATGGATAGACAATGTTAGCAATCGATTACCCAGTTTAACCCTAAAATACTGTGCCTTTAGTTTATTTTAGTTTTCTGATTATATTTAAAGCTACTATCAATTGTATAGTTTTGTAATTTTAAACACTTAACCAGAAACTTAATACTGATTAACATCTAGTATTTTATTATTATTATTATACCTCTAACATACTGCTATAAACAAATAATTCTTATAATTAATGATATAATGGCGAAACATTACAGGAATGGTGCGAAACATAATGATATTTAAGACTATCCTTTCTTCTAGCCTTATAGTTACATCCATCTACGATACAAACGAAGGATGGTTCCTTTCCACATTCGTATTTTGTGTGATTCCACAACGATGCCTTATGTTTGTACACTTTATCACATTTTGGACAATCGTAAACTTGAGATTTGTTTGGTGTGTTTCCTGCAATTTGAAGTTAAATACAATTTTACAATCAAAAACTATTTATTTCTAAAATTTGTAAGAAACTACAAGTAGAACATCTACATATAATAGAATCAGCAGCAAAATAATATTATAAGAAAAAAATTAAAAATATATAAATATCTGACAATACACAACAATGAAAAACACATACACATAACTTTAAAACTCTCGCAGGATTGTACGGGAAACTTTTGATTATTTTCATTCTGACCTTTATGAGCTATAACATTCTTTAGAATAGGAGTTGCATCACCTCCAAAGTGGCTTTATGCACCATTGCTGGTATTGTAAACATACATTTTCAAAAATTTGTGTATAACTGTTCACGAGCTGTCGCTCTTTAGTATAGGGATTGCAGCTAATCTAAGAACCGTAATAATGAATGAAGTCCTTATTGACTCTGACAGTTAGGTGTAATAAAAAATTTCTGTCTAACTTTGTAAAGGACAATGTTTTTTAGTATAAGAGTGTAACCACCACCAAAATTGGCTTTAATGCAATGTCGCAAACGATATTGCTACAGACTCATAGAGAATTGCAGGCGGATATTTTAAATATTTAACACCAAACGTTTTACGAGGTATAGTTTTACTTTCATAGGGGCATGGTTTTGATGCACTAGTCCTTGTAGACTTTTAAAAATTGCACGCAGAAATTTTTAGAATTTGCTATGTAAGCATGTACAATTATAATTTTTTTAGTATAAGAGTTGAAGACATCTCAAAAGTTGGTTTTGGCGCACTTCACCGTTGCTGAGAATGATATTATTACTAACACTTAGAGAATTGCATGTGAAAATTTTGAAAGTTTATGCTAACTGTTGCTTTGGATTATGGGAATTACAACAACCGCAAAGATCGGCCTCTAAAAGTGACTTTGATGCGTATGTGCTGGAGAGTGATATTGTTATAGACTTCATGGGATCTTTTGAAACATTTGTTACACACTGTTTTGGCCCCAAAAAATCTAGCCGGTAATCCACAGAAAAATTCGGTGTAGTACCCTGCTAAAATTCTGTTTCGAGAAAGTACCGAAAACCTCGACTGTACTAACAAAATGGTTGGCGACTAATTCAGCGGGACGAGTGATATGTTTGAAGAGGGTCCCGAAATGCTACTGTGTGCGCAATATGTCTTAATCGGGTCCACCTAATATCGCAATACGAGGATTTCTAGGAAAAAGCTCCAGAATAACAATAGGCTGCTAAAACTTGAGATTAGAAAATGATTCTGGCCAAAAAATGTACATGAAAACTAATGCTAAAACCAACAAAAATCAACGTTATAATAAAGACATTAATACGCTTACGTGAAAACTACTAGCTAATGGAAAGGTTTCCGACATTAAGTGTTAAACTACCTGAATAGTAATCACGCCTCTAGCTAATTTCAATGCAGTTTATTACAACAAAACTGGAATTACAATCACATCAGTCGTGAAAAACACCAATATAAGAATATAATACAATTATATTTTTATTACAAGTACATATAAATATATTATACAAAAAGAAACAACCAAATATATCACAAAAATTACTATAAAATTCCTAACCTAATCACAATAACATACTATAGGTTTTAACAGTTCGTGCACTTAATTAAAAATGTTCATTTATTTACAATTATTCTAGGTCCTAGTTTTAGATGTTTTCTTAAATACGTTATGAGTGATTTTAACTTGTAGATAACTCGGACACCACTAAAAGTCTTTAATCTTCTGCGACTTCGAAACAAACTAGCTGTTCCCAACATGCTTATGTCTAACATGAAAGTGTTAATTTAATGGAACCAAAGTGTTACCAAAATTAAAAATAACCAACCTGGTATGGTATTATCCGAACTTTATTGACTACTTGAATTCTGTTCGATATCTTTTGTCAAGGTTGACCAACCTACTCAAGTTACGTGTTTTTCTTTGAATGTTAATTACCAAGCGCTCTATAAAAAATTGACCTTCCCTTTATAAAATAATTTGAGGTATCTTCGGTAGAGTTCGGATAGACAAATTAAGACTGCAAATTGAAAGTACTTTGTATCGTTTTCTCTATCTATTATATATACAAATTAACTTACAGAAACGTTTTTCTAGACTCAGAGAAAGGGATTCTTCATTTTTTTGACTCGGCACGTAAAGATCTTCATCTCTAGACGATGAGGTCATAGGCGTCAGTGGTATACAGTATTAATCAAAATAAATGACTCATTAAACTGTAACAATTTTAAACAAAGTAGCTATAGTATCATGTCCAACCCTTAAAACCGTCATAATGAATTTTACAACTGCTGAGTTTGAACAATGGATCAAGAAAGCATGTAACCTAAAAATCATATTTCTTAAAGAAAATAACCTAAACCTATTGGTGGGATTTACTAATACAAAAACTAATAAAATGAAATATGATTATAAACATTTCAAAGCAACGTCACATGTTTTTTCTGTCCATTTACGAACAATAGTTTTAAATGTAGGGGCAGTAGCTATACCTTGAAGGCATATAATAGAGTGTTATTGTGCTGTATTATAGTGCACGCTTGTTCGAAATAAGCTCAAAATTGAAATACTACATGTAAATATTGGTTGTAAGTGTTATTGTTATATAATTAGATTTCATAAAACCGTTATTGGTAAACAGTAGATAACTTCGCGGAAACAGGAGGTAATAACATTTAATCGCAAATGGGTTCAGGTTAAAACTTCAGTTTTAAATGTTTCTAAACTACTTTCAAAAGCACGACTTAAAGTTTACTGTGTTTATGTAAAGCTACTTACATTCGGTACAATAAGTTACCAAATCCCTTCCATGACCAAATTAGTTTAAGAGTTTTAACAACCAACGAATATAAACTCTATTTTCGGTAAACAAAGTGACCACAAACTAAAATTCAACAAGTAAAACAAAATGTATGAGTGTTTAATATAATAAAGTAAAAACAAAAACCCACAGAACATTGTTGTTTATTTCATGGGAAATCCTAATGTTGCCATACCCAACTCACTACGCTTATCTAAAATATATTTTTCTATTATATACCACTATCCCATACACGTGCTCTCTGTATATACTTTGCATGAACTACTGCAAATGTTACGGAAAACAGGGTTACTGCAGCTATTGGGGAATTCCTCAGACTGATGACATAGAAAGTACTCCAAATAACGAAGTTATTTGACATTTTTCTCCAATGCCCATCCGAAGGTAGGTACTATATTGGACAGGAAGCGAGTTAAAATTTTGAATTTTACTGAACTCTTGCTGTTCCAAGCAAGGTAGGGATTTTTAACGTGCGTGTATACACCCACACATAGGACCTCCATTTTATCTCTCAGCCGAATGAGGGCGTATTTTTGTGAAAAATACTCGCCTAATATTTTTCAAGCAGACCTAGTTGGGATTCGAACCCGGGACCTCCGGCATAGTAGTCACACGCATATCAACTACGCCACGGAGACGCCTAGTAACTGAGTCACTACATTTGATTTTTGAATGGTCCACCCGAAGGTACTATATTGGTCAGAAAGCGAGTTCTTTATTACCTGGAAAATTTTGAATTCTGTCGGATTTTTGCTGTTCCAAGCAAGACACAGATCTTTAACGTGCGTGACAACACACACACACACGAGACCTCAATTTTACGTCTGGTCCGAACAACAGCGTATTTTTGTGAAAAATTCTCGCCTAATATTTTTCACGTGGACCGTGTTGGGATTCGATCTTGGGACCTAGGGCATAGTAGTCACACGCCTAGTAACTGAGTCACTACATTTGATTTTTCAATAGTCCACGCGAAGGTACTACATTGGCCAGGAAGCGAGTTCCTTACTACCTGGAAAATTTTGAATTCTGTCAATTTTTGCTGTTCTAAGCAAGGTACGGATCTTTAACGTGCGTAGCAACACTCACACACGAGACCTCAATTTTACGTCTCATTTGATCGAAGGCGTATTTTGTGAAAAATGCTCACATAACATTTTTTAAGCGGACCGTGCCGGGATTCGAACTTGGGACCTTGGGCATAGCAGTCACACACATATCAACTACACCACGGAACCACCCGGTAACTGAGTCACCATGAGTCACTTAGAATGAGGTTCTACTATGCTGTGGACCAAGGAACTCGTGAATTTAGCTATAATAAAGTGTTTTATGCGGAAGCAGACATTGTGACCGGCATGGAACTGCCAGAGCTTTCCACACCGGTGGATATGAGTTCTACAAATACCGGTTTCAATAAACTGCTAGAAAAGTAAAAAATATATAAAACGAGTTAATCCAGTACAAAGAAATATGATGTTCTGAATAGATTTTCCAAAATAAATACGATGTGGCCTCAACGAACTTAAAGAAAGGTAACAGAAAAAAAAGACTACACAAATTCTACATACTTAACAGGCATCTCTTTAAATTGACACATTACGTAACTTTGGACAGCTCACTTAAAGTATATCCTTAGCATAAAGTACTTAGCCAACTAAACAAAACATGACTATCGCTAAAGCATACACAAAAACTTACGAATAACCCTTATATTAACACAACGATTTCATATCGTTCTACAGTGTATAGGTATCCTGCGATGCAAATGGGTACCTCTGGTGGCCTAACACTAAACTAAACTGGGTAGATGATACTGATGTGATTTTATTAACAAATCTCACTAGAGGATAATCAGATTAAATTTACAAATAAAAGATCCTGGAATCTACGGCTAATACAACTAAACTATACAATTACTCTTAACGTAAACTGAACATCAAGTGAGAGCTACAGGTATTAATAATACTAGTACTAATCAAACTACACCACAAACAAAATTTGTTTACAGGCTGTTTTACTTAAAACACGCAGATAAGGGTAGTCTAACTCGAACTATGATCATACTTCGTTTGCAAATGTAAACTATATCAACGGTGAGATAGTGGAGCATGATCAATGTAACAAGTTACATCTATAGTATTACGTAATTTCTAATCTCACTGAAACTTCCGAAAACGAAATTCAGTACGGTCTTTGTAATGTATTTTTCGCGTTCTAAGTTAAAATTTGGCGATTCATTATCTGTTGCTTGGAATTCATGAGGTCGATTATTTCCCAACGCTTTCCAATATATGCGCTCAGTTACAAATTAGCCAAGTTTGGAAAAGCTTGCTAATGTGAAAAACAAAGTCAATCTACGTATTAACTGTGACCTTAGTTAAGACAGCAATGTCTTACTACTCTGTTCAATCCTTTTAACAATAGTTAGTATTATTAATTTATACCGTTTTAATCGAAAAATTCGTTACAACACAACCAAGAGGTAGTTAGATTTCAAACGTAATTTTTAGGCCATTAAGAATTCTCAGCTTAATTATGAAATATAAAATTAGTAACTTAGATTTAAAGAAGCATCAAAATTCGCATCGTAATTATTTCATACTGGAAACAACAGTATTACTTTCATAGAACTCTAATGTAGTTTATTAGTTGAACTACTACATCTGACGGATAACGCAGGAATTTGATGGATAGCTATCCGAAAGTATTAATTTAATTGAAATTCATGAAAAACATTTACATCTTTAGAATGTTGTTCTGTATCAATTTTCTAATACAGGAATTCAAATATAGGAAAATTGTAAAAGTTTACGTGTATGCATAATTTAAAAAAATTGCTAATTTTTGAGCATACTTCAGAAATAATTTTATTAAATATTTCAATTATTAACGTTGTTATAATATGTTTTGTACATACAAAATCAAATGGTTTGATCGGATATTTAGTTTAAACCCTTTTAAGTTCTAAAATAAAGTCACTTATACAAATTATTATTTTTCTTGTTTTGTTAATGAATAACTAAGTTACAATTATATGTATGCACTGTTTTGAAATTTTATTTGCTAACTATGTAAGTTTGATTATTTGAGATAAATATAATTGAGGTAAGAAGTTTTTAAAAGAGACACTAAGTATTTGTTGTAGTGGCCCTAACTTACAGAGTGGTGTATAATTGTGTGTGTAAAAATTTAGAATAACAAGGACATAACATCATTCACTGTTGATTTTATTTTTAATTTTGAGACACACGTTGCGTGTTTCATCACAATTCTGTTCCTTTCAGAAATATACTACGTGCTCGTCATTACCGATTGTCATTCCTATACATGTCCCTTAGAGTTACTGAACAATCCCTAGGGTAGCTTATTATTTTAATTTAATGAAGTGGAGCTCAACTTTTTATCATCTTAGTTTTCTGCACCTCGTCCTGACCTCGCTGAAGTGAGGTTTCCATCAACTATTGACGCTATATATCAACAACAAACAAGGAAAAATCCAATGCAAGATAAACCTTAATACTCTTGCTGGAATGAATAAATTTTCAGGTTATAAACTTAACCAGCAATTTGTTACGTTTCATTTCGAACTTGTAAATGAACTGCATGTTTAATTTAAAAGCCATTACAATTTCTACTTATTTGAGTATACGGGTTTTCTACATTTCTATTATTTCAAATCAGCTCAGTTAAGCGACTAACTATGCTCGTCGTTCATTTACTTTTATTATTTCAAACAGCTCAGTTAGGCAGCCAATTGTATTCTTCCTTTGTTTAATTCAAAATCCACATGTTTATACTTCTGTTTCCTTATTTAGGCGTGTTTTTAATAATTAGGATAGAAAATTAAACAAAGTCAGTGAGAGGACTGACAGTCAACAAAACCAACCAACAGAAAGGGAGGGAAATGCAGAATAAAAGAAATGAAGAAGCAAAGCCAAAAATCTAGAAAACTACAGGGAAAGGAAAAGTATAGAGTAGCAATCAACGAGAACGAAGATGAAATGGCATTAACACTGCAAAAGTTGTCAAAAGACGGATATCTCTAATAAAGAAACAGTAAAGTTTTCAAACTTCAGAAAAAGAATAGGGTTCTCGCAAAAAATAAAATAAAAACGAAACAAGCAAGAAAAAATAAAAGCCAAAACGGAACAATAACTGTCAAGCCTCAAAGTATGCTAGGAACGTCAAAAGCGCTGGATAAAAAACTGTTGTATTTCAAACTGTGGTAACAAAGAATACTATCAAACGGCCAGTCGAAAGTATTGTCAATACCTAAACGGTAGTCACACAAAATATACTGTACGACAAAGCAAGACTTTCTGTCACGGCAAAACAATCTTGTATTCAAGGAACTTAAGAAATACTAAGTACAAACCAAATTAAAAATAATGAAATTTCTATTAAAGGAACATCACACTTCAATTACCTACCAGTCACGTAAAAAGAGAAAACTCGTTTTTCATCATACGGATTTTGTAACTGCCCGATTGGGTATATTATTCAACGTAGAAGAAACAACGCAAACTAGCGCTAAAACTATAGTCAACTCATTCAGCCAAGGTATTTTTGAAATTGTTTTGTGCAAAATAATCAAGGAAATTCCATATCGAATAGAAATAAACTCAAGTATATGTGTATCTTTCAAAGATAACACAGCCGCTTTATTTAATTACAATTACACTGGCAGCATTCAGAAAATTTCCAATTATCAAAAACACATGCCTAGATAAGGAACCAGAAAGTATTAATTGTGGACTTTGAATTAGATAAAGGAGGAGTAAAGTTGGCTGTATAACTAGGCTGACTTGAAATCATAAAAGTAAATAATGCACGAGCGCAGATGGCTACTTAACTGAGCTGATTTGGAGTAATAAAAGTGTAGGGAACAGGTATATTCAAATAAATAGAAATTGAAATGGTTTTTAAATTAAAGAGGCAGTAAATTTACAAACACAAAATAGAAGGTAACAAATTCTGGAACGTAGCACGACACAGCGTTAAAATGCGGTAGATGGTTTCATTCACGACAACACTTATCTGTCGAGAACGAGTGTTATTTTCAGATAACTCAACCTATATCTTAATAATATATCGGGATGATCGTTCAGAATCCGATACAAGTCGTAAATTATTACACACGGAACCCCAAATTCGTTAAACAATGTACCTTTGTTGATGATTGAATGTTAAAAAGGTTTAGCTTTCTACATCGACTTTTACTCCACTAAAAAGTCCATCAAAGTAGTTGTAGAAGGAGGTGTTCTTGTCACGTGCTTTTCTAATATCTACTTTTCTACGTTCCTGCTCTAACTCTATTACCGCTGTTTGCTCTTTGTATAAGCTATGTACTATCCGTCTATCCTAAAACTCATTCCAATCTTTTTGATTATTTCAAACATTTTTTCCATTTTACATTGTTGAATGCTTTTTCCAAATCTACAAACCCTATAGACACGCTTTCTCCTTTTTCTATTGTCTTCTCCATTATCACTCTCAGAGCTAAAATAGCCTCCCGTGTTCCCCTGTTTCTCCTAAACACAAATTGGTGTTCTCTTTTTTCTTCAGCCCGGTTTTCCATCCGTCTTTGTACAATTCTAGTTAATATTTTTAACACGTGTGCAGTCAAACTTATTGTTCGAAAATTTTCACATTTATCTGCGCCCTCTTTTGGTATAGTGACTATGATGTTACGTTTGAAATCTTGGGGTATCTCGCCTGTATCATACATATAGCAAACAAGTTGAAGAGACGTTCTGTTACTGCTTGTCCAGCGGCTTTTAGAATTTCTGCTTGCTTTACCAATTTTCAGGACTTTTAATGCTAATTCAAACTCATTTCTAAGTATATCCCAAGTCATCGTTTTCAATGTCTGATTCCTGATCTAGTGCTGTTAGTTCCTCTCTTGCATATAAATTCTGTATATATTCTTGCCATCTAACCACTTTCTCTACATTTTCTATAATGATGTCCCCTTCCACGAACCTTATATTTTTGCTATACGGTTATATATCCCTAAAATTCATTTTAATTAGTTTATATACTTTGTCTGTCTTTCCTATTTCGATCTTAGTTTGTACCTCTTTGCACTTTTCATCAATCCATTGCTTTCCTGCACTTGCGAATAAATTTCCATTTTATGGCTTTGTAACTCTGTTTTCCAGCTTCGTTCGGTCTGTTTTTGCATTTTTATCTTTCGTCTATTAAATTCAGGATATACCTTGTTATCCATGGTTTCTTATTTTCTTTTTGTGTATACCTCATTGTATCTTTAGCGCCTAGGATGAATTTAATGTTATTCTATTCTGTTTCTACTTCCTTGGTATTAGAAATTTTCCCCATATCTTTCAGCAATTCATTTGACTTTTTTGCAAATCTTTCGTGGATATCTTTATCTTTTAGTTCCTTTTTCTCAAATTTTTAAATTTAAGAGCGGCCTTCATAACTACAATTTGGTCAGTGTCTGGGCAGCTTCTAGTCTTTTACTTGATTCCTAATCCGTTGTCTAACAAGAATGTAATCTATTTTGTATCTTCCTATATCTCCTGGCAACTTCCACGTGTATCGTCTTCTGGCATGACGTTGAAATAATGTGTTTGTGATGGTTAAATCGTTTTGTCGTAAAATTCTACCAATCTATTACCCCTGTCGTTTCTCGTGCCTAAACCAAATAAAACTACACCTCCTTCCCTACCCTCATTTACCACTGCGTTAAAACTCCCCGTAATAATTAAATTTTGATGTCCTTTTACGTATCTTAGTATGTCCTCGATATATTTGTAGATGGCTTCTATATAAGTGGACATGTATACCTGTATTATTACTGTCTTTACCGGTTTATATTCTAATCTGACCATGAATACTTTTTCGTTCTTTTGTAGGTAGTTTTCTACACAGTGCCTTATCTTTTATCGCATATCTATCCCCACACCCAATTTTCCTTCCTCCGATCCTGTGTGAATTACCCAAAAATCTCCCCTCCAAAAATCCCCCGGTTCTGGCCACCAAACTTCCTTGATCCCTACCTACTATTTCTAATGTTAACCTATCCATTTCAATATTCAAGTTCTCCAGCTTACCTACTTCTTACATTTCACACTTCGACACGCCGAATGTTCCCGAATCTTTTTCTAAACTCTCCAATTGCATCTTCCGAAGTAGTCACCTCCCGGAGATCCGAATAGAGGACTATTTTAATTCCGGAATCTTTTATCCCAGAGGATGCCATTATCTTAAATAACAATTTAAGTACGCTGTGTATTTGGGAGGCAATGTGATGGTTATCCATTGCCTTCCTCATCGCAGTAGTGTCTCAAATGTCATACCGACCCCTATGGTCGCTGTCACTCTAAATACCGTAAGAGTTGCTGCCCTCTATCAGGTTCCTACTAAAACCCTACTACTTTGGTTGAACCTGTAGTTTGGCTGTTTAGATCACTAAAACGCGGAAGCCAATCCACCCGTTCTAGTAATCTAGAACTTCTTCAAGGTGCAAGTTCATTCAGAACGGCAAGTATCTGTATTATAGGTAGCAAAGTATTGATGAAGATAAAAAAGTGTTGCCGAAACGTACAGTAATAAAGATTCGTAACGATACAATCGAGTCCCACGAATTGGTCGACAATTGTATCGCGTTATATTATAACCGCCGACCCGTATGAATTGAGCAGCAATTGTATCTGCTGTAACACCGCCGCAAATACAGATACCTCAAAACTAACTTTAAAAATCCACTTCCTGGATTATTTCAGTTAGTAGAGCATTAAAAAACTTTTCTGCTCCAATAAATTAGCAATCTTTACTAAAATATTTAGGGTACAAGATTTACAAATAATAATATAGAGAAAGATGAAAATTTGTGCAGCATAAATCACATAAAGAATATTAAAAGGTACCAAACTTTCAACTTACGCCCATAATAAACTTATGTTGAAATACCAGCGTCCGAGTTCTCTCACTATCGTGCTTGCTCTTTTAAAAATATACGTTTTAGAAATACACGTGTAAATTTCACTTTGTTATCATATAAATAACTTAAGATGTGAAATATTGAAATCGTGAATTAATTAAACCTTACAGTTATTACTCCTCACAATAAAATTATTAAATACAAAATGCGAATTTGAATATTTTCATAAAGATCTTTACACGAAAAACACAAATCTAGAAACTAATTTGACCTTTAATCTCTAGTGCCATGGAAAAATTCCCAATTCGCCAGGTCTCAATGCGTTGCTTCTTTCACGCCGTCATAATTTCTTGAACAAAATTACACATGACCTCTCCAGCACAAAACTAAAAACTAATTTGCAAAAATGTAATTGCATAAATTTTGAGCACAATTAGAAATAGTATTTGGACAGAATTTAAAGTAGTATTTACAGTAATATTTAAAATTGAACTGGTATTTGATTCCCGAAAGTAACCCTTGTTATCTAAATTAATTTAAAATGTGCAAGTCTACTTACGATGTCTCAGAATCGGCGAAATCGACTAACTGCGAAACGTTTCTATAAAAATCTTGATACTTGAACTTATTTTTACAGAGCGCAGTTATTTTAGAATTACATCACTATTTCGTAGAATAACAGGAACAATCCCATTAAAGTTACAATAGTCCTATATATAACGTCTAATTCTGATTATAAACAACAATACCTTTAGAAAATTCCCTATATTATCCAAGTGTGAAATTCGTTATCGTTCACGTAATTTAGACTAATACAAACGTTTCAGTTCAAAACAAAGCCTTTTATTTGAGGAGCGCCCTCATCAATGCAAAATCGACTTCATTTTTCTACGCGTAAATTGCAATCATTTTTATTAATAATCTTCAAATGTTTTCTTCATAAATAGCAAATTTGTATCGATAACGCAGTTTATCATCCAAAGGTTAGCTTTTTAAATGAATTATGCGACTTGTCCCTTGTAGTACTTTATATTGAAAATTGATGCAACCTCTCAGTAAAGTGAAACAGTCCTTATAAAAATTTTGCCTAAATTCTGCATAAATAATGAATAAAATATCCATGCATTTAACTAATACAAAACGTACCCTTATGCATCGAGTAGTTTTAAAGAAAGTATACGCTGTTATAATTAAATATTGCAATTTGGAATTTTGTCCTTATTGACCAAGATGGCGTCTTTTCCTCATCAATACACACACACACACACACACACACACACACACACACACACACACACACACACACACATACATACATACATACATACACACACGCGCACGAATGTGTGTACCTGTGTGTGTGTGTGTGTATTGATGAGGAAAAGACGTCATCTGGCTCAATAAGGATAAAATCCATTGAAGTTTAAAAACCAAGAACATTTGACGTCACAATTTCAATATATATGGACATATATAACCGGAAACTTATGAGATTGATCTCTTTTGATTTGGACTTTTGTTAAATTCAGTTCTTCATTTATGACTTCAACCAAAAATTAAAATGCAAGGCATTTTTTAAAAATTATGAAAGAGTCAGTTCTAATTTGAAATTAGTATGTTATAAAATGCGTAAGGCAGAGACACTGCTAATAAAGGCGTGATTTGAGCAACGTCACGAGGAAATGATTGGTTGAAATAAGTTGCAGATATGAGAGGTGTAAACGTAACGATTTCTATACAAAATTAATTAGTGTTCTCGGACGTGTTTGCGAGCCGTGTGAGAATTCTTAGATTTTCAACTGGCGCGTGTGCAAATTTTTAGAATCGCTGTGCCGGACTGTCGAAAAGGGAACATAGTATGCGAAATTCTGAAAACTGTCCGTCGCGGGACAAAACCGACGTACAGGCGAGCTATTATATAAACCCGGACTTTAAACAGTTTCGCTCTCTTAGATTTTCGATTTTGATTCAATACTTTAAACAGTTTGCTCTTATATTTTGGTGATTATTGAATACTTTAAAACAGTTTGCTCGTTACGTGCTACGATACAAGTTATTATGCATTAGTGCACTTAGAAAAGAAGATACAAGGTAATAAAGTCTAGTTATATTTGCGAGTATTACTGTACCAATTATCGAAATTAGTAACGATAAATGAATAAACAAAAGTAGGCAGTTTTGGGTATAGCGTGAAAGAATTATGAATTTCTTTGCTATTTTTCGGGGGTGTTAATAATCAAATGTTATTCGTAATCGTGATTGGATCCACAAAACAAGATTTTGATATACTTAGATGAGTTCCTGAGAAGCTCTGAAACAACTTTAGATGAATGGTGGTGTAGAAAATTTTAAAAGCGTTCGGAATCAGAAGCCGTAAACATAACCCAGTTGGAATGGTGTGATTAACAAAGGACGATGTACATTGGAGCCACGAGTGCATTAACCTTCAGGTAACTTATGCTTTGTTGTTCGATTTTTGATGTTTTGGTGTGTGTTGAATAACTTTATAATTTGTTTGCTAAAAATGGACAATAGTGAATTTGTACAAACAACAAATTTTTAATTTTAAGGTGAAATTTTCTTGTTTAAGTAGAAAGGAGTATTTAGCAGTTTATGTTCTTGATTATGATGAAAATTTGGGTCTGTCTTTGAGCTCAATTAGACTAACCTGTTTGATTAACGTAAAGGGGTGGGAGATGCTCCCTTTGTACTCAGATTCAGGTCTGCAAATATTGTTAAATTAATTAGTAGGCATCCTACAAGGACTTTAATTCTGGATGCAAATTAAAATGATGACAAATTTAATCTTGAAATTTTATGATACTGAAATTTATGCTACAATTTAATTTTGAAATTTTAATGTATTATGAATATTGATGTAAATAGAGTTAACGTTGATGTTTGTGGTAGGAAAGTGTTTGTTTTTTTTTATGAATGAGGATGAAAGTTTTAACTAGGTGAGCAGCCGAGGCGGAAAGAGTAAAGAAGCGATTATCAGAAGAGATTCAACAGGGCGAGAATCACAGCAAATCTTGGTGCCAAATTCGAGAGGCACGAATATCTTTTTTTACTCTGGTGAGGCTTTTTGTAGGTTCCACAGCATTATATAACGACCCAAAAGTGAGGGTCGAGTTCCAAATAAAATTTTTGTGATTTTATTCCAGGAAACTGGCGATCTGAGAGAGAGAGTTTCTGTTTGTGTATAAATTTAAGAGTATTTTAGAGTGTATGAGAGTGATTAGAACGTATGCAGAGAAAGGAGTGGTTAAGGAGTCAAGGAGTGGAAATTGGAAGTGACGATAGTGCATTGTGTGTGAAAAATTCGAAAATGGAAGAAGCTGGAGGCAGTAGAGATCAGTCGAGGACGGAATAAGGGGATCAAGGAAATGAGTTAATGATGAGAATGTTAGAGGAAATGCGATTAGCTAGGGAGGAATCCAATAGAAAATTAGAACAGCTAAGCGATGAATCTAATAGAGCTAGGGAAGAATCGAATAAGAAATTTGACCAATTAAATCAGGAATTAGGGGATAAAATAGAAAAATCGACGAGAGAATTTACAGAATTTAAAAATAGTCTTACCGTAAAAATGGGGGAAGTTGAAAATAGGGTTGATAAAAATGAGCGTGATATTACAGGTCTTCGACAGGAAATGGGACATTTAAAATCCGAAGTACGCATTTTTAGTGAAGAAGAAATAAATATAAAAATGACTGAAGTAACGGACTCATGTAGGGATCAGTTAGGCAGGGTAGAACGCGAAGTTAGTACTATCAAATACAACATGTCAAGTTTAACGGGGGATGGTCCCTGATTTTATACAGGTGGCGTATCATTGGACCAACATATGAAATTTTATGGCGATAACAGGATCAATCCACAAATTTTTATTAATAGCGTAAGAAATCTAGTTGGAAATTTATTTGACGAACAGACTAAACTGAATACGATAAAGGCTTTATTGAAGGACAATGCGGAAGCATGGTACAATTTAGTAGGACAGGACATAGAGACATATCAGGACTTTGAAAACAAATTTTTACAACATTACTGGAGTGAACACAAACAGGATCAGATTAGGGACGACTTCATTACAGGAAAGTTTAAGGGAGAGTTTGCAGGTTCTAGGGAGCAATATGCCATCCGCAAATACAGTGTGGCAAAACAACTTCATCCACCATTGACGGACAGACAAATAATCAAGTACCTATCACGACATTTTGAACTGGAAATCAGACAACACGTGGCCTTACAAAACATCACAGAACGGGAGACATTTTTAGAATACTTACAGAGATATGACGATGTATGTGTAGGACGGACCAGAGAGATACGAGAACGAAACGTTAACACAGTTAGGTTTGACAACAGGACACCGAATTATCCGAGACGGCCTGACTATAATAGGAATTTTCGACCGAATTGGGAACGACGAGGACAGGAATATAGAAGCAATAGTGCGACTAGGGGACTGACGCCAAGACCTAGTTACACGAGACAGAATAGTTTACCGGAAGTAAACAGGACTGTGACGAGCACGCCGAATAGAGACAGGGACACAGATATTAATACAAGGAGGACGTACGCACAGGTTGTAGAAGGACAACCAGGACCAAGCACAGAAAACAGGACGAGACAGGATTTTTAGAACACGACAGACCACTAGATTTCGGTGTAAATGTATATGAACATCCACTTGAATTTTTCAAAATTGAGGAGGAAGTAGAGCCAGAAACTGTAGAAAAATTATGTTTGCCAATTATTAATATAGGAATTTTTGAGAATAATGTAGAAGTATTACTTGATACAGGGGCAGAGGCGAGTTTAATATCGGAGGAATTCGTCAGCAAAATTAGGGATAAGGTTTGTGATAGAATTATGCCTATAAAGCGTAGCCATTTAGTAGCTCCAAATAAAAAAAAGTTTGCTGTAGTAAATAGTGTTGTGGTGCTTAGGATAAATATAGGAGGTTTAAGCTGTGAACAGGAGTTTGTAATTGTACCTGGACTGAAGTTTCAGAGCATTTTAGGTGTTGACTGTATGATGCAGTTAGGGGTTTTGATAGATATGAAAAGGAAGGTAGTAAGGATTAAGGATAGGGTAGTGCCATGGAAGGGCAGTTATGAAATCACAGAGGATGACACGGGGTTGAGTATTAATGAATTAGAGGTAGAGGATGATGGAGTTAAACAGATCAACACAATAAGATGTCCAGAGGATAAGATAGTAGAGGTTCAAGCTTTATTACAAAAACATGCAGAATTAGTGGGGGTAGAAGCAAGAGCAGCATATCGGGAGCAGGTGAAGGCAGAATTAAATAAAGATGCACGAAAAATTAATCAACGGACCAAACCGCAATTCCATTGTCCACCATCCATGGACACACTTTTGACGAGATTAAGTGGCAAGTTTGTTTTTATTAAATTAGATTTAAGGAATTCATTCTGGCTGATTCCATTACACAAGGATTCTAGAAGGTACACAGGATTTTCCGTAGAGGGAAAAATCTATAATTTTAAGGTAGTATCGTTTGGTTTGTCGGCAGAAAAGGAAATGATAATAAATGAGAAAAAGACAAGTGTAGGGACTGACGAGGAAGCAATATTTAAGAGTCAGGATAATAGGGATGACAAGTTTATTGTATGTGAGATAATAGGGATGATAAGTATAGATATAGAAGGAGGAGAAATAGGGATGAAGAGTATTAGGATGGTGAGAAGAAAGACGTGGAGGATCAAGAAAAAAGTCAGATTTAAATAAGAAATGAAGATTAAATGAACAAAATATAGGGATAGATTAGGTGTATATAGAAGAGTAGAAGTAAGTGTTTATAGAAAATAAAGCTAGGTATAGGATAAATATGGGAGATGGTTAGAAATAGGTGTATTAGGATGAGAAGGAAAATTAAATGTAGGGAGAAAATAAGACAGGTTAAGTGTAGATATTTCTTATAAGATTAGTAGAGAGTTAGGAATAGAATACGAATAGGATAGGTATATAGGATTAGGTAGGGGGAAGTGAGTATAGTGAAGATTAATTAGAATTTAGGAATAGGATAGGTATATAGGATGTATATAGGATTAGATGGATAAGTAGGATGAAGTTAGGGATAATTTCAGTTTAAAAAAAAAATTTAGGTGAGAGTTAGGAATAGGATAGGGATATAAGTTAGGTGTAAATATTTATAGGATGGGATATAAGTTAGGTAAGTTAGAAAGATAAGGGTAGAGTGAGATAGACAATTTTTTTTTGTAAATTTTTTTTGCAGTCTAAATGTTTTATATTTGAATTCGAATAAGTGGGATTATTTGTATTCAAATAGGGGAAAAATACTCAAATTTAGACCAGGGTAGAAAATTAATTAACGACATCAAATAATTTTAATCACCGTGTATAAGGACACTTTCTATAAAAAGAAGCAGAATTAAAATGCTCAACGTGTATTTAATTTAATTGTTCCAAGAAACAAATAGAAATTACGTGCAAAATTTATATTAATTAATTCAATTTTTAAGTAATGGGTATTAAACAAAGTGTACAAATAATAAATTAATATTTAGTGCGTATTCGCTAAAAATTAAAGGGTAGAAGTCAATGCCATTCATTATTATTTTAGTTGGAGTTAATTGAACCATTATTAATAATATAATAAGCATAAAAGCCTGTGAAAAACAAGGTTAAAATACCATGAAATAAAAGCTCTGAGAATTATATTAAAACGTTAATTAGGAGCACACACCTGCGTATTTTTAAAAGTCAATTTCAGTTTAATTTGTTTGGATAAACATGAAAATTCTGCGTATATTGGAAACGGTCGGATAAACCGTAGCTTATATTAACGGGAAGGCTAGATACGGGGTTATTTAACTCAAATAAGAATACACGTGGACTGAAATAACCGATAGTAAAGAGTATCGATTTGCACCACTAGGAGCAAGTTAGAAAAAGACAGATAAAATGCGCAAGGCAGAGACACAGCTAATAAAAGGCGTGATTTGAGCAACGTCACGAGGAAATGATTGGTTGAAATAAGTTGCAGATATGAGAGGTGTAAACGTAACGATTTCTATACAAAATTAATTAGTGTTCTCGGAAGTATGTTTGCGAGCCGTGTGAAAATTCTTAGATTTTCAACTGGCGCGTGTGCAAATTTTTAGAATCGCTGTGCCGGACTGTCGAAAAGGAAACATAGTATGCGAAACTCTGAAAACTGGCCGTCGCGGGACAAAACCGACGTACAGGCGAGCTATTATATAAACCCGGACTTTAAACAGTTTCGCTCTCTTAGATTTTCGATTTTGATTCAATACTTTAAACAGTTTGCTCTTATATTTTGGTGATTATTGAATACTTTAAAACAGTTTGCTCTTTACGTGCTACGATACAAGTTATTATGCATTAGTGCACTTAGAAAAGAAGATACAAGGTAATAAAGTCTAGTTATATTTGGAGTATTACTGTACCAATTATCGAAATTAGTAACGATAAATGAATAAACAGAAGTAGGCAGTTTTGGGTATAGCGTGAAAGAATTATGAATTTCTTTGCTATTTTTCGGGGTTACTGACGAGTATTAAAAACGTTCTACGAATGGATGTTGCATTAAGGAAAAGGAGAAACAGTTCACTAAGGTCGTTGATCTTACTATAACGTTTGCACAGTGCGCAGCTCAAGAAAATTGTTGTGACGACTAACAAAAGTGGCTGGTCTGGTTAAGTTTCCTTGTATTCAAATGCAATTAGTTGCAAGTTGTTGAACTTTGTTTAGAGCATATTATAGTCTAAACAAACGAAGGGTTAGTGCTGCTGTTTATGATATTTTATTTTTAGAGGATAAATTTTTAAATACGACTGTGTTCTTCAGTAGCTGCAATATTGATGTCAAAAGAATGAATTAATAATTCTTATATGGGATATTTTATCAAGAAACGGTTTATAAAACAGTAACAGATGTTTTCCAATCACGTTGTATGCTTATTATGAAGATTGAACAATTACTTAATGGCGCGTGTTAAAAGGGTATTCACCAGGCAATATTTCTTCCGAATTTTTAATTTAAACATTTGGTCGCTGATGATACATGTGTGTGTGTGTGCTTTTTATATATATAAATATATATATATATATACAGAGAAAGAGAGAGAGAGACAGAGTGAGAGTGAGAAAGACAGAGAGAAGCACGCACGCACCACACGAGTCAGCACCACGCGAGTCAGCACGCATGCGCGCGCGCACGTACACGCGTTACCACCCACATACACTTTACCTTTACCATCTAATTAGATAAGTTTACGGAAATTGATAATCATGCAGGTAATAATTTTTCAGGGATAGGCGAATGAATCATGCTTAAAATGTGCCCTACTCCTAAGGAACATAATACTAGTATGGCACAGAGTATACCTACTATATTTTTACATCAATAATTTGTTTATTTTTAGTCTAGTATATGCTACCAACTCATACCTATAAGGTAAAATATAATGTAAAACTCAACTAAAGTTATATAATACCAATTTAAGTTATTTGTTTAAACTATCAAAGATGTAATTAATTAAAATGTTGGTGTTTGTTTTAATAATAAAATGGAAACAATTAAAAACGTTTTTAAAAAATTGTTAAAATTGTATTTTAAAATTTGCTATAATATGGCTTTAAACACCATAGCAATTTTAACTAAAACTATCCAGTGACTATATATAGAAATGACTACACTATAATATTACAAAACTTGCTGATGTATTAGAAGACAATGTGTTTTTAAGTTACACTTGTGTCTAAATTTTCTTCCACACAAAGTACACTGGAATTGAGGTTCTACACCACATTCGAACTGAGTATGTCTTAGCAAATTTCTCTTTTGCTTATAAGATGCTCCACAATGTATACAAGCAAATGGATTACAGCTGATACTAAAACCTGTAAAAGCAAAATCAGTCAATTAATATAAACCTTGACCTAATTTTTTACACAAAGGTTATACAAGGCAACAAAACAAATGAATTACGTAAATACTAACTCGTCTCCTAAAACATTAAGCATTACAAGCAGCATTACATATTATAACATGGAACTTACTACAATGCAGATCACGTCTATAATCTTTTAAATTTAGATTTGTTAGAGAGCCCTAACATATTCCTCCAGAATTCGCAGACATCTTTTGGTGTCGGTAGAGAAAGAGACCTAGAGCGCATTAATACCCACCATAAAAATCTTGCATGCATTCGCTATCTTGTGTAAGTAGCGGTTGTAAAAATGTGTTGGAAAAGTAACCAGATTCTTGGACCAAGCCAAACCATCTAACTCGTGAAACTAATTGCTAAGGTATATCTCCATTTCTCCAATGTAGTTGCCATGTGCGGACTACATCTGTAAGGGTTTTATTAAAACAGGAAGCTATAAAGGATCCCTAGAGTGCATTTATTTTCAAAAAAGTAGACGCTATACGACTTGGTCACGCCTTATGACCATGGAACTACATCTTTTACGTATGCCGTATCGACTGGGCTTAATTTCTTTTGCAATTTTTGGTAGTTGCAAGAAAAGTTTAATTTTATTCCAGTTTATTTTTGTAAATTAATTCTAATGCTATCCGTAATACTCAAGTATAATATACAATTACAGCTACATTAATCGACCTTTAATTGCAGGGTAAGGTACGTTGAGTTTCTCAAACGAATACCAGTATAATAAAATCTAATGATATGATACATGCATAGAACGCTATCGCTGATGCATGATAAGTACGGTTTACGTATAGAACCAATTAACTTTAAAAAACAAAATTTTCTGTTTTTGCTTGAAAATTTTATTAATGCACAAATACACAAATACACAAATCTATCAATCAAACCCTCGCACCACCAAGGCACCCGCTACGACAAATCGATAATAGGGATGATAAGTATAGATATAGAAGGAGGAGAAATAGGGATGAAGAGTATTAGGATGGTGAGAAGAAAGACGTGGAGGATCAAGAAAAAAGTCAGATTTAAATAAGAAATGAAGATTAAATGAACAAAATATAGGGATAGATTAGGTGTATATAGAAGAGTAGAAGTAAGTGTTTATAGAAAATAAAGCTAGGTATAGGATAAATATGGGAGATGGTTAGAAATAGGTGTATTAGGATGAGAAGGAAAATTAAATGTAGGGAGAAAATAAGACAGGTTAAGTGTAGATATTTCTTATAAGATTAGTAGAGAGTTAGGAATAGAATACGAATAGGATAGGTATATAGGATTAGGTAGGGGGAAGTGAGTATAGTGAAGATTAATTAGAATTTAGGAATAGGATAGGTATATAGGATGTATATAGGATTAGATGGATAAGTAGGATGAAGTTAGGGATAATTTCAGTTTAAAAAAAAAATTTAGGTGAGAGTTAGGAATAGGATAGGGATATAAGTTAGGTGTAAATATTTATAGGATGGGATATAAGTTAGGTAAGTTAGAAAGATAAGGGTAGAGTGAGATAGACAATTTTTTTGTAAATTTTTTTGCAGTCTAAATGTTTTATATTTGAATTCGAATAAGTGGGATTATTTGTATTCAAATAGGGAAAATACTCAAATTTAGACCAGGGTAGAAAATTAATTAACGACATCAAATAATTTTAATCACCGTGTATAAGGACACTTTCTATAAAAAGAAGCAGAATTAAAATGCTCAACGTGTATTTAATTTAATTGTTCCAAGAAACAAATAGAAATTACGTGCAAAATTTATATTAATTAATTCAATTTTTAAGTAATGGGTATTAAACAAAGTGTACAAATAATAAATTAATATTTAGTGCGTATTCGCTAAAATTAAAGGGTAGAAGTCAATGCCATTCATTATTATTTTAGTTGGAGTTAATTGAACCATTATTAATAATATAATAAGCATAAAAGCCTGTGAAAAACAAGGTTAAAATACCATGAAATAAAAGCTCTGAGAATTATATTAAAACGTTAATTAGGAGCACACACCTGCGTATTTTTAAAAGTCAATTTCAGTTTAATTTGTTTGGATAAACATGAAAATTCTGCGTATATTGGAAACGGTCGGATAAACCGTAGCTTATATTAACGGAAGGCTAGATACGGGGTTATTTAACTCAAATAAGAATACACGTGGACTGAAATAACCGATAGTAAAGAGTATCGATTTGCACCACTAGGAGCAAGTTAGAAAAGACAGATAAAATGCGCAAGGCAGAGACACAGCTAATAAAAGGCGTGATTTGAGCAACGTCACGAGGAAATGATTGGTTGAAATAAGTTGCAGATATGAGAGGTGTAAACGTAACGATTTCTATACAAAATTAATTAGTGTTCTCGGAAGTATGTTTGCGAGCCGTGTGAAAATTCTTAGATTTTCAACTGGCGCGTGTGCAAATTTTAGAATCGCTGTGCCGGACTGTCGAAAAGGAAACATAGTATGCGAAACTCTGAAAACTGGCCGTCGCGGGACAAAACCGACGTACAGGCGAGCTATTATATAAACCCGGACTTTAAACAGTTTCGCTCTCTTAGATTTTCGATTTTGATTCAATACTTTAAACAGTTTGCTCTTATATTTTGGTGATTATTGAATACTTTAAAACAGTTTGCTCTTTACGTGCTACGATACAAGTTATTATGCATTAGTGCACTTAGAAAAGAAGATACAAGGTAATAAAGTCTAGTTATATTTGCGAGTATTACTGTACCAATTATCGAAATTAGTAACGATAAATGAATAAACAGAAGTAGGCAGTTTTGGGTATAGCGTGAAAGAATTATGAATTTCTTTGCTATTTTTCGGGGGTGTTAATAATCAAATGTTATTCGTAATCGTGATTGGATCCACAAAACAAGATTTTGATATACTTAGATGAGTTCCTGAGAAGCTGAATGGTGGTGTAGAAAATTTTAAAAGCGTTCGGAATCAGAAGCCGTAAACATAACCCAGTTGGAATGGTGTGATTAACAAAGGACGATGTACATTGGAGCCACGAGTGCATTAACCTTCAGGTAACTTATGCTTTGTTGTTCGATTTTTGATGTTTTGGTGTGTGTTGAATAACTTTATAATTTGTTTTAAAAATGGACAATAGTGAATTTGTACAAACAACAAATTTTTAATTTTAAGGTGAAATTTTCTTGTTTAAGTAGAAAGGAGTATTTAGCAGTTTATGTTCTTGATTATGATGAAAATTTGGGTCTGTCTTTGAGCTCAATTAGACTAACCTGTTTGATTAACGTAAAGGGTGGGAGATGCTCCTTTGTACTCAGACTCAGGTCTGCAAATATTGTTAAATTAATTAGTAGGCATCCTACAAGGACTTTAATTCTGGATGCAAATTAAAATGATGACAAATTTAATCTTGAAATTTTATGATACTGAAATTTATGCTACAATTTAATTTTGAAATTTCATTGTATTATGAATATTGATGTAAATAGAGTTAACGTTGATGTTTGTGGTAGGAATGTGTTTGTTTTTTTAATGAATGAGGATGAAAGTTTTAACTAGGTGAGCAGCCGAGGCGGAAAGAGTAAAGAGGCGATCATCAGAAGAGATTCACCAGGGCGAGAATCACAGCAAATCTTGGTGCCCAATTCGAGAGGCTCGAATATTTTTTTTTTACTCTGGTGAGGGTTTTTGTAGGTTCCACAGCATTATATATATATATATATATATATATATATATTATTAATATGAAGATGAAATTAATGTGTTGGGATGTTTTTGGTCATAAAAAAATAAAAAAAGTGCATCAACAACAAACAAGACTTAAATAACTTAAGTGTTGTTTACTCCGATCTGTATAAACATTAATTGTAGTGTTGTTATTTAATGGACAATATTTATACATTCTTTTTATTTTTATAATATTTATATCCAAAATCATTGTACTTAAATAAGCTTGGTTTTTGTAACATCAAAATTGCATACACAAAACAATTTTAATTCTGTCACTCAAGTTTTGCTTATGTCATTTAAAATTATTTTACACCAGCCTCTTTAAGAATAATCAAGTTTTATGTAAGTTTTGAGATATGTATTGTTTAGTTTCTAATTACCTAACTTTTAGCTTATGATTAAGATCTGAATAATAGCTCAAAACGTCATGTTCAAAACGAATGATTATTTGACAGTTGTTTTATTTATGACCAAAAACATCCCAACACATTAATTTCATCTTCATATTAAACATAGATTCCTGGTCAATAAAATAGAGTTTTATAATATATATATATATATATATATATATATATATAGAGAGAGAGAGAGAGAGAAAGAAAGAGAGAGAGAGAGAGAAGCACGAACGCACGCACGCACCACGCGAGCCAGCACGCATGTGCGTGCACGCACACGCACACGCGTTACCACCCACATACACTTTACCTTTACCATCTAATTTATGAGTTAGATAAGTTTACGGAAATTGATAATCATGCAGGTGATAATTTTTCAGGGATAGGTGAATCATGCTTAAAATGTGCCCTACTCCTAAGGAACATAATACTAGTATGGCACAGAGTATACCTACTATATTTTTTACATCAATAATTTGTTTATTTTTAGTCTAGTATATGCTACCAACTCATACCTATAAGGTAAAATATAATGTAAAACTCAACTAAAATTATATAATACCAATTTAAGTTATTTCTTTAAACTATCAAAGATGTAATTAATTAAAATGTTGGTGTTTGTTTTAATAATAAAATGGAAACAATTAAAAACGTTTTTAAAAAATTGTTAAAATTGTATTTTAAAATTTGCTATAATATGACTTTAAACACCATAGCAATTTTAACTAAAACTATCCAGTGACTGACTATATATAGAAATGACTACACTATAATATTACAAAACTTGCTGATGTATTAGAAGACAATGTGTTTTTAAGTTACACTTGTGTCTAAATTTTCTTCCACACAAAGTACACTGGAATTGAGGTTCTACACCACACTCAAACTGAGTATGTCTTAGCAAATTTCTCTTTTGCTTATAAGATGCTCCACAGTGTATACAAGCAAATGGATTACAGCTGATACTAAAACCTGTAAAAGCAAAATCAGTCAATTAATATAAACCTTGACCTAATTTTTCACACAAAGGTTATAAAAGGCAACAAAACAAATGAATTACGTAAATACTAACTCGCCTCCTAAAACATCAAGCATTACAAGCAGCATTACATATTATAACATGGAACTTACTACAATCCAGATCACATGTATAATCTTTTAATAGAGTATTTAGATTTGTTAGAGAGCCCTAACATATACCTCCAGAATTCGCAGACATCTTTTGGTGTCGGTAGAGAAAGAGACCTGGAGCGCATTAATACCCACCATAAAAATCTTGCATGCATTCGCTATCTTGTGTAAGTAGCGGTTGTAAAAACGTGTTGGAAAAGTAACCAGATTCTTGGAGCAAGCCAAACCATCTAACTCGTGAAACTAATTGCTAAGGTATACCTCCATTTCTCCAATGTAGTTGCCATGTGCGGACTACATCTGTAAGGGATTTATTAAAACAGGAAGCTACAAAAGATCCCTAGAGTGCATTTATTTTCAAAAAAGTAGACGCTATACGACTTGGTCACGCCTTATGACCATGGAACTACATCTTTTACGCATGCCGTATCGACTGGGCTTAATTTCTTTTGCAATGTTTGGTAGTTGCAAAAAAAGTTTAATTTTATTCCAGTTTATTTTTGTAAATTAATTCTAATGCTACCCGTAATACTCAAGTATAATATACAATTACAGCTACATTAATCGACCTTTAATTGCAGGGTAAGGTACGTTGAGTTTCTCAAACGAATACCAGTATAATAAAATCTAATGATATGATACATGCATAGAACGCTATCGCTGATGCATGATAAGTACGGTTTACGTATAGAATCAATTAACTTTAAAACACAAAATTTTCTGTTTTTGCTTGAAAATTTTATTAATGCACAAATACACAAATACACAAATCTATCAATCAAACCCTCGCACCACCAAGGCACCCGCTACGACAAATCGATAAGCCATAGGGCCATCATTGCAAAACGTAACCTATCAATTTTATCCCGCTCAGATGTTACAAAAACTCGACGGAAACGATTGCTTAGTGATCGATTCGTTATACATGTTATCGTAGGTAAATTACAATCACCATATTACGAAATATAACAACAATCTATACCAAGAAACTAGGTCTGGCATTCGCGAGTAGATAACGAATCTATTTCCAAATGTTAACAACTTCTGTTGCTTTTTCGTATTAGTAATGTGACAATACTCACCCAACATTTTGTAAAATGCCAATCACTTAGTTGTTTTTTAAAAAAACTCTTTGATACAAGAATTGTTATTTTAACCTAACGCATGCTAGCACCTCACTTTGTTCCAAACTGTATTCGCCATACTTTATTTTTATTGCGCTGATCATCTGCATAAAGGTTGTAACAAAGATAGAAACTGTAGGAATATCTAAATTATTTTCTAGGTTTGGTTATCCGTTAAATTCTCTAGCAGATACGTAATCGAACTTGTTAGTTACACTTTAACAAATCTATGCAGCTTTGTACTCCAGTTACGATGGAGTCATATGTTAAATATCGTTTTATAGTATATACAGTCCGTTAAAGGACTAACTTTTCGAGAAATTGTAATGGTCGAAGTCCGAACCAACGCTCAAGATCTAGTCAGAAATATTGTGCCAACGGCATGCATTCTTCTTCTATAGGCACATTTTTATTGTACATAACTAACGTAATTGATTTACATGTTTTTTTTAAATTTTAAGTAACAAGCATGTAGATATTTTGTATATACAACCTTAGTATGTCTTAGAAATCAGGGCAAGCTATAGGTTTTTTATAATATATCATGCTCTAACCATTCTCTCTTACATTCTTTCTTACAAAACACGAAAAACAAACTAATCATAAATTTGCCGTTGATAAAATTAAAATTTTATAAACTGAAATTAATAAAAATGAGAGAGTGGTTAGAGATGATATATTAAAAAACCAACAGTTGTTAATGATAAGGCCGATATACAAAAATTGAGTAAGATATATCACAGTATATTAAATATTCTCCACACGCTAGCAAAAAACGTATTAGAAGTCTAAAAAAAATAAAGATAATAAGCATCCGGCAAAATGCAGTACACCAAAGCAAAATAAATGTTTGATAAGATTAAAATATTGTAAGAAACGCAACAGCAGTTATGATTTGGCCAATATATATGAATCAAATAAGGTAATCACAGTATAATAAAATAATCTCCACACACAAGCAAAAACATATTAAAAGTCTAAAAAAATAAATAGCATTCGGTAGAATATAGTCTACCTAAACAAAATAAAAGTTTGATAAAATCAGATTATTGTAAAAACCCAAAAACCTATTACTTATAAGGCCGATATATATACAAAAATTGATTAAAATATATCACAGTATAATAAAACAATCTCCACACAATGGCAAAAACGTATTAAAAGTCTAATAAAAAAATACATAGCATCCATGTAGAAGGCAGACGTGATATTAAATATTAGAAATACAAAACTCATGCGCCTTATTGACGTGGTCTAACAATTAAATTTAAGCAAAATCGTTAATAAAAGACCTATAACATTAATTTAAAGTGTACAATATAGTAGGGTAGAGGTTGCATACTATTTAAATTGATCTTAGTCTAAGATAAGCAAATCCATGTAATATGAATGCCATTGTTTCAATATTAAATTAATTGTAGAAAAGCCATTGAGCAAGATCGCATAAAAGCGACTGAAACGTTTGGAATTCCACATACACACACATATGTATCTAAATTGTAGCATTAATAATGTTTTTTACCTACTGGTTGGGTTAACAAGTTATGGGTTCTTTTTATCCCCTAATGTGACCAGTGACCTTTAAGGAAAGATTTCCTTAAAATGATGGAACGAAAATATCTTCCTACTATGCTAGGAGTCTATTCCTTGGGCAGAGCTTATGAGGATTGGTCGTGGTTCTTTTTACAAAGCATTATTTTCTTACTAGGGCTAGATTCTTAGCAAAACAGGGGTTTAGGTAGGGCGCCACCAAGTCATTAATTTTTAAACACAGGGTTTCCCTAAGGGGGACTTGGGAGCCCTTAGAGAGGAATACCGTATTAACTGCTAACGCAGAAGCTGTAAACAAAATTTAATTAAATTGACAAAAATGAGGTGGGAGCCCTTAGAGAGGAATACCGTATTAACTGCTATCGCAGAAGCTGTAAACAAAATTTAATTAAATTGACAAAAATGAGGACACAAGAGTATTCTCTTGTTACCTCATATAAAAAAACAGCAAAGATTAATCAGGCAAACAAAATTATGAACACAGACTTTTATGCTTCAAAATCTGGAAAGGCTATTAAAGCTTCTTGTTAAATTGGGGTTACCACTTTATGCTATTTGATCTTATACCTGGTTACTCTATTTCTGAACGTACTTGTTCAGAATAAAACAATTAATTAAGAAAATTAAATGTTGATTCTTTAATTAAAAATTGTTTCTTCATAAAAATTGTAAGTATAAAATTTATGTTTAAGAAAAGATAATACAAGTATCATCTACCCATAAGTTAGGATTATATATTCAAAAGAAATATCAAAAACTTTAAGTGTTGCTTTCGTTACAAAAATTTAACTTGAATTTATACCAAAAATACCAGATCTGTTATTCGGTTTACATATATATAAAAAAAATTATCTAAATTGTCTATTCATTCATCGTTCAGAAACTGTAAGTGAAATCATGCATATATAAAACTTTAATAAGAATTCTTTAGGTTTGCTTAATTTCATTAAAAATAGTAACTGTGCTTGCACTGCACTAATATTGACAATAAAAATTTACTAAAGTCCTTTTTAGTTTGTTAGACGGATAGGTGATAATAAGTTGTTACAAAGATATTTTCTGAAGCAGCCTTGTATCAAGGATCGCCAATTGTAGACGTGATGTAAGAATAATACTAATCTCTTACCTCGGTTCAGCAGATGTTGTTTACATGAAGGTGTTACAGCATGTTAGAACAGGTGTTAATACATACGTTCCTCGGAAAACAATTGACGTAGAATCCAGATGTTATACAGGACACAATCAGCTGCCTGATCCTTGGACCGGACCATAAGAACTCAATGCGTTTTCTTATACGCACAAACTGGACCAACCAAAATCCAATACAAAACTTAGATGTTCTACTGTGTGTAGATCTTGACCAAAATAATTACTATCGTATAGTTGTCCTACTAATTACTTGTCATTTCACACTCGCAACTTCAAAAAGATCATTTCAATTCACTATCGGACTTTAGTTCCAAACCATAAAAATTTCTACGTACTTTGTAGAATGTTTGTTTAAAATCCAAACATATTGCTTCCTTGCAGAACATTTCATTAAATCAACTCTTCATCGTAAGGTTGAAGGACGTTCATACTGGATCGATATTTTCGTATCGCAACGTTGACGTGAATGAACTATATCTTGGTACTCGTAGATGCGAAAGTAGAATTAATATCGTCTTGAAACACAGCTTTCAGACTGCCTTATTTTTATAAAACCAGGTAAAGCGGGTTCATTCTAACAAATGAATATACGGAGACGCCTTACAATTGATGTACAAAACGATTTCTTAAAAAGTTGTTTCTCTTCATTTGCAGGAGAATTATAAAATAAATATTTAATTGAAGATTTGACGGAGCATTTCAAAAGTATTTAATTGAAAGTTTTTTAACGAAGCGTTGTAAGACATATTCAATTGAAACTTTTACGAAATTATTTAAGAAACATTTTAAGAGCTATTTTAAAAAATATCCAAAGAACTATCAAAAAGGTTATCAAACGAATTATCAAAAGAATTATTAATAGAGTTATTTATAGAGTTATTAATAGATTTATTAATAGAGTTATTAATAGAGCGCTACGACAAAATTATTTAGTTTGTCTAGTAACTTATTTTTAACTGCTTACCATTATTAAAAACACTAAGCCTAGTGTTCAGCACACTAGGGCTCCACTACGGCACAAGGCCAGACGCAAATTACATGCTAGAACCCTTTGGGTTTCCATGTTGGTTTTCGACGAAAGTTCTAGCTCTAGTGAGTGCTGATGCAATATGCATGAAACAGGAAAAGCTGTTTTGCTTTGATAATTTTCATACTAACAACTAACGTCTGATGTTAGCACCGAAACTAGCATTTCTGTATGGCGGTTAGACCTCATAATACCAATACTGGTATTTATTTACTTAAAAATTGTTTACGTGATATAAATGACTAGACAAAAATTTTGTGAAGCTAAAAATTCATTGACGTTCTGCAGTAGTCAAAAAACTGTTACAGCATAGCATTTTAAAATATACTAAAATCATATACCATCTAACTTTTGAATTAGATGGACTTTCAAATATTGATTATCATGCAAGTGATAATTTTTCCGGGATAGTTGACTCATGCTTAAAATGTGCCCTACTTCTAAGAGTCATAATATTAATATGACTCACAGTATACCTTTTATCATTTTTACTCCAATGAACTATTTATTTTAGTCCAGTATATGTAAAAGTCAACTAAAGTTACATAATATATCAATTTAAGTTATTTGTTTAAACTTTAAACCATCAAAGATGTGGTTAATCAAAATTTTGATGTTTGTTTTTAATAATCTGGAAACAGAAATTAAAAACATTATTAAATAATTTGTTAAAATTATATTTTATTAAATACTATTGAAATTTTAACTAAAACTATCCAGTAAATATACTTAAAAACGACTAAATTATAATTTTACAAAACTTGTTGATGTATGAGTAGACAATGTGTTTTTAAGGTACTCTTGTGTTTAAATCTTCTTCCACACAAAGTACACTGGAATTGAGGTTCTACACCACATTCAAACTGAGTATGTCTTAGCAAATTTCTTTTTTGCTTATATGATGCTCCACATTGTATACAAACAAATGGATTACAGCTGTTACTAAAACCTGTAAAAGCAAAATCAGGCAATTAATAAAACCTTGACATAATTTTTCACACAAAGGTTATAAAAGGCAATAAAACAATTGATTTATACAAAAACTACCTGTTGTCCTAAAATATCAAGCATTACAAGCAGCATTACATATTAATAACAAGAAACCTACTACAATGCAGATGACGTGTATCATCTTATAGAGTATTTAGATTTGTTAGGAAGGTCTAACATATACCTCCAGAATTCTCAGATATGTTTTGGTGTCGGTCGAAGAAAGAGACCTGGAGCGCATTAATATTTACCATAAAAATCTTGCATGCATTTGTTAGCTTGTGTAAGAAGAGTTGTTAAAAATTTGTTGGAGAAATGACCAGACTCTTGGAGCAAGGCGAAACATCTATCTTGTGAAACTAATTGCAAAAGTATACCTCCATTTGCCCAATGTAGTTGCCGTGTGCCCGACTACATCTGTAAAGGTTGTAATAAAACAGGAAGCTACAAACGATCCCTAGAGTGCATTTATTTTCAACAAAGTAGACGCTATACGATTTCGTCATGCCTTATGACCATGGAATTACATCTTTCACGCATGCCGTATCGACTGGGCTTAATTTCTTTTGCAATTTTTGGTAGTTGCAAAAAAAGTTTAATTTTATTCCAATTTATTTTTGTAAATTAATTCTAATGCTACCCGTAATACTCAAGTCTTATATAAATTACAGCAACATTAATCGACCTTTAATTGCAGGGTAAGGTAAGTTAAGTTTCTCAAACGAATACCAGTATAAAAATCTAACGGTATGTTGTATGTCTAGAATGCTATCGCAGAAGGATGATCTTTATAAGTACGGTGTACGTAGAAGCACTTAACTATAAAAAACAACATTTTTTGTTTTAGATTGAACATTTTATTAATACACACAACATTTCACAGCCGACCAATAATCTATCAATCAAACCCCCGCTACAACAAATCGATAAGCTATAGGTCCATTATTGCGAAACGAAACCTATCAATCTTACCTCCCTCAGATATTACAAAAACTCGATGGAAAAGATTATTTAGCGATCGATTCGTTATAAAGGTTATCAGATTACTGACAGCAAACTCACGATATAGTTAGAAATATTGCGCCAATTGGATGCATTCTTCCTATATAGGCATCTTTTTACTGTGCACAACTAACGTTGCTGCTTTACAATTTTTAAAATTTCAGGTAACAAGCATGTAGATATTTTGTATATACAACCTTAGTATGTCTTAGAAATCGAGGTAAGTCTTGCAGTGCATTTGCACTAATCTAACTGGGTGTTGTACGTACAAATCTAATCTGCACTTTGATTTCTTTTTTAATATATGTTGAACAATATATTTTTTAATTTATTTCAATATACATCTACTCGGTGGGATGTGATTTTGGGCGCCAGTGAAATGTAAGTTAATGTTCCACGTCGGGGGCTCATGGAAACAAAACGTGAAATGTTACCTGCCCACCTACTGTACCGACGATTAGCTTGAATTTCAATTCACGGAAGAGCATGGGTTTGGGCATGGATTGAATATGGTAACTCAAAATTTCAGGAAAAACAGGGCGCCATCGCATCTTTAAGCATAAATCAAATTAATTTGACCAAAGGGAGACGTAGCAACCCTAATAATTAACCCAAGATCTACAAATAAATTATCGATTTACCACAAATATTTTCTAAATCAGTCTGATTCTAACCTACCAGAACTTGTCAGCGTTGATTCTGAAATGAAAGTCAAAATAAATTTATATTTGGAAACACCAAAAGTTATACATAATAAATACAATTCCTATAACACAAGGTATAGAAGGCACCCTTTAATCTTATTACTGTTACTTTGATTATATAATAAGTTTCTCAAATATTTCATATCATTTTTAAATATAAATAAAAGATCAATCAAATTAAACATTATAATAATAAAGTCAGAGTTCTTATTTACAAGTTAACAATTTAATTAAACAAGTTCACTCTTTGATTTTTAGATCAAAGTTTATTAAAAATTTACTTTCACTTAAAACAATTTCAAAATTATAATTATACTGATTTGAATGAATGGCCAAACATCAGTATTGGTATTTGTTCACATGTGTTCACTTTTTCAAGAATGTGTTAAGCAAGAAACAAATACTTCATATAAAATTATTTATATGTTTAAAAATTTATAATAAACAATTTATAGTATAAAAAGTAACATACGTGGAAATTATAACTTGTAATGCAAGTGTGTTTTTGAACAAATAGCATATGCGTTTTCACTTATGACAATTCGAAATAAATCATGGTTGGCATTATCTCTAAGTACAAAAGAAGTGCTATTAAAAGCAAGATTAAAATTTTATCTTTACAGTTAAATAGCAAGAAGACGGATTATTGACATTGTAATTGATAAAGTCCCATCTTGTAGGCAAACCCTGAGAAATGCAATTCGTTCACCTTGTATTCTTATTAATAGAGGGCGGTATTAGTTTTATGTTACTAATTTAAAGGGGATATAGAGACCAATAAGACAAACAAGAATTGTCAAATAACCTGGGGTCGAAAACAAACAGTTTAACTACAAATGGACATACAAAAAAAGTATCAAAATTGTTTTAAAACCATTGCAATGTTAACTAGGTGCTTTGAAGTCGACCAATTAAGTTGTGACTTTCAGTAAACTTAAATTAGTGAAACAGAGTGCATTTTTGCTGCCAAACGAAATAACTCGATGTACTTTAGCTGCTGCTGAGAAAAGTTTAAAATTTTTTCTACAATTCGCATGTTTAGATAGTAATCACAACAAAAAATAGTATTCCATAATGTTGATGTGGTCGACTGTATTTTCTTCCTGACATTCCTGATGCGTTTGTTGCAACGCAGGGTTTATGCCGAATACGATATCCTACTTTAAGTTGAATATACTTTTTCATTACATAGCTCGTAACCAGGGTTAGATGTAATTGTGTGAATGTGTTCTGTATTTCACCTACGTGCTTAAGTAATACATTTAAATGCAGTGTTGGGACTTAATTGTAATTGGACATAGGCAATTGCAGTTTTTGTCACGTTAGTAGCTTAATGAGTTGTTATTTGAAAATACGAAAAACTGAGAATTATACCAACAACGAACTTGAAGTGAGGTGGAAATTTCGAACACATATTGTGAAATCATTTCAGTGGGTGTTGTGTTTCAAAATAGTACTTGTATACGTAAGTATTTCTTAAAAAACATATGACAAAACAGCAGTCCTAAAACTTTTACTTTAGTTGACCTAGCTCAGGCATTTAACAAGCGGTCCAATAGTAAAATGCCTTATATTTTTTTGTTTAGCCAATCAATCTTTTTCACCTCCTAAATTTAATGACATAAAACTAATGCCACTCTGTATACATATATAGACCCGCGCGTATCATTTTAAAATATATTAAAATCCTTGAGCATCTAACTTTTGAATAAGATGGACTTGCAAATATTGATAATCATACAAGTGATAATTTTTCAGGGATGGTTAACTCATGCTTAAAATGTGCCCTACTCCTAAGAGTCATAATACTAGTATGACTCACAGTAAACCTTATATCATTTTTATCCAATAATCTGTTTATTTTTAACCCAGTACATGTAAAACTCAACTAAAGTTACATAATACCAATTTAAGTTATTTGTTTAAACTTTTAACCATCAAAGATGTGGTTAATCAAAATGTTGGTGTTTGTTTTTAATAATCTGGAAACAAAAATTATTAACGTTTTTAAATAATTTGTTAAAATTATATTTCAAAATTTACGATAATATGGCTTTACTAAATACCATTCAAATTTTAACTAAAACTATACAGTAACTATACTGCATTATAATATTACAAAACTTGCTGATGTCTGAGTCGACAATGTGTTTTTAAGGTACTCTTTTGTTTAAATCTTCTTCCACACAACGAACACAGGAATTGAGGTTCTACACCACATTCAAAATGACTATGTCTTAGCAAATTTCTCTTTTGCTTATATGATGCTCCACATGGTATACAAACAAATGGATTACAGCTGCTATTAAAACCTGTAAAATCAAAATCAGTCAATTCATGTAAATTTTGATCTAATTTTTCACACAATGGTTATAAAAGGCAACAAAACAAGCGATTTACACAAAAATTATCGGTTGTCTCAAAACATTAAGCATTACAAGCAAAGTTACATATTAATAACACGAATCTTACTACAATGCAAATAGCGTATATAATTTTTAGATTTATTAGGGGGCCCTAACTTATACGTGCAGAAGAAAAAGACTTTAGAGCGCATTAACACATACTATAAAAATCTTGCATGTATTAGTTTGTTACGTTCAAAACCCGGCAAGTAATTTTTTCTGCATTCATTTTTAAAACGCCCTAAAATTTCTCAACAAGCTCGATTTCCCGCCATTTGAATTAGTGTTATTTTATAAAATTTCTCAAGTAATTACTCAATATAAAAGTTTTCCTTATAAAATCAAACAGCTGCTTAGAAAGTTTTACGATACAAAGTAGTTGCAATATTTTCTAGCACCTCAGGGACTACATTTTAATTATAGTTGTACATAAATGCACAGCTTTCTTTTAAAAGATAAGGTCACTTAACCATCTGCCTAGTAAATGAACACTTGCAATAAGTTTATACTGTTATCCTGCAGCTGTTAAGATGTTTCAAAGTAATAAGATTGCTTTCCTTTGTTTAAAAATCCTTTGTTAATTGCGTTATCTCCTTGTTGGTAAACTGTTGATTTTTGAAACTGCTGTCTGGGAATTTTGCACATTTGATTCTTCGGCGATATTTTTGAAAGCCAAAGATCTACCCCCATACATGGTTCTTGCCTTATAAAATAGAGACCGTGCTTTAAAAAGGAAGAGACATGTTGTAAAGTCGCGCTATTAAAAATGCTTTCTGTGCTAGTATGAGTTAAGTTGGTGGTTCCAGCAACCAGTCCCATAATTTTCCCATTCATAAAACAGCAAGAAGCCGATAGCCCAAGGTACAGTTTTTCTGTTTTCCTTATTTTTTGATGCTGCTGTGAAGAATAGACATTTCATTTGCTGTTCATAATGTTATTACTCATGATTATCCAGTAAATTGTCAACGCCACGTTACAAAACTCACGTTCACAATGCACGATCAACTATGTAATCATTCTTCAAGTTAACAATTAGTAAATTAAAGTTTGTGTTAGAGTCCGTTTTACTGTTTCTTTTGTCGTTTTGAATAAATATTAAGGTCGACAACTTGTGCATCAATTTAATAGTAGTTAACACTTGATTAATTTAAGTTAGGGTATATAAGATTAATGTTACATTATTTCTTGGAGGTGCACTTCACAATGCATATTGTATAAAATATGTATATTTCTTTTCCTAGAATTACTGTAAAATTTATGTATTATTTTCTTTTGTATATATTTAAGGAGAAGCATTAAGGAAGTATCTAGATTCTAAGATGCTATATTTGCTTACCAATTTTATATTTTTATGTTATGGCGCTTTGTTTACCATCATGTTGTAACAAACGATTACGCAAATTATTGGTTTCTTTGTTGTTTTGTAAATAGTCTTTCGAGATTGTATGTTGGCAATATAGTTTTACTGAGGTTTCCAATGTGTTCTTTTTGTTTCACCCACGCCACTCTACCACGTTTTTGAGTTAGCCCGAATTCTACCATTCTGTCCCTGTTTTGTTGCGGTATTCGGCGTAAACGATTTCTTTACTGACTTTTACTGTTTTCTTTCGTGTTTGCACGGAATACTGTAACACGTTATCTAGAGTAAATAGCGGTTGTTAAAATAACCAGATTATTAGAGTAAGCCAAAAAATCTATCTCGTAGAAATAATTGTTAAGATATACCCTCATTCCTCCAATGTAGTTGCCATATGCCTGTGTATGGGGCCGACTACATATTTAGAAGTTTTAGTAAAACAGGAAGCTAAAAAAGTTGTCTAGAATGCATATATTTACTATAAAGTAGACACTATACGACTTTGTTACGCTTAATGACCATAGACTACATTTTTTACGCATGCCGTATCGCCTAGCCTTAATCTCTTTCCAAGTTTTGATAGTTGCATCAATAGTTAATTTTATTCCAATTTGCTTTTGTAAAATAATTCTAGTGGTGTCCATAATACTTAAGCATTATATACAATTAGAGCTGCATTAATCGACCTTTAATTGCATGGTAAAGTGCGTTGAACTTCTCAAACGAATACCAGTATGATAAAATTAAATAATATGTTGCAGGCATAAAACGCTTTTAGAGAAGGATGATCTTAATAATTACGGCGTACGCAGAATCAGTTTGTGTTAATAAAAACAATTTTTTTTGTTTAAGCTTGTGCATTTTTTTAATACACAGAACAGTTCACAGCTGACCAATAATCTATCAATCAAACCCACAACTACCAAGACACCCGCTACGGCAAATCGTTGCCATGGGTTTATCGTTACGGAACATAGCTTTGAACCGTGTCAAATTTCCACGGTTCGTTTCAATAAAATTTGTTATGCGCCCACGACTGCATTAAAAATATTTATTCAAGAGAAAACACCACAATAAAGCACACACAGAACGTATACCCATTAAAAAGAAGGAATTCATGGTGAGCAGATAACTATTTTTTTGGCATGAATACGTCGTCGTTCACATCGTAGAGGGCAGGCATCTCCTTGTGTTTAGAAATTACATTTTGATTGATAGGGCAAAACTCAGCAAATTGTTTGAAGTTTGATTTTGAGATTTTAACTATTGCTGATCGAATAAATTTAGAGTCTATAATATAATATGCGTACAGTTCGTACTAAAATTCTGGATTTATAAAAGTAAGTAAATTCAAGAAAAGTATCTGTAAATAACGAGAGAAATTAATAGAGAAACATTAAGTTAGTGTGTTTGTTTCCTTATGGGTTCACCTTTGAAATTAATGGTACAAAGGTCAAATGATTTGCCCATTGATGACATGATCTAATAGGGATTGTCTCTGTTTTGTTTGGAGACACAAAGAGTGCTCCTATTATTTTTTGATAATTATAATCATGCATATATTACGGATACCGTGGTAATAGCAGCAGTATTCTATTTATTGAAATCTGATGTTTTCGTGTTGAAGGAAACATTTGATGGTTTTCTGCGTTTTCCCTTAAATTATCAAATATTTGGATCAGACGCAGTGGCGCCATATTAGTTGTATGTCAATCAGGCCAGCGATATATATGCTTGACCCAGCCCTGCATGTTTCATGCCTCCGCAGAAATAAACCCCGAGTTAGTCCGAAAGAAACCTCTTTTTAGTGACCTTCAGTCACACGAAGAAGCCAGTGTAATTCAACCCAGGGTAACCGCCCCCCCCCACATAGGGAAAAATAACAGTTAAACTTATCAATGTTACTCCGCTCGATATTACAACAATACGACAAAAACAATTGTTGAGCGACAGATTCACCATAAAAGTTATCGAATTACTGACAGCAAACTTATGGAGGTGTACGTAAATAACCACTCTATTTCCAGATATTAACTTCTGTTGCTTTTTCGTTTTAGTCATATGGCAATGCTCACCTAACATTTTGTACAATGCTAGTAATTTAGTTTGTTTTTTAAAACTAAACTCTTTAATATAAGAATTGTTATTTTAACGTAACGAATCACAGTACCTTAATTTACTCCAGACTGTATTCACCATACTTATTTTCTATTGTGCTGATTAAGTACCAGGTTTAGACAAAGATAAAAAGCTAAAGGAATGTATATATTATTATCTTTTATTGGGTATCCGCTAAATCTTCCAGAAGAAACGAAATCAGATTTGTTAGTTACACTTTAACAAATCTAAACAGTTCCGTACTCAAGTTACGATGGAATCATATATTAAATATCGTTTTATGTTATATATAATCTATTAAAAGACTAATTTTTTCGGACAATTGTGGTGGATAAGAGCCGAGTAGTTGGCGGCTTCGTGGCTTAGTTGATTCGCGTGTGACTACGAAGCCCACGGTCCCGAATTCAATTCTCGAAACGGACCGCTTGAAAAATGTTAAGCGTGCATTATTCACAAAAATACGCCCTCGTTCAGATGAGAGGTAAAATGTAGGTTCTGTGTGTGAATATTGTCACGCGTCACGCAAATTGAGGGTCCCTACCTTGCTTGGAATAGCAAGGGTTCGACAAAATTCAAAATTTTGGGGGAAAAAAAACTTGCTTCGCAACCAATGTGGTATCTTCGGGAAAAGCATTGGAAAATCAAATGTAGGGGGTTGAGATCCGAACCAATGCTGGTAATCTAGCAAATTGCATGCGTTTTTCTTCTATAGATCCCTTTTTTGAGCATAATTAATGTAACTGCATTACAATTTTTTTAATTTTATGAAACATGTATGTACAGATTTTGTATATACAACCTTAACATGTCGTAGAAATCAAGGCAAGTTTACAGCAAATTTGGCCCTATTCCAGTTGGGTGTTATATGTTCAAATACAATCTGGAACTGTAATTTCTTTGATTAATACGTTTAAGGTTATTTAAGAGATTAAGGTTTCTAACTCTGCGAGGATTATTCAAATTGAAAATATATCAAATAACTCTCTTAAAGTAAATAGGTTAGAATGTAATAATTTTTCAGTAAAATTTAGGAAGTTAAAATTTAACTTTCACAATCTTTCAGATAATTATTAAGAAAATATAGCGCATAATATACAAGAAACATCCCGTGCATAATACGGCATTTAAATTTCATATTTTTAAACACAAATTTAACCTTCTTATTAAATTATAGATAAGTGCCAGAAATATTTCTTAAAGCTCGATTTCAAACCGTTTTCCGTTTCCTTGTATTATTAAATAGAGGAGATAAGGCTTGAACAAACAACAGCAATTCCAGGTAGTATAGTTACCGACGTCAATTAGTGGGGCGCGAAACAGATTTATGACTTCAAAAAAGGACGTAAAACTTGACTATAAGCAGAATTGCACGGGGTTAGCGAACGTTCGTTATACAAATATTGCGAACTAGGTAGCAGAGAAAGGTGATTTGAGTGCGTAGGTAGAAATGAGATGGGGATTACACGTGTTCGTTAGAGGCGTAGCTTAAATGTTAGTTGTTGTTGACTTGAGGTAAATACCAATGCTGTTTTGAGAATCGATTGTTAAAAATACTACGAAAACGTTACTACACGTGCTATGTTCGTTACCTTTAACTTGATTTTCAGAGAAATATTTTTAAATTGTGTAATTAAGAGTGGCGGTTAGAAAAGTTACGTAGAATTGTTGTTGTGAGTGTGGGGTGGTTTTGTGGAAACCAAGAATTTGGCCTAGGTGATTTTAAAAATTGTAGCAGTCTTTGGAGGTGGAGAAGATGGATATAAGGCGCAAGTTTTTGATTGGAAACTCTCTTAATTTTCAACGTCCTTACGCTTTTAGTCTATGGCTATACTACGACTTTGAGACACCGATATGCTTATACGATTGCATAATCCTTTAAACTACGATAAACGCATTTAAGTAAAATCAATTTGATTTTATTTTGCACTTATTGTAAAATTAATGCAATTAGTATGGAGTAAATGTCGGCGCTTTAACAATTAGGTTTATAATCAAAAACTATGGTGATAGAAGAAGAGGTTTGAGGTAACGCAGTAGTTTGGTTGACGATAGAGACCTCGTGGTAATTCTGGGTACAGCAGAAATTGGATGAAGCAATCCGAGTTAGAGTTGTTCATGCATGCAACAGTTCCTGGCAGCAGACTCCTTGTGTAAATATGTATCTCAGATAACTGTGTTAGAGCAAGAAGTGTATTGAAGTTCCTATTACTTTTTTTTAGTTAATTGGATATTATATGGTGTAAATATTGATCTCAAAATGTACTGTTAAAAGCGTATATTAAAGGGGATGTAAATAATTTGTAAATAAGGTAAAAGAAAGAGAGAGAAAGACACTAATTTTGTTTTGTGTTGTATAGTCAATTTAGTTGGAGTGTAAATAAATGTTGTCTATTTCCCGTAGCAGAATTTTTCGAGTAGATAGTTTATTCTCAGAAAAGTGAACAAAAAGCCGTGGCACATTTTATAAGCAAAAGTCCCAGAACGAGGAACAACAAGAGCACGCGGTAATTAATGGTGCAGATTGTGGGCGGACGTAGTATTAATGGGTGCCCAAGTTGTGGAGCTCGTAGCAATTAAAGGCACCCATCAGGAGCACGTAGCAATCTATATATATATATTTATATATATATATTTATATATATATATATATATATATATATATATATATATATATATATATTATATATATATATATATATATAGTTAATAAGATGAAATAATAACTTAGACTTTTATGTAAAGCCCAAATGATCATTTCAAATTGAGCTAGTAATTGAAAGAAGGAAAATATAAGGTCTTAGACAGGACTTGAACCTGTTTCCTGGTTTTGCCGGAACTATGCGTTTGCCAATTACGCCACCGAGACCGATGACGGCAATTGGGAAATTTATCAATTTAAATCGTGTACACGACGATACATCAACCTAACTTTCAATTACGTTCGGCATTTTGTCAATCATATCTGACATTGTCAATTTTTGACTTATGTCAGTTATAGACAGGAAGCTACGCTCAAAATTATGGCTATAAGCCAAGTATTAAATATATAAATATTTTAGGTAGTTAATTACACAAGGTAAGTTGATAAATACTATCGTATTATAGTTAATAAGATGAAATAATAACTTAGACTTTTATGCAAAGCCCAAATGATCGTTTTAAATCGAGCTAGTAATTGAAAGATGGAAAATATAAGGTCTTGGACAGGACTTGAACCTGTATCCTGGTAAACGCATGGTTCCGGCAAAACCAGGATATAGGTTCAAGTCCTGTCCAAGACCTTATATTTTCCATCTTTCAATTACTAGCTCGATTTGAAATGATCATTTGGGCTTAGCATAAAAGTCTAAGTTATTATTTCATCTTATTAACTATAATACGATAGTATTTATCAACTTACCTTGTGTAATTAACTACCTAAAATATTTATATATTGTAATACTTTCCTTTCGTTATATATGTAGTATTTATGATTACTTTATTTTGAATTAAAATATCAAATTGTTCAAATAAAATATTGAACCTTTATAATTTTGTAAGATATTGTAAATCCATTAGTCAAATAATTAATAAGAGCAACGAGTTTCTTATGGTTGAATCTTTAATAATAATAAAGATTCAGGCTAGCTAAATTTATCACTTTCTATTCGACGATCTCAGGGAGGGATCAGGTCCATATATAGCTTTGTGTTTGTTTACTAAATTTACTTATCTTTACTTAGGACAGTGTTACAAAATAGAATCGAAACAATATTAAAATGTTTAAACACTTACGTTTGGAATCCTGTTAGCAGCGTATTATTTTATCGTTCAAAATAGATATTTCCTTCAGGGATTATGTCCTCCTCGAATTATTTCCAATTGTGACAATCTATGACTTTCTTTTCAGGGTAACTCGTCACCGCAAGGTTCTTACTACAACCTCAGTACATATTAGTAATTTGAAAAATAATTCTAAAACCTCCTTTCAAGATCGCATCTGTCAACTAATTTTGACAAATATTGTTTATTGAAAATAACGAAATGGCTAGGAAGTTTTATTGAGTATTTTAAAGGATCGGCTTGGAATTTCCTCCAGGACCTAATCTAAATAGCAATACATATACAATGATTACTGGTATCCTGGGTGTCTGAAAGATACTAATATAATTAAAATTAATAATCTACTTTCCTTTATATATTGTTTTGTCCTGGGTTCATACATCTCAAAAGGGTCCTTCTTTGGTTGGTTTATTCATAACTTTTTCTGTATTTTAAACTGCACTTATTCCTTGACAAGCTGATTATTCTATTGTTTCCGGATTTGTTTTCTAGCGGTTTGAAATTTTCTTGTCTACACTTGGATTAAATTTTAACTAGACTTCAAATGACAGACAGGAATTTAATTTGATTTTTTATTTTTTTGTTTTAAAGACAACCAATCAATCACAACTTCAAAGAACTTCTAAATGCATTTCCAATAATTAATGTCTATATACAATGTGTCCAAATATTCTGTTTTCATATCAATCTCAAAATTATTTCTTCAACAATAATCTCTTCTTCTAATTTCTTCTCTAATACCTTATTTCTACTCTCTATTATAAAATCACTTATTTTCACTAAATTTACACAAAGCTCATTTTTATACAAGTCTTTGTGTTCATAAATTATTCAACTAATTAAATTTTCACTGAGCTCAATTTCTTATGACTATACACGTTGAAGAATTATTTGTAAAAGACCCTTTATTTATGTTTCCCATCACCCAGGTAACCTCTAATAGCACACTTCTATCCCTAATATTTCTTTTTACCCACTATGATATCTCTTTTAATCATTTTCTAAGCTAACCTGTTTATTTGATGATATGGAGATGTAGCACATGCTACCTTTTGTTGCTACTACATGCTGACATGCATATAGTTTTTATTTACACATACTAAAACTAACTTAATATTTCTAATGATTGTCTTTTCAAGTCTTTTGGGCAAACTTAAAACTACCTTAAGCTATAACCCGGAGAAATCTCCAATTCCCCCTTTAAAATTTAAAACCTCCCACTTTCTATGTCGTAATAAAACCCCAGTCCAAAAATACACCACAATATATATATATATATATATATATATATATAGTATGTATATATATATATATATATATATATATACTATGTATATATACTATACTACAATGACCATCCAAGTGTGTTGAACAGTCTTTATGATTGTGGCACTAGGTCCATAGCGACATTCGATGCCTAAATGTTACCTTGGAAACCGATCAGCACTGGGGAGCTTAACTTTAATACCAATTGCCGTAAAACCGTCCGCCGTGAGGAACATGAATTGTGCCTTTGACTTCGAAGGGGCTGTAACGGTAATAAATTATTTGACAGTTGACCTTCGTTTTTTCCCATTATTAATATAGCGGTCAAAGTCTACACTTTGTAAAGTTGGAATTGATTTACCCATATAAATAAAACATTGTCTATTTGTCGATAGGAGTAAACATGACTATTAGTTAATCCACAACGCTGTCTTGCACCCAAATAACATAATAACGATATGTAAACGGAACATAAACTTTAAAAATTCCTTTTGGGAATGTTTTTAGTCTGAATCGATGGCTAATGGTAGGAAATAGCTACTATTGCTTGTTGAGCCTCTAATTGCCACGTTCACTCCGTCACTTGGTCGCGCGCCGAGGCATCTGGGGTACGCCCTGGGGCGCGTCGGATCGGGTCTGGTCGCGCGTAGGGCATGCCACGCCACGAGGGGTGCTTCTCACATACACTATTACATACCACCTGCAACTCCACATACAACCACCATCTGCACAGAACTAAATGACTTTTGTATCTGGCAAAAATTGTCTTTTTGGACCTTAAAACTTCCCATGTTAAGTCCCATAAGAAAACCGGTTTTCACGCTCATAGTAACACAACATATTTACTGAACATAACGCAATTCATATATCGACTTTCGTCATACCACAAAATTTTATGGTCAAAAATTGGATTTTCGTTGTGCTTTCTGATATGCCAATCACAAAATTCCATGCTTCGAATTATATCTTCATTACGTAATCCCTGACATGATCGCTCATAGTATGAGCGGTACTTGAACAGCTGTAAAATAGTTCTTGCCATAGAGTGAGCAACACATATTGCAGTCTGAATTTGTTTGAAAGGAGTACGAGGATTTACGACGACTGCTTGTAACACGCTGTTTTCGTTATCTCCTTTAGTTCACCTATTTCTCTAAACAGGACAAAACTTTCGTTATTTATTAAATTATTCTGTAATCGCCGAAACATACATCTGTAGGTTGGTATCTTTTTGGGTATTTATTTAAGTACAGTTCAGTAGCCTTAGTATCATTGGAAATAAGTGGAAATTAAAGTCTAATACAAGAAAAGCACATTGTCACCCAAAATCTATGCGCCTTAGACAAAATTTAGGTTCCTAATGTGAAGCGCAATGATAAATTACTGTGATGTACAAGATTTGAGAATACTATTCTAATTAGTAGCCTAGCTACGAGCAAATAAAAAAATCGCCAATTTTGTACTTTTTGCCTATATCTATTAACCTAATAAAAAATTTTGAAATTTGACAGTCGATCTGAGACACACCCTTATTTATGTGCTACTTTCGTTCCATTTAACCAACATCGTATTTGCTACAGATTTCGAGATCCTCATGTACAGCATCTTAAACTGTACACAGTTGCATGTAAATAAACACATTGTTAATAAAATTGTTTATTTTTTAACGTTATGCAACTAATAAATATTATAAAAGTATACAAATATTAAAGTATAAAATTTCAATATTTATAGATCGAGTTCATAACTACTTGAACTAACAATCATAACAAAAACTATCACTTAAAATATGTCTGGTAGATATTTATTGTCTAGGTACTTACAACAATTTAATAGAAGCATATTATTAACTAATAAAATTTATTTTTACAACGATACAATAGGCATATATTTTAATAATAAACTTTGAGTACGTTAGTAAATAACCATAACAACAAAATATGTATTCGAATATTCACAGTTGTATTTTTTAGCAAAAAATCAGGAAGGAATATAGACATGATAAATAAATTAACACACGAATGTAGTACTCCCACAAAACTATATAGAACAATAAAAATTGTAAATATGTTTCTTACACAATACAAGGGTATTAATATATTAAAGCAGGTTTAAGTTAGTGTAGAATCTAAATAAAACTATAAGCTATTTTTTATATAAAAGTGTGCATAAAAATTCATATAATTAATATATTCTTTTTATTTATAGTTGCAATTAGTAGCACAGCCAGTAATTAATCTATGCTGAGATAGATAACTAAGTATATATATATATATATATATATATATATATATATATAAAATAGGTAGTTTCTCGAACGGTAGTAATATATATATATATATATAGATCTGTTGGTTTCTTGGGATGCACTCGTTCGTAAAATAAGAACTATAATGTCAAATTGTAACGTTTATTCTGACGTTTCGGCATGAATATTTTGCCTTAATCATAGACTAAAATATGATGAATTTAGTTTTGTAAGGTTAAAAACAGTATAGCTAATCTACTTACATAATTACCATGACTTAAGAACTTCTACATTTAAAACTAATACATAAATTACAGTTATAACTTTTGACAATTATGAAAACAATAACAAATATTTACAAAGCTAACTATGTGTACAATGCTAATTTTAGTAAAATAAAAATTATAAAAGAAAAATAGAAAGAGCTTAATTAACTAATATGAGGTTGTAAATTTTATAAAATTATTAGTTAGTGATAAGTATAACGATTGAAATAGACTTGAAATTAGAAAAATATGAAGGAAACGTAAAAAAAAGTGGTGGTAAGATTTTAGGAACGAAATGTTTGTTTTATTAGTGGAATCTAAATTAACGGTCTGTGAAAGTGAATATTATTAAATTTATATAGCGAAGAATATACTATATTTAAGTTGTTGGTATCTTGTTTGCTGTTGAGTGGGTTAGGTTGTTGTAGAATGTGAAAGGATTCCAGGAATAGTCTTTTGTGGTAGTTGTTTTCAATGTCTAAAATTTTGGTGTCTTCGAATTTAGCAGTGTGATTTGTTGCATGTAAATGTGATGACAAAGCACAACTAGTTCCATGGCATCACTTTTATGTTGAGTTATTTTTGACAAAACAATGGCTAAAAAATCGAATAACTCAACATAAAAGTGATGCCAGACTTGGTAAACTAGTTGTGTTTGTCATCACATTTACATGCAACAAATCACACTGCTAAATTCGAAGACACCAAAATTTTAGACATTGAAAACAACTACCACAAAAGACTATTCCTGAACTTACATTCTACAACAACCTAACCCACTCAACAGCAAACAAGATACCAACAACTTAAATATAGTATATTCTTCGCTATATAAATTTAATAATATTCACTTCAGACCGTTAATTTAGATTCCACTAATAAAACAAACATTTCGTTCCTAAACTAATTTCTTATCTCACATTTCATTTCAACATTCAATCTTATATTATACTACAATAATTTTAAGACAATTTACAACCTCATTAATAAGCTTTCCTAATCTTTAATAATTTTATAAAATTTACAACCTAAAAAGCCCATTTCTAAAACAAAGCATTGTACACATAGTTAGCTTTTGTAAATATTTGTTATTGTTTTCATAATTGTCAAAAGTTATAACTGTAATTTATGTATTAGTTTTAAATGTAGAAGTTCTTTAAGTCATGGTAATTATGTAAGTAGACTAGCTATACTGTTTTAACCTTACAAAACTAAATTCATCATATTTTAGTCCATGATTAAGGCAAAATATTCATGCCGAAACGTCAGAATAAACGTTACAATTTGACATTATAGTTCTTATTTTACGAACGAGTGCATCCTAAGAAACCAACAGATCTATATATAATATATATATATATATATATATATATATATACATACAAGTAAATACGATGTATAAATAATCACAACCTTTACGAAAAATCGAAAGGAAGTTATTAATTATACAAAGCAAGCTAGTAATTTGCATAGCCATAAATGAAAAATTTGTTTGTTTCATAAAGGGAATAAACATTCATCAACTAGTTTCGATCTTAGTGGATCTCATCAGGATGAAGTGGTTTATAACCCTTATATATATATATATATATATATATATATATATATATATATACCGGGTGTCCCAACGCATACGAAACGCTCGATTACTGCTTAATGGTAACGTTTAGCGAAAAAACTTTCAAATAAAACTAGTGTATACTCAAAATGGCTACAACGTAAAATTAATTAGTATTATACAGGGTGCTCAATAAAAAAGTTATTTACCAAAGTTATGTTTTTTAAATGGAACATCCAGTATTTTATTACAAATTCTGATTGCTCGCATCAAACTAGGGTAACTTTTATCAGGATTACCTATACCTAAATCTCATAGTTGTTGAGATATTCAACTTTTTTCAAAATCGCAAGATTCATTAAAAATTTTTGTAACACCATGATTTAGATGATGCTAAACATTTAACTTTTATAGGGGAATAGTATAAACTTGTAGTTAATGGAAACATAACACTAGTTATTAAAATAATATACAGGGTGCCCATTGCATCGTTTTCCGTTTATTGAACAATTTAATGCAATTAAGTCGCTTATTTCAAATAGAACACCCTGTATATTTTCAAGTAGTAAAATGCAGAATTAAATTCTCCATTCAACAATATAAGGTTACCCTATATTCATATTCAACCGTTTCCGAGTTATTAGCGAATAATTAAAAATGTTGGTACATAATTTTAAAGTTGGGTAATTTTCTTTGATCACAGGCGCGCGTCGTCTACTAAATAATATTAACTATTTGACTTCGTTGCAACAGCAACCATGTCTAACTTTGTTTATCAGTTTTGTATCTGTGTTGTTGCGAGGTGAACATTTGTAATATGAAAATCTGTGGTCTTAACGAAAGGATTGATATGATATTGGTAGTTGGCGAAGCTGAACAAAATTGTCTATTAGCTTAAAGAATTTACGCTCAGAAATTTCCTAATCGAATGCATTCTAAGAGAGCTGCGTTTGAAAGATTATTGCAACGCTTTACAAGTACAGGTAATGTTGAATATGAAAAAACTCAACAAGTAAAGCATGTTACTAATAATAGTGAAGAAAATCAATTATTGGTATTGAAATCTGTAGTAGAAAATCCTAACACTAGTTTGCGTAAAACCAGTCAAACAATCGGATTGAGTAAAACTAGTGTTTCAAAAATATTAAAAGCCAACAAATTTCACCCATATAAAATTCAGCTTCACCAAGAGCTTAAGGATGGGGATTTTCAAAGCAGAATTGATTTTGGATTATGGGTAACGGATCAAATCGGAGAAGATGATAATTTTTTGAATTTTGTTTTGTTCAGTAATGAAGCAACATTCCATAACACTGCTTTTGTTGAGTTTTTCACATTCAATATTACCTACTTCTAAAGCGTTGCAATAATCTTTCAAACGCAGCTCTATTACGCTGCATTCGATTAGGAAATTTCTGAGCGTAAATTTTTGAAGCTAATAGACAATTTTGTTCAGCATCGCCAACTACCAATATCATATCAATCCTTTCGTTAAAACCACAGATTTTCATATTACAAATGTTCACCCGCAACAACACAGATACAAAACTGATAAACAAAGTTAGACATGGTTGCTGTTGCAACGAAGTCAAATAGTTAATATTATTTAGTAGGCGATGCGCCGCCTGTGATCAAAGAAAATTACCCAACTTTAAAATTATGTACCAACATTTTTAATTATTCGCTAATAACTCGGAAACGGTTGAATATGAATATAGGGTAACTTTATATTGTTGAATGAAGAATTTAATTCTGCATTTTACTACTTGAAAATATACAGGGTGTTCTATTTGAAATAAGCGACTTAATTGCATTCATTGTTCAATAAACGGAAAACGATGCAATGTGCACCTTGTATATTATTTTAATAACTAGTGTTATGTTTCCATTAACTACAAGTTTATACTATTCCCTTACATCATCATCATTAGGTCTTCAGTCCTAGAACTGGTTAGACGCGTACCATCATTGTTCCCTATTCTGAACTAACCTACAGATTTCCCTGAAATATGCACAGTTTGCATCTATAACTGTCTGATCTAGGTCTACATCTACCTCTTTTTTCCTGTCTCTGCTTGTAATATATCACATACTACTCCCCAAAAATGCCTTAGAACGTATTCGCACTACTATTTCTCTTTTCCCTAGATATCCTTGTTCCCCTACTATTTCTGTAACTTATTTGTTATTATCTTTGTCTGTCCATGCTATCGTCCTCATACATCTGAAGCACAGCATTTCAAAAGGCTGCTACCGTTTTTCTGTCTGCGTTTCAGACTGCCCGTATTTCATAGGCATACTGTGCTGTGCTCCACACATATGCTTTCACAATTTTCTTCTTATTTTATGTTTGTTGTCTTTCCTCATAGACGCTGTTCTTTCTTGTTTGATGCAGTTCGGTCATTTTTTATTGTTTTACCGTTATATGCCCTATTTCTCCGACCTTCAATGGTTGTGAAGGAAGGTAAGCAGCCTGTGGCTGCCAAGTTCCCCCAACACTTAACCATTTGGCGATTTAATATATTTTCCAATTTATCTTTTCGCACAGTCAACATTAGTTGTAGGTATTTCGCAACCAACAACTAGTTGTTTATACTAATCATCAGATTTATCTGCGCTTATTTTTCGTCATTAGGTTTTCCGTCTCAAAACTGGTTGGACACGTACCTGCACTTATTTATATTCTGAGCAAGCCTACATAGTTCCTGAAATTCTCACACAACATGTGTATTCAGCTAGTTTCCTTTCTATTGTTTTCTAATTTTATACCCTATTTTACCGAGATTCAGTGAAGGAGGTTAAGCAACCTGTGGCTACCAAGATCCCCAACACTTAGACATTTGCCGAAATAATGGTTTTTCAGTAAATCCTTTCACACCCTTAACATTATTCGAGAATATTGCCCAACCAATTCTTGTAGTTACTTATAATAATCATCATGTTTAAGCACAGTTATCTTTTCGTCATTAGTTTATCCATCTTGGGATTGGTTGGATGCGTACCTCCATTGATTTCTATTCTGGGCTAGCCTACACATCTCCTGAAACCTCTACAGCCTACATCTTTTACTATCTGTGTGCAGTAGTCTAATCTAGGTCTGCCTCTTCTTCTCTTTTTTCCTATCTCTGCTTCTAATATATTCCGCACTATTCCCTCATGCCGTAGTATGTGGCCTATCATCCTATCTCTCCTATTTTTTACCGTTTTCCACATATTTCTTTCTTCCCCTACCATTTTTAGTACCTCTTCGTTCTTAACTTTGTCTGTCCATGATATCTTCATCATACGTCTGTAGCACCACATTTCAAAGGCTTCTATCTTTTCTTGTCCGCTTCTCCTACTGTCCAGGCTTCACAGCCGTACAGTGCTGTGCTCCACACATATGTTTTAAGCAATCTTTTCCTTGTTTCTATGTTTGTGGTCTTTGAGCACAGTAGTTGCTTTTTCTTGTTAAATGTAGCACGACCTTGTGCTAATCTTTGTTTTATATCTTTTGTGCTTTTTCCATCTTGCGTTATTTGGCTTCCTAGGTAGCAGAAATCCTTAACCTCTTGTAAGTTCGTGTTACATACTTGTATTCTTGTTTTTGATTTATTTTCCCCACCTTTGCAAACTAGAACTTTAGTTTTAGTTTTGTTAATTTTCATACCGTATGTCTCTGTTAGAACCGTTTCCATTTCATTAAGAGCAGCTTCTAACTCTTCCTTGCTAGACGCTAATACCGCTATATCATCTGCAAATCTAAGCATATCAATTTTTTGTCCCTGCATAGTAATTCCAAATGTCTTCCTGCATTTGACAGTATTCATTGCCTCTTCTATGTACAAGTTAAAAATCAATGGGGATAGGGCACATCCCTGTCTCACCCCTTTCCTAATGTTTACTTCTCTACGTTCCTGCTCTAATTCTATTACTGCTGTTTGCTCTTTGTATAAGCTATGTACTATTCGTCTATCCCTATAACTCATTCCAATCTTTTTGAGTATTTCAAACATTTTTTTCCAATTTACATTGTCGAATGCTTTTTCCAGATCTACAAACCCTATATACATGCTTTCCCCTTTTTCTATTGTTTTCTCCATTATCACTCTCAGAGCTAAAATAGCCTCCCGTGTTCCCCTGTTTCGCCTAAACCCAAATTGGTCTTCTCCTAGTATTTCTTCAGCTCGTTCCCTTACAAAAGTTAAATATTCAGCATCATCTAAATCATGGTGTTACAAAAATTTTTAATGAATCTTGCGATTTTGAAAAAAGTTGAATATCTCAACAACTATGAGATTTAGGTATAGGTAATCCTGATAAAAGTTACCCTAGTTTGATGCGAGCAATCAGAATTTGTAATAAAATACTGGATGTTCCATTTAAAAAAACATAACTTTGGTAAATAACTTTTTTATTGAGCACCCTGTATAGTACTAATTAATTTTACGTTGTAGCCATTTTGAGTATACACAAGTTTTATTTGAAAGTTTTTTCGCTATACGTTACCATTAAGCAGTAATCGAGCGTTTCGTATGCGTTGGGACATCCGGTATATATATACATATATATATATATATATATATATATATATATATATATATATAAAAGACAAGTTATTTGCAGTCCGCAATAAGAAATTGCATTTTGTTAATGGGTATACAACTATTAGCCCGATACATACACACACACTATAGGTGAATTGAAATTTAAGAAACTTTTCCAATTATTTAGTTTAATGATAATATATATTGCTTAAAACCATACGTTTCGGCAATGCGCTCTTGGTTTTCTCCAAATACTGAAACAGCTGAGAGTATTTAAAATAAAATTATGTTGGTGAGTATTTAAATCTTACTTTTAAAATACTATTATCGAACTAAAAAACATTAAAGAAAAGCATAACTTAAAATCTAAAACAAAAATCCTTTTACACAAAAATTTACTTAGCGTTATAGTATAGTTCAAAACTAAAGTGATTTAAATTAAAGGCTAAATAACATTATTAAATGTATTTATTAATTTATCATTTCTAGTTGATCACAAGAACCAATGATTTTTTTATATAGTTTACCATACAAATTAAAACAATCATCTTGATTTCAGTACATTATAATATACCCTGCATATGTTCCTAATATCTACTTTGTGATTTACTGCAGTAGGGGTTTTAGCAATGAGGATCATTTCAAAAATTTCTTTTATTTTTTTCCAAATTTAAAAATTTTTGCTCGATTAAAATCTAACTTGTATAATCTTCTTTTAATACTTAGTAAAGACCACTTAATTTGTTTTATCAAATTTGTGTCCATTAAGTCTTTTATCTAAATGCTAGATTGTTTGACCTATATAAACCTGTTTATAGTCGTTTTCACTGTATCTGTTATTCTATATTTTAGAATCTTATTATTGAGATTGTTAAACAATTTTTTGTGTGAATTAGTATCCTTTTTTTGTTACAGTTAAATTATATTTATTTAAACCTGGCTGTAATTTGTTTGATAGGCCGTGAATGAAGGTTGTAAAATTGTATCATTTATTGGTCATTGTTAAAATATATTTATTTACACATCGCTGTAATTTGTTTGATAGACCGTACATGATGGTAGAGGAATGTAATTTATTATATTTTTTAATATGTTATTTATTATTTTTGCCGATACCTATTTATTTTTAATGCATATTTAGCTATTTCAATAGCACTCAGAGAGGCTTGTAGTTATAAAATCCCATCGAATGTTGATGAGGGCAGCCTTTACGCTCCAACGAGTCCTTATGCGATTAGTATATTATATTATTATATAACCACACCTAACCGTTCCTTAAACATTCATCATTTGTTGTTTATTTTTTGTTGCTAAAGGTATTGTAACAATTTTTTTTGACGCTTATAAAAACCTATAATCTTAATTATAAAATACACTGCATTCTTTATTCAAATAAATAATTGATTTCACGATATTAATAAATGTTCAGATCGGTACCGTATAGCCCAATCACGAGTCATATATTAATTAATAATAATAATATAGGCTCTGAACTGCATTTCTAATGTCAGACGATTTTTGTACCTTGTGCGCATTCCGTCGACGGGAGCATCAGTCTGGCTCGACCATTCGCTGCAGTTGGAAGCACCATGGATCTCAATATGGTCCGTGCTAACGATCTACGCATCGCCACGGACGTGGCAGCGTAATCAAGTGCCGAATGCACTTGACTTTTGTTTGTTTCTGATAACGATAAGCAAGTTACATAATTATTAAGGTGAACTAAATGATTTTATTGTAGCGCTCACAGATAATTTTAATAACTCACAAATATACCTAGCTAATTCACAGGTTAATTTTTAAATTCGCTAATTCACAGATTTACCAATTTTTAATCTCACTAATTTACATTTTAAAAGCTTACGAATTTACAAGTGCAGATATCACGTTTTAATTTCTCAATTTACCATTAGATAATCACGTTTTAAGATAAGTTAAAGGAAAGTCGAAAATAATGCACATTCTATAGCTCGTTTTACCGCTTTATTCGAATAATTTATTTGATGGATTAATTTTATGTTTCGATTTACTTGGATAGATTGCACAGCAAGTTCATGAAAATGGTTTCCTATAATGGTCCAGTGTAATACGCTATTATGCTTTTAATTCGTCATTAGTTCAAAAGAAGCTCAAAATTTACGCTTTTGTAAGACGCAGATGTGGAAAGTAGGCGGACGTCACTTGTTTGTCCAAGAACCGCAAGCTAACACATGTGGTCTCAACAAGGTATTTGTTGTAATGAAGTTTCAAAGTAAAACCAGTTACTAAGGTAAACGTTAGCTTAAGGACATGACCTGACAACAGCTGTTCTGAATAACTTGACAACTAGGCGAAAATTTAAAACTAAAATGGTAGCGTTTTCTAATTTGGTTTACGAGAAACTCAAAAGAACTTTTATCGTTTGGATTTCACTATAGTATAAATTATTGCTTACATTAGATATTACTGCAAATAATTAAGATTATCAATTTCCTTATTTAATCCGGAAAAGTACTTCATTCAAATTCAGTAACACATAAAGTAATTATGAGAACTAATTTATTTGGCATTGAATATATTGCAAATATTTATAAACCAAAGTAAACAGATCTGTACATTTTGGGTATTTAAAAACTTTACGGTCATATTTAATTCATTGTTGACATTTTGATTCATAGTAGAAATTATCAAAATTCTCATATTTAAGTATCTGAGTCTAAAAAATTAGACCGCGTGTTATTGTACATTTTTGTATATAAATTTCACAACAAGAAAGGCAAAGTTAATTAAAGAACCATCATTTGATTTAATTGAACAACTGTTTTATTTTGGACAAGTGCGTTCAAAGATAGAGATAAATAAGTTAAAAGAGAATATATCCCTTTTATAACGAATAAGGTTGTTAGTTGTGACACAATAAAGAAATACTAAACAGCGCTTTCAAGAAGCTTGATATCTAAATTTCCTTTTGCTAATTATAATTAAATTATAGGTATTAATAACTATTTTTCTTTATTGTATAAAGTAGCAAGAGTGTATCTCTTGCGTCCTTCGCTATTATAATAACATTGTTTTCTTTCAGATCCTGCGTGTTCGCAGTAAAAGAGATTTTTTCCCTGAGGACTTCCAAGTTCTCCCTTAGGGTAACCCGTGCTTTATCAATTCTAGGACTTGGTGGCTCCCCTTTTGCACCCCCTATTTTTTTAATTTGAGAGTCAGTACACGAAACAATATTTTTGTTATGAAACTCACGACCACTCCTCATAAGCTCTACCGGAGGAATGACCCCTAGCTTTGTCCCCTTCACTATAAGGGTGAAGTCGTTTTAGTATTGCAGACTGTTTTGATATGTGTGTTAAGTGTTTCGTGTTTTTTTAATAATAATATTGGTTTCTAACAGTAACCTATCCCGGAATGCCCTAGCGTGTATACGGAGAGGACTCGTTTGAACCTAAAAGCTCGGGAAGATGGTTACTCTACGGTGCCCTCTTCTCCGCAGCTTGAGCTATTGGTCTTGCACTGTTTTAAAATATAACGACTCGTGTATCAGTCGACAAACGAAATATTGTGCGACGGTTGCCCGCCCACTTCTAGGTATTGTTTCATGCGTGATTACTTTGAATGTAGTGAATACAACCATAAGCTATTCAGTTGTGTTAACAATTGTGTACAATAAATACCGTCCGTTCACGGTGGTAATATTTTATTCCAAGGCTTTCTAACTCAAAATACAGGAACCACAAAAGTAATTAGAAGACATGATCCCTTTACTCCATGAATTCACACGAACAGAAAGGTTTACCTGAATGTAAAAACCAATGGCATACATTTTTAGACACTTTAATAAAATATTTTCAGGTAGTGCAATGGAGTTCTATAATTTTTATTTAACAGTATTAAGCACACTTCTGAACATAAAAAGCAGAGATGGCAAAAATCATTGAAACTTCTTCAGTTGTTATAAAATTTCTCAAAAAAGTAGCAAAGGTGAAGTATAAGAAGAAGATGTATAAATGCCTGGAAAGTTGTACCTAAATATAATTATCATCTCGTAAGTTTCTCTCTTAAAGCTTAAATAAAAATAACTAAATAACATTAACTAAAATGATATGCTATCGTTTTGTTCAACTAATGCACAATAAGCCTTCGCCTATGACTCTTGTAGTATATATGAGAGAGGTAACTATGACTACTACCACCAGCATGACCATTAGTACTATATTGTGTTAATAAATACTAGGAACTAATGCTGTCATTCTTAACTAAATGCATAAAATGATCAAAGCCACATAAATTTAAGCACACAAGCCTACATAAATAACCAGACCTCAATTATATCTAAAAATATTTATAAAATCGAATACTTATTACTGAAAATTATAGCTATTCATAAACATTCACAAATCAACTATTTTCATTTAATACTTGATCCTGGCAATTGTAATTTTCATGTTTCTTTAAACCTCTATGAATTCTTTCAATATGCCGCCTCATATGTATTTTTTGTTTTGCCTTGTAAGGACAGAATGTACATGAAAATCTAGCTTCTTTACCACATTCCCATTTTGTATGATTTCTTAATGAACTTCGTAATTTATAGGCTCTTCCACATTCAGGACATTTAAATCCATCACAATTTTCGTCTTTTAGGTATTTGGAACTGTGGTGTTTTTGACCGTCAGTCATATATTCACGCATAATCATCATTGATACTGCTAAATCTGATGGCAATCTGCGAACAATTCCTAGTAAAAGGATAAATGTTAATATTTGCACACAATGTTAATAAAATATTATTTACTTACATATTAAAAGAATAAAAAATAGGTAGGTTAGTAAAAAATGTTAAGCCTGAAGATAAGAGAAAGGAAGAGTATGCCATTAAACCAACCATCTGAAACTATTTGTGTAGGTCAAAAAAATTTATAAGCAGCAGCACCTACCTACAAAAAATATATACAAAGTTATGTTGCTAAACTAAAAAATTTGTCTAAAATATATTCAAATTACAAAAATACCAATATTCCAGTATTATGTTTTGAAATGTATTTGTCTATCTAACCAATGAGGGGAAGAAAGTTATACATTACATTAACTTCAGATTTCTTTTTTCAACATCAATTTACATTAATTTAGAAGAAGCCATCCAAATCTAGATAAAAATAATACAGTTTCATTGATTTTGACAAATGAAGCTTTAAAATAACAATTTCTCCTAATCGGTACTCCTCTAAATATGACAAATTGCTAGAGTTATTACTCTGATGTGGCATATACGTTATACAATATAACATCGTTAAGATTAGAATAATGTGGTATGGTAATTTTGCCATAAGACACTTTTTGAGTTGATTGGGGATAGTGAGTCTGCTAGTCAGATGTGAATTCTTCGCATACACTACTTTGTCGTCTTACACCTATTGGCTTTATTGGATGTGTAAGCCCATATATCTTGTCCTGATGATGTCTCATACGCATCGAGTAAGACGTCGACCTTATTAGTTTTAAGATGCGCGGTTCAAACCCAGAGTATGTCAATTTTCGAAGTTTTAAAATTCTCAGTTTTATAATATTGGTGGGATATAGAGTGTATCAAGTTGTAAAATTTGTATGTGTTAGTCTGATTTATGTGCAATTAAAAATATGTGCATATGTGTGGAGCACAGCACAGTATGCCTATGAAATACGGGAAGTCTGAAACGCAGACAGAAAAACGGTAGCAGCCTTTTGAAATGATGTGCTTCAGATGTATGAGGACGATAGCATGGACAGACAAAGATAATAACAAATAAGTTACAGAAATAGTAGGGGAACAAGGATATCTGGGGAAAAAGAGAAATAGTAGGGCGGAATACGTTCTAAGGCATTTTTGGGGAATAGTATGTGATATATTACAAGCAGAGATAGGAAAAAAGAGGTAGATGTAGACCTAGATCAGACAGTTATAGATGCAAACTGTGCATATTTCAAGGAAATCTGTAGGTTAGTTCAGAATAGGGAACAATGATGGTACGCGTCTAACCAGTTCTAGGACTGAAGATCTAATGATGATAAAAATATATGCACTTAATGATACTTATTTTTGAATGGTTCTATGGAGTAAATGGAGTATGCGTGCTGCTTTGATTCCGGCAAACCTCGACTTTAGTCCCAGATCCAATCACTGATAAAATGTTGAACAGACTTTTTCTAAACGTGAGCCAACTTTTATACGAAAAGTGCTAACGTCAAGAACAATAATTTGTTTTTTCTTAGAACAAAGGGTTGCGTTGTGTGTGATACTTAGAATTTCCAGGTAATCGAGTCAGATGTCATTATTAATACAACCGTAATAACGGGTTTCGGACGTGTTAGTAAGTGCGGTTTACTAGTTTTGACAATTTCCCATCTTCCTCCCGCCTGTTACCGTTGTTTCTGTCACATGTGCTCCGAGGAATTAGGTGATTGCAACTTTCTACCAACCTTATTTGTTATTACAATAATTTAACATTTGTCTACATTTAATTCAAGCAATGGATTTATTCACAAGGTTTTTATATCAGTGTGCTGCTCAGCTATCTAAGTGTTAAGTAACGAAACGTCATCACACACTATATATGATTCTACTATACACATAGGAACTGCATACTTTACATAAAAAGATAAGTACCCAATACAATTGTAAAGCACCAGAAGTGATAGTACTCAATATTTTTAGGTATCAGTGCTTAGTCAAGACCTGGTATAGACTTGCCTAAAATAAAATATAAAGAAATGCTTATTTTTATTTGAACAGCTTGGTAAGTAACACTTGTGAAAAGCTCTGTGGAGTAAGACTTTGCTATGGCACTGACTTTGTTTTCAAATGAGAAGTTGCAGTTACCAGCTCATTTATGTTTGTTGCGGTTAATGATAATAAAGTTTACCTTACTTGAGATAGCAAAAATTTGCAAAATTTAAAATTTTTAAATGTTGCAGTATTCACCTGATGTTGATAATTAACTTGTATAGCAGCACAAATAAGGCAATCAAAAAGTAGAGTAAAATTTATTTAAGAAAAGCCTGCAATGAGAAAAGTGATTTGGTTGATACAACCAATTCTGTTGTTTTGAAGAGTAAAGCATTTGATCAAGTATTTTTTAGTCGTTCTAAACGAAACTATATTCACTGAACCGCTTGTAGATGGTTAAACTAACATCAAAAATTAGTTGACTTAAATTTGTTTGTTTGAATGCATAATAACAGTTGGTTAATAAAAGAATGCAAAAGTGAATTTCATTCAACATCAGTCGTATTTAATACAAACTAATATTGTCAACAAATTTCATATTTTAGTCCAATACTACATTAATGTTGAAAAAAATCCATTTTAGTTAAATGAATACTGAAAAAAGTGTCAAATGAACACGTTTTGTAACAAATTTAACATTGAAACAAACGTCTCTAGCTTGTTGATTTAAATAAACTACGATTGCCAAATCAAGCGTCGAGGTAATTTGTTGAACGCAACGGTATTTGTATGTCTCCGATGCTGCGTCTTGGATATACAGCGCGCGCACATTATATCTTTAATATACTGCTAACGTTCGACTGCGACACGTCAACATGGCGTCAAGCGTTACTTAGCATTGTTTATTGTGTTAGTTTCCATAAAAGTATTTCAACTAACTGTAAAAATACATGGAAGATAAATTTAGTATGCTGTACTATGTTTAAACAAAATCTCTTCGTTTAAAAACACGTAAGTACATTTCTATAAATTAGTCTTATTGCCCATAACTAAAGGCCGTTGTTTTTAGCATTCAACTATATAAGCGAACGTATAACTTCAAAGATCAATGGCAACCTCAAGGAATAAACAAACTTTCAATAATCAGTGTCAGTTTTATAAAATTGAAGTGGAAGCTAAACTGAAAATTATGCAGGATGAACTAGGGTTAATGTAACATTCAAGGTGAGATTTGATTCAATATACAACTTGATAATGTGACTGAATAAAGTTATTTTAAATCAATATTTTTTTAAAATCTGTTAGGGATGAACAAACTCATTTGTTGATCGCCAAGTTGTATTAAAAAAAATGGTTAAAATAACTTCATTAAGCCGGAATCGATCAAGCTGGATATTGAATCAAACTACCTTGGATGTTTAAACTAATTCTATTTCTAAACAATGTACAACGCAACGAAATGATTGATTTGACAGCTAAATGTTTCAATTCAACACAATAAAAGTTTGATTCAACCAAAAATGTTTTTATTTGAACCCTTATTAGCCACTTAGCTTAATAATTATTATCTGCTCAACATATGGGTTAGTTAAAACAATGACGCTTTTTGGTTAGTTGAAAAATTTAAATAGTTTGTTTTAATGCTACAAACCCTTTCAAGTATTTGCTTCAATGATTTTTATATGTAAGTGGGATATTTAACGTGTTGATTTAACATAACAGTTTATTTGATAAAAGTATTAAATAACTCAAATCAAACCTACAAGCAATTGAAGTAACGATGCCTAACATTCAAGTTACATTAATAGCGATTTGAGTAAATGCCATAACTATTGTGGTGCAAATTTAGGTTTGTATGCTTCAAAATCGGTTTTCCAACATTTTATTATGTTCTATTTAATGCATATAGATCATTGTTTATATACAAACCAAAATTCTAATTGAATCAACTAATTTTCAGTTGAAGCAACAAAATCCTTTTCTCAGTGTGTACGTCATCCATCGCACACGGCTGAAACGGTGTTAGATTAGTCCATTGTTTATAAATAGGCGTATTCGTTCAGCATTTCAGTACCGTAGATAATTTGCTGTTAAATGTCAATTGACATTCATGACTTTGATAATCTATATTTATTTCTTACGCTTTCATAGTTTTTCATTCTGTTTCTTTGTATTTTATGCCTTGCTTATTATATTTTCTATAAAAACAAGTTCGTTTTCAGAACTAGAATCTATTGTTTTTGAGATTTTGTCAATATATGCTTTATAATTCCAATAGCAACTGTCTTAATTCAAGTACATTAACCGCAGGTAAAATTGTTAGTTATTATTACGTAGGATAAAAATTGATAATATTCTAGAGATGGAAACTCCAACAAAAAATTAAAGGGCAAGTTTTACATAAACAATTTCGAGAAATGGTTTTGAATGTGCTGGAATTTTGTAAGCGAGAAGCAGAAAATGGGAAACATTTTATTCCTTTTGCTAATTTTAAGGAACGTTTACTTGCTGCTATAAGGATTTTATAGAGCACATATAAACGAATTGTTAAGGAGTTAAAAGAAAATCAAGTCCCATCTTTTCCTGGTTCGAGAAACAAACGGCCAAGAGTTTCGCAAAAAAGCACTGTATCGGAAGGTGAACGAGAAACAGTTCGTCGTGTAATACATCAGTTTTATATAACGGAGAAGATGCAACCTACTTAAAAACTTAAACATGCAAAAATTCTAGAATCGGTCGTAAACTTTAAAGGTAGCCTTTCCCCTTTTTGACAAGTTATAAAGCGCATGGGTTTTAAGTAAGTTATTAAACCACAACTTGTATAGTGAGTAGTAACATGCATTAGCTTTTTAGTTGGCAAGAAACTTCAGATAAACGAAAAATCCTAATACAATCTCACGACATTCGTTATAAAAGAATTGTTTATTTGAACCAATTGCTTCGCTATAAATCGGATTACTACCATATCACCCAGAATTTAAACCAATTGAGAAAATATGGGCAATTGTTAAGAATTGGATTACGGCAAGAAACACAACGTTTAAATTGAATGATGTGCAACAGTTAGCATTAGAGAAGTTTAATTCAATTAGTGCTTCTGAATGGAATTTTGTTTGTTGTCATGTCGATAAAACAGTAAACTCTTATTTACAAACCGAATGGATACTAGATGATACACATTTATAGAATATTAACTGATCACACCAAAGGAACCATCATTAAAAAATATATAAGGAGAAATTTAAAATATAAATCAGAAAATTCATAAAGATAAACATATGTGAGTCATCTAAATTTTACAAGCTCAAAAAATAATGTATAATACATTCAATAATATTTTATATAACCTTGATTCAAAAATACATAAGGAACATGATATTTTAAGTATCATTGAATGTTAAATCTATTTTGGTTAATGTATAATTTTGATATTATGTTTATTAATTAAACCTGATTACTAAATGTACATACTTATTCTGTGTAAATTTATATAACAGGAACGCATTTAATATATGCACTTTTAAACCATGTGTATTGGGATGGCAATATTCCATACATATTCAAATAATTCTTAAATTATAACGGTTGTCTTGTTTTAATACTGTCTTTAAAAGAGCGATTTGGCTGAGGTTTTGACCATGGTGCTTCCATAACCACCCCGTAGGTTTCCAGTATGCTTCATGGAAAACTTTAGCAGATCTTTCCATTATTATAAAATTGTGTAATACATAACACGCTTGGGTTATTGGTGCAACTTTATCTCTAGGCAGCTGTATTAAAGTCAACAGAATACAAATTTATGTGCAAAAATACCAAAGACATTTTCAACAACATGACAGTCTATCATAAAATATTCGTTCTTCATAGGACATTTTTAAATGGAAAAAGCTTCGGCATTATGCGTTCCTATACCGTCATCCTCTGTATAATATTTTATCCATCATTTCTCGTTCGTTTACACCAGCAATTTAAAAACTTATCAAAGATATTATTGTCCATTCGTAGCAAATTTTTATAAAAATCCGCATCTTCTTCTGCAGGTTCATATTAACAAATGAACCCGATCCAGAATTTGGAGCTCACGCCGCAGAAATAGTAATAACCATTCTCTACTACATATTTGTTTGTTGCTGGTAAATTTTTAGCCCTATAATTTTGAGTACTTTTTGTAATGTGTAACATTATTTTGTAATGTTAACGATTAAATAAATTAATTAATTAAAAATTCAGTAACTTGAATAAAGTATAGACAAAAATTCCCACAATAAATTACTTCACATTCAGTCAGGCTCCCTTGTAATAAAGACCACATTTACCGATAGCTTCGGGCTACTAAATTCCAGCGGAAGGTCATAATAATTTAAAGCTCTACCCTAATAAACCAAGTAACAATAAACTTCTTAAAAGTTTAGTACCTTTTTAGCGTAAATAAAGAAAACCAATTTCAGTTTGAAAAGCTTAACATTTCGTTGACTGACAGCAGTTATACAAAAACGAAACCATTTATAAATAGCGGAAACTATTTCCAATTGATTTGTTCTAATATTACAAGTAATTTTAAATAGTCTGGAGACATCCATTGTATTTAAAATCCATTTCGGCTCAAGTAGGTTAGCCGGTCTTTGTTAATGCCAGACTACGGCCGCCATAGGTAGATTCCACATTGCCATAATTAAGAAATTCGTAGAAGAAAAAAAGATAATTTAAATTCTTGGGAAAATAGTTGCTTCCGTGATTCTCATCTAAAAAGAGGTTGGATTTGGTTTCTGAAATCTTGTTTTGTGGGAGGTTCTGTTCAGTCATTGGATAACAGAAAATGACGCTCATAATTATTAGGATAGGAATAGTCTATATATTTGAAGGCTTTAGCAAAAGACGGGGAGTTTTTCCAATGGGGCCGACCGCAGTCAAGAAGTAGAGAGAAAACGTAGTTTGCGGGTAGCGGTTCTCTGGCATGACATAGAATATTAAACTTCGTATCACGTTAGTAAAAAAAATTGGAAAGAAGTGTTACTCTTCCAGTTTCGCGAGGGTTATGCCCATATGTTCGCGGATTTATAGTGATGCAAGATAAATATTAAAAACTTGTAGGCGTGTGACGCACGAGTAAATGATATTGTCAAAATTCTGCCGAGTACGTGTGCCAGTCAATTTTCTTAAACATTACAAACAGAAGCAACAAGCGAGATTCTCTTCCCAAAATTAAGAACTGCTCTACGTTGGAAAACCAACCCTCAAATAATGGACAATCTTTAGTAAGTAAGTTTTTATAGTTAAGTAGCATGACCAATTTTTAGTTAGTTTATTTGTTAGGACGTTTTGGCCATAAACCGTAGGATTAAATTAGTGTACGATTTATAATATAAGTTTCTTTCATATACAAGTGTTTGATAACTACTTATGTACTCAAAATTTTCATAAATTCCATAGTCACCTATTCACTTAAATTTCTAAATCAATGAATGTAAGAGGTTCACGTTTATTGCTCTGTGAATTAAATAGTTTTGTTTGCCGTTGATTAAGTCAATAGTTTTTCTTATTTTTTTTATATAAGTAGTAAAAAAGTGAGGAATTGATTAAAAGAAACAATTGTCTTCCTTGGGATGACAAGTCTCTCAAGGTTTTGTACGAACATTTGGACATTCTCGACTTGTCTGGCGCCCTTGGCAATAGTCATTAAGCCACAATATTTTATGAAAGGTAAGTGCCACATTTTTGTAGTATATTATAAATTAATTTAACCCTTTTTTCAAAATTTTAACCCTCTATATGATCCACGACCTTCCGCTAGCTAGTGCCGGTGACCCCACTTTAAATTTTGTTTTACAGGCCGCCCCCATTTTATAATTTGACTGGAAAAGATACACTTAGTAGCTTTTCCGCCTGTAACAAATGTTTTATTTTATAACCAGAATTCTTATTATTACCCTTCATCAAAGTAAGATTATCTACAAAAACTATAACCTCAACAAATGAACAACTTAGTAAAAAGGCTTCCTGGGGACGCATCGGCGCATCTAGTGGTTATAAATTCAAACTCGTCCGTTATTATACTATCTGCTGATTTTATTATGTGTATTGTAGGTAATGAGTAATGTTAAAATTGAATGCTAGTACTCAACAGAACACAATTAATTACTGTAACTAACAAATGTTGGGTGTCCCTAGGCGGCAATATCGAATTGCCTTCTGACAGCATTCTGGAATGCTCTATTCTGTTAATAATATGGAAAAACTAGCATTGTATAAATAAATGATTTTTAATATTGAAAATCGTCACGGTTTCTAGTTTGAAAAAGCATAATGTAACAGGTAATATAATCCACAAATCAACAAAATAAAACTTGATTTCAGAGTTTTTACTCTATGAGAGTGTTTTCAAAACCCTAAAAATCATTAAATCCGTTACGCCACAGACTTTCCAATGACGTAGGCTCTTCTTAAATAAATTCTACTCTAACGTTCCTATCCATATACGCTCAATATAAAATAATTGAATCGGCCCTATGCGCTAAACAAAACGATGAAACACACAATTAAATAACATGATGCACTGTGCTACGTACCTGGACATAGCCGGAAGAAAAGTAAACAACACGTTAACTACCAACCCTGGAGAGTGGGGGGATTCGCCACATACCACAAAAAAACAAAAAAAAAGTACATCGCCCACGATTATCTATTAACAAATAAAAAATTAAATACATAATTCGGTACAAACAAGAGAACGCAATAAAATAAGCGTTATAATTTCAACGCCAACAATTATATTACACGGACAAATTGGATAGTGGATCCACAAAGTGCGCATTTCGCGACTGATATGTAATAAAACTCAGTAAAAAAAGGAAAATGAATACTTAAATTTTCCAATGGCAGGTATGTTAAATTTAGGTATTAAATGTAAATTTACTCCCTAGCAAGTATGTTAAATTTTGAAGTATTAAAGGCGAATTTAGGTTTTTAAGGTAGTACAGGTGTTAAACTTAAGCATTAAATACAGCCCACGTTGTAGCAAGAATTAACGACATATACCCAGAAGCACCAGCGCAACCAGCTGTTCAACAAGTATGGTGGACTGATTTTACATCATCCACCGTTGATAAATAAAAATCCTTGACATGCATAACAGAATACAAGGCACATACCTCTCTGCGTCAGGATACTTAACTTGTCAACCGCCGAGGAAAGAAGTCAGCATAACAGCGTAGCTGCCATCGTAATTACAGTAACTGGCACACGGCAACAAACAGGTAGGCTACACCCAGAAAGAACGCATTTGGCCTCCAGCAAAAAAAGCTAAAAATAGAATCGGGTTAGATGAAGTAAGCGCGGGAACACTCATCAAATACACGCAAGACATCTTCAATTGACAGGACAACAATAAACGTGCATTGCTTTTAAAGTAATAGAACGAGTAATGTAGAACATATTTCGTCGCACGGGCTGCAGAATCAAATTCAGAATGAATTTAAATGACGCCAATTCGAAATCCAAACATCCGTGTTATCGAAACGCGGTTTAAACTGGAAAACACGGTTTTACCGGAGAATAGTGCGCGACGTTATTTCAACAAGTCGTTACTTTGTCACAATAGAGAAAACCCATTATACGCGGTTGTAATGTTGAACAAATTGAAGGTTACCTACAAACAGGCTATGAATTATTTAATTATAGCATAATGAACTTTACGTTTCAAAGCAAATAGATTTAAATTGAGGAATTATTCGAAAGCGTATTTATTGCAAAAAATAAAATATACAGGATGTAAACTATTTAATTTTAGCCTAAACTTGTTAAAGAAAAAAGGATTTGAGTTGAAAATTTATTGGAGCGCGTATTGATTATTAACCGGTAAAAACATACGGGATGTTCAAAATAAACTTAACAACTGTGCCTAGAATGTGTACAAAAATAACTTTTGAAAGATTTTAATTCGCCCGCTTAACTCCTTTACATAAACTTTTTAAATTCCTACTCATTTCCTCAATAGCTATACACAATGTTTCTAAAATCAGGATTGAGCTCGCAAAAACCCCATTAATAGAACAAGTGTAATCCAATAGTATAAAAAAATTACCCACATATAAAAAAACAAATCGTACGAATTTTAGTACCTGTAAAGTAAAAAACTACAGTTCTGACATACATCGTCCTAAGGGTTCGCTCAAAAATATGAAGGCAATACTAATACATAAATGTATGCACAGTAAACAAAATTAACTAGCGTTTGTTGCAACGTAATACATCGTTATTTATACACATCTTGCAGTATAAGTCAAGGTATATAAAACTTGACTGTCATAGATGTAAGTCAACTCAAAAATGCCTAAAACAAAAATAGCTTCTATACGTTATACAGGGTTGCATTAGTTTTATATCATTAAATTGAGGAGGTGATAGCGATGAATTGGCTAAACAAAAACAAACCATTAAGGCATTTTACTCTTGGACAGATTTTTATATGCTCGATTTAAGGTAATTTAAGTTTTAAGACTGCTGTTTTGTTAAATGTTTATAAAAAATAACTCGCCTATGCTGGTGTTATATTAAATCAAATCACGCACATAAATTGATTTCACAAAAAGTATTCAAAATCACCACCACCTTCACGCAATTCCTTAAATTACATAATATCTATAATTACCTAAAGTCTAGTATAATTACAAAAATCACAATACTACGTTTAAGTGTACTACAAAGCAGGAAATAGTCTGCATCGGCGACACAAGTAATAAAAGCAAACATCTAACAACTTCAGTGAAAAAGTATAATCAACTTAAAGTGGATTATTACTAAGTTACTAGAACCTCCAGATAACGGGGTCATGTACATTCACAAATCGACCAAATCAGCATCATCATCATAATTAGTGTTTTCATCCTAGAATTGGTTGGACGCGTACCCTCATTGTTTCCTAGTATGAACCAATATATGCGAAAGTCTGATCTCGGTCTACCTCTACCTCTCTTTTCCTATCTCTGCTTGTAATGTCTTAGACGTATCCTGTCCTTCTATTTCTCCTATTTTTCGTTTTCCACAGATATCTTTATCCCTCTACTATTTCTACAACCTATTTGTTATTAACTTTGTCTGTCTATGCTACCATCCTCAAACATCTGAAACACAACATTCCAGAAGGTTTCTATCTCTTTTTGTCTGCTTTTCCTACTGCCCCTATTTCATAGATGTACTGTGATGTCCTCCGCTCTATGCTTTGAACAGTTTTCTTCTTGTATCTATGTTCGTTGTATTTGAACATAGCTGCTGTTTTTTCTTGTTTGATGCAGTTGGGTCACCTTCTATTGTTTTACTGTTATATACCATATTTCCCCGATATTCAGTGGTATGTGAAAGGGGTAAGCAGCCTTTGGCTGCTAAGTACCCCCAGCACTTGAACTTTTGTCGAATTAATAGTTTTTCCAATTTATCCATTCGCCAATCAACATTAGTTGAGAATATTTCACAACCAACACCTGTAGTTGTTTAAAATAATCATCAGGTTTAGGAGCACTTATATTTCGTCATTGGGTTTTACGTCTTGAAACTGGTTGGACTTGTACCTCAAATGTGGAATTTTGCCGAACCCTTGCTGTTCCAAGCAAAGTAGGGATCTTTAACGTGCGTGACAATACCCACACACGGGACCTCCATTTTACTTCTCATCCGAACGAGGGTGTATTTTTGTGAAAAATGCTTGCCTAAAATTTTTCAAACGGACCATGTCGGGATTCGAACCCGGGACCTTGGGCGTAGTAGTCAAACGCATACCACTATGCCACGGAGCTGCCCCAACAGCCTATATACAGCTCGATTCCCTTCTATTGTTTTCTAATTATATGCCCTGTTTCATCAAGTTTCAGTAGTATGTGAACGGCGTTAAGCAGCCTGTGGCTGCCAGTGATCCCCCAACATTTAGACATTTGCCGTATTAATAGTTTTCCAATAAATCCTTTTGCACAATTAACATTAGTTGAGAGTATTAAAAAACCAATATCTGTGGTTGTTTATAATAATCACCATGTTTAAGTACAGTTATTATTTTTGTCATTAGTTTTTTCATCTTGCGACTGGTTGGAAGCGTACCTCCAATCATTCTGAGCTAGCCTACACATTTCCCTGAAATTCTCACAGCCTACATCTTTCACTATCTGTGTGCAGTAGTCTAACCTAGGTCTACCACCACTTCTCTTTTTTCCTATCTCTGCTTCTAATATATTCCGCACTATTCATCATGTCTTAGTATGTGGCCTATCATCCTATCTCTCCTATATTTTTACCGTTTTCCATATATTTCTTTTTCCCCTATCATTTCTAGTACCTCTTTGTTCTTAACTTTGTCATGATATCTTCATCATACGTCTGTAGCACCACATTTCAAAGGCTTCTACCTTTTTCTTGTCTGCTTCTTCTACTGTCCAGGCTTCACAGCCATACAGTGCTGTGCTCCACACATATGTTTTAAGCAATCTTTTCCTTGTTTCTATGTTTGTGGTCTTTGAACACAGTAGTTGCTTTTCTTTTCCGTCCCGGGCCCGGCCCGATTTCGGGCTCGAATCCGGGCCGAGTCGTTGACTACTTTATTCGGGCCGGGCCCGGGCCGGCGCTATCTTTTTTCGGGCCGGGCCAAACGATTCGGGCCGACCCGAACTTTTCGGGCCGAAAAACGCACGAGTGGATATTCCACCGTCGTCTCACTTTTATTTCACATTGAGTAAGTAAACGTTCTTAATTATATTTTCACGAAGTGTCTTCATGAACCCATTAATAATCAGTTTTTCGTCTTGTTTAGTGTAAAGGAAACGTGATATTATAACTCACTTCTTATCCCGAATATTTTTACTAGTCCTATTAAATGTTCCTTATGTTTTACTTCAGAGAAGTTAAAAATGCCCAGGAACATCGAACTAGGTGATTTATTTATAATTCAAAAGTTTGCACGATTTATATTATGTATATGTATATACTTCAAATTTCAATCACGTGGCGAACGTCGATATTATCAATTGCGTGTATAGTTTATGTCTACCGCCTAAAACGCTAGAAAGTTATTGCAATGTTCATTTTACCAATTTTTTAATAAAGTTTTCCCTTATTTGACATTTACACATGCGCAATTAACACACCTTTAATGTTTGTATTTTATTAAAATGCAGGACACCTTTATTTAATTTAAATACAGGTAAGGAATGCTTTTATTTAGGGCGCATTAATTTTGACATATACCAAATGCCTAACGTACAAACTTAAATTTAATTGTTTGCTTTCTGTATAAATTTTGTGAAATTAAATGGCTTTTTGTAGTGTTGTTTCCGTAATTAAATTTAGAGATATAATGTCCAAGTTTATAACACAAAAAGTATATAAAACGTTAACGCTCTAAATACGAGGACACTGTTTTGTAATGCTTTTCCTAGAAGTAAGGTGTAAACATTCTTTTAAAAACAGATATGCTACATGCTCGGGAAGAAGTAAAACATAGTGTCTTGAAGTAAACTCGAAAAGTATTCCGTGAAAACATTTTGACAACACATACAAATGTTATCGAATCAGTGCGAAACGAAAGACTCAAATAATAAAAAAAGGTTCATCTTTGTGTGAATACAATTTTTTTGATCTTTTCCAGTATAGTTAAACATGTATTATAGGTCACCTTTTCACAAAGGAGATTAATTTTTTATTCATTTTAAAACATAACCTACAGATAGAGAATACTAAACATATATGTCAAAATACCAGTAACAGCACTTGCAGTAACACTCATTTAAATTGGATGCAAACTTTTAATAAAGGATACTTTATTTGAAGATTCTTTTAATAAAGTTTACTTGGAATGAGTTTGCAATATCAAGTAGGTAATTTTAGTAAAAATTTTTGAAGTAGGAACAAGAAGATAAAGCGGACGCAAATTTATGATAAGGTTATAAGGTACATTAAGTGTACACTCAATTTACATAACAGTCCAATCGATGTCAATGCGTTCTTGCAACAAATTTCTATTTTCAATTTATTGTAGGATTTACTGTCGACCCTTTTTTCAAAAATTGCTTGTTGATTTACTCACCCATAAAATCATACGCCTGTTTTATATTTTTATATGCGTAAATATTGCAGCCACATGCTGTCTTTAATAGCTTTCGTAGTTTAAATTTATAGTTCTATAGCTACAAGTTAAAAATGTGGTAAGGTTGTTTAAAAGCATCGCTATCTTCACTAAATTGGTAGTTTGCCGAAAAGCTGGACGTACTCATTCCTTATAATTGCTCGTACATTTTGTACATAATATTTTCAGTGCAGATGCAAGTCCATGTAGAAAACAGTTGGTTTTTATGGTAATTGTAGTTCCTAGGAATTGTTTATTGTAGTTCCTTAAATTTTTAAATATTTTCCTCAGGTCTCCTAGTCTCAGTTCGTTGATGACAACTTTATACTCAAGACCGCCTTTATTTGATTTGATAATAACACTTATTTCTAGTAAAGTATATAGACTACCGAGTATAACAAATATATAACAAATAAAATAATATTTATCTACTTCATATATGATAGTGTTGTTTGATATAATAACTATCATGTCAGACTTTGATAACGACGATAGCATAAAAGACCCTAATTATAATCCTAATGAAAGTGGTAATAGTGTTGCTGATAGTCAAACAAACCTACGTTTTGATATGACAACCGGGTCGACATCCCGCAGCAAATTTAAACAAGTTTTTGAGTTTGGTGTTATTTCAAATGATACCAAAACTGGGTATTGTTTGTTGTGTAAAAAGAAAAAAAACAGGGTGGAATTCAAAATTAAATATTCACGCTCCACCAATTTAAAACGTCATTTAAAATCAGTTCATGAAAGTGAATATAAAGTTTTATTTGCAAATGCTGACTAGACCGGACCCAGTAAGGACCCATTTTATAAGCAGAAGCCTAAAGGAGATGTACCAGTCAAAGGTAAGCATAATATTTACTGATTCTTAAATTAAGAATTTAAAATTTCAAAATAAGGTGTTTGTGTATAGACGAACTATAGATATAAATTAGCTACAATGGTTAAGATGTCTTCAAATGGCATCTAAACTAAACTCTACATCGACATCAATGAAAAGGAAAAAATTGCACTATTATAATCAGTTTATTGGGGTTAATTACATATTTTATTCTTTGCAAATTAACCGTAGGCATATACTTTTTATTGCTTGAAAAATTTAGGGAAGTAATTTTTGTTGGCATATGAGCCAAAAATCATATATGTGCTCACATCTATTCAATGACACAAATTTAGAATAAAAGCAACAGCTGTTATAGCTTCTCCAAGGTGTCCAACCCTTCAGGTCTTAGGTAGATAATAGTATTTCTTCCATATAACATCACAGGAATTTTGATGTAGGTGGTGGTACTATGTTTGTTCGTTAAACTTTCTCAATTGTATTTAAACGAAAGTGAAAGTTTACCTCACTAAAATGCCAAATAAGTACTTTACCTACACCAATTTGTACCCGCACATTTCTTCCTATGGCTCGCGCTATTCAACTGTCAGAAAGTGATTAACTACTTATTCTAATTTACTTGCTTAAGCAGTTTCCAGTTTGTTTTAGAAAACTCTTATTAAAAAAACTAAAAACTTTTATATTCATTTTGATTAATTTTGTTAGACTTTCTCTGTTAATCTCAAATAAAATTTCAGACATCTCAAAATTATATCTTGAAATTCTTCGAAACTTTTTGCAGAATTATACAAGATGATTAAGATGAATTTGAATACCATTAAATCTAAAACCTAAAAAACTCCCACTTAAAACTGATTCAAAATGCGAATTTGTAGAGATTCATCACCAATAGCAACAATGCTTTAAATATATCTGCTATATAGCCGTTGGTTTATACTAGATTAAATAAACATCATTAGAGGTACAGTTTTTATGTTGGCTACCATTAAAATTCATTGCGAAATGGTTACTTCTTGAACACTAATGAAAAATATCTTCTCATTCACTGAATGGAAGTGTTCGGGCCGGCCCGGCGCGGCCCCGGCGGGTCAGTTTTCATTTCGAGTCGGGCCTCGGGCCGGGCCGGTGACTTTTCTGCGTCGGGCCGGGCAGGGCATATTAAAAGCCCGGCCCCGCCCGGCCCGAGTCCACCCCTTCCTACCACTGCATTAAAATCCCCCCGTAAGTATTAAATTTTCATGTCCAATTACGTATCTTAGTATGTTTTCGATATCTTTGTAGGTCGCCTCTACCTCTTCCTCACTGTAGCTAGAGATGGAAATGTACACTTGTATTATTACTGTATTTACTGGTTTAGATTCAAATCTAACCATGAGTACTCTTTCATTCTTTTGTAAGTAGTTTTCTACACGTCGTCCTTTTTTTGCATAACTATCCCCACGTCCGAATTTCCCTCCTCCGATCCTGTATGAATTACCTTAAAGTCTCCACTCAAAAATCCCCCGCCTCTGGCCAGCGGACTTTGCTAATTCCTACTCTGTCTAGTGCAAACTTATCCATTTCGAGTTTCAGTTTCACTAGCTTATCTAATTGTTTCATACTTCTAACATTCCACGCTGCGACTTGCAGAATGTTCACGGATCTTTTTCTATACTTTCAGATCACATCCCCCGAAGTAGTCCCTTCCCGGAGATCCGAATGGGGGACTATTTTATCTCCGGAATTTTTTACCCCAGAGGATGCCATCATGTTTACTAACATTTCTGTACGCAGTGTACTTGGGAGGTAATGTGGTGGTTTCCCGTTGTCTTCCACATCGCAGTAGTGTGTCTTAGAATGTCATACCGATCCCTATGGCCTCTGCCACTCTAAGTACCGAAAAAGCTGCTGCCCTCTTTCGGGGACCTGTCTTAGTCTGGTTCCTCACTAAAGACCCCACTAATTTGGTTAAGCCGATAGTTCGGCTCTCTAGCTCATTGAAACGCACAAGCCATTCTACCTGTTCTAGTATTTTAGAACGTCATCAAGGTGCAGGTCCGTTCAGAATGGCAAAACAGCATAATCAAATTAAATTTTTATTGTGATTATCATCAGAAGTTCTACATATTTTATAAAAATTTTAAACTGACTTTAGTTGCAGCTAAAGTGATTGGGTGATTTCTTTTTACAGCTAATAGACACCGTGTTTCTCTAATTTATGTTAGCATACTGTCGCAACTTTGTTGGTAGACTCTAAATGATTATATTATTGTGTGTTTTAAACGTGGCCTAGTTAACATTGCAGTGGTTCTATAACAGTTTAAAAACTTTCCTTGTGTGTCGGTTTGTAACGTAACGATTCATTTTAGACCACAGGTTGTTTAACAATTTTGTTTATCTTGTTGGTGTTTATATGTCCTCTTTAAACTAATGACATAACACTAATGCAACCCTGTTCTTGCAACTTTGAAGAGCAATTATCTATGAAAATGCACAATACAGCATCAAAGAAAATTATGTAAAAAGCACTTGATAGATAATTTAAATCCAATTAATAATTATCAAAGCGTACACATCTGAAGCTTTGCTAATTCAGAAAACAGTATGTAAAACAGCACTGCACGACCGTTTCGGTTGATGAAAGCACATTTAAATTAACTGTGGCTACATTGAACATTGTCACCTTAATGGCAAGATTTTGTTATGACTTTATACTTTTGTACACAACAGTTATATTTTACATCTCTTAAAACTTTTTTATGCTGCCTACATGTTCTTTACAATAGGTAATACTCATACTTCGTATACTACCAATCCCACACGACTAACAAGTTCAAACACTACTATATAAAAAAGATAGATTCTGTATGTTCCTTTAGCACCATATGTGTCCTATTTCCATTATGTTGGCTTCTAAAAAATTTTTACATCGAAACTTTGTCAATTTCCTAAAGATTTTAATGATTCAAAATGTATCACATCATTTCGGGAAGTATGTTCCCTTAGACTTCGAGACGAATCACTTACACTGACTTGACCGAAAACTAATGCAATTGGTTTAATTTTAACTGCAGAGTGCAGAGAAAATTTTGTTTTATTTATAAGTTTTATGTACCTTACAGGTATGAATTGGGCGCCGCAATGAGAAGTAATGTTACTTACTGTTGCATTAAATATGCATGCACATTACTAAATTCCAAAAGGCAAAACGTATATGTACGGCCTTCTATAAAACACAGTATATTGTAGAATCAACTTCTGTTAAGTTTAAGCCTTAGTGCGGGTTTTAGTCAACTGATGGCGCTCGATTTTCTTCTCGCCAACGTACAGAGCTTTCTTCGTGTATATGCATTGAGGTTACTTTTTTGATAGGGCTAAACTAGTTCATATTGACGAAACCCAATAAGGTCAAGACCTGGTCAATGGATGCTTTTCCCTTTATAAAACAAGCAGGTATTTGTTCTGTAATGGCTATGCAAATACTAGTCGATTTGTATAGGTAAATACAGTAAGTATTTAAAGATACGTCTCATGTAATTGGTTTTATTATAGATGCAAATTGCAGAGAACATTTTGCTTTTTTTATAAATTTTATCTGCCTTAAAGACAAGAATGAGATGCACGGGAAGTAATGTAACTTATTATTACATTAAATATGCATGCACATTACTAAATTCCCAAATGCAGAACATATGTACGGCCATCTACAAAACACAGTATAGTTTCGAATCAGCTTCTGTACAGTTTCAGCCTTAGTGTTGGTTCTAGCCAACTGATAGCGCTCTATTTTCATTTTGCCTACGTACAAAGGTTTCTTCGTGCTTATACATTAAGGTTGCTTGGTGTTTCGGTAGGGTTAAAACTAGTCTATTCTCACGAGACCCAATGAGGTCAAAACCTGGTCGATGAGCGTTTTTTTCTCTTATAAAACGATCAGGTTATTGTTTTGTAATGACTATGCAAATACCAGTTCAATTTGTACAGGTAAATACAGTGTGTATTTACAGATTCATCTCATGCAATTGGTTTAATTTTACTTGCAGATTGCAGAGAAAATTTGGCTTTTTTATATATTTTGTACCTTAAAGGCAATAATTTGGTACCGCCACAGAAAGTAATGTTACTTATTACTGAATTACATATGCATACACATTACTAAATTCCCAAAGACAGAACGTATATGTATGGATCTATAAAATACAGTATGGTTTCGAATCAACTTCTGTACATATTTCAGCCTTAGTGCTAGTTTTAGCAAACTGATGGCGCTCTATTTTTCTTTCGGCGACGTACAGAGGTTTCTTCGTGCATATATATAGAGGTTGCTTGATGTTTTGTCAGGGTTAAAACTAGTTCAATCTGACGAGACCCAATGAGGTAGAAACTTAGCCAATGGATGTTTTCCTTTTATTAAACGAAAAGGTAATTGTTTTGTAATGGCTATGCAAATACCGGTTCGATTTATACAGGTAAATACAGTGTGTATTTTGCCGAACCCTTGCTGTTCCAAGCAAGGTTTAACGTGCGTGACAACACACACACACACACACGAGACCTCCATTTTACCTCTCATCCGAACGAGGGTGTATTTTTGTGAAAAATGCTCGCTCAACATTTTTCAAGCGGATCGTGTCGGGATTCGAACCCGGGACCTTGGGCGTAGTAGTCACACAATAGTCACTACGCCACGGAGCCCCCGCCATCTAATGACTGCCTGTCTAATGCAGAATTCGTTATACTCAGAGTCTGTTTGTTTTAGTGACGAATGTACGTTTATTTTAAATGGAACTGTAAACAGACGTGCGGTATTGGTCTGATATAAACCCATCTTTTTTTTGGGAAGAGTCAAACTCAGACTCCTCAAAAAGTTAATGTATGGGCAGGAATACTGAGAAACCATATTCTGAGGTCAATATTTCTGTATGAAAATTTAACAGGACCTTTATATCTTAACGTGCTTCAAAATCAAATCCATCCGATGATTGAAGATAGTAAATGCCAATCTTGACGAGATGCGAGTCGTATTTCAACAAGATGGAGCGTGGTCGCATTATTTTAGACCAGTTCGAAATTGGTTAAAGGAAAATTATTATAATCGATCGATTGGTAGACGCGGTCCTATCGAATGGCCAGCTCGTTCACCAGATTTGACGCCTCTTGATTCTTTTTCGTGGGGATATTTGAAGTTGAAGGTGTACGTTACGGAACCGGAATCATTAGACGACATAAAAAACAGAATAAGAGATACTTGTGCTAATATCACACCGGAATATTTATAAATATGAGAATTGTCTAGGACAGGCTAATTTATTGTCAGGAGGCGCAAGGACAACATTTTGGGCAATTAATACATTATTTCAAATAAGCAAGTTAGTTTTAATCGTAAAACGTAGGTAAAAATTAACACATTAAATGAATCGCTCATAACTATGTAACTACTCATCGGATTTTAGCAGACAAAAAACGTCGCTTAAAGAATAAAATGCCTCTCAAGTAAGACATCATAAGACCGACCTTTAAATTTGAAAAAAAAAGTTAATACTGCCCATTTGGCACCGAGTAATGTGGCACGTGTTAATTTCATGTCAAAACTTACTTTGATCGACAGCATTTTACGTTGTTTTTTATTCGAGATTGATATCTTGTTCTATTCAAAAGTTAATGGCGGGGTTCTCACTGTATTTACATAGCCATTAATAAAACAATATTTTGATTGTTTTATAAAGGGAATAAATATACATTGACTAATTTCTGGCCTCATCAGAATGGACTTGTTTATAACTCTTATAAAACAACCAAAAATAATCCACAATAATAACTTCGAAAGAACCTTTCTAAAATGGCAATAATAAAATGGAAACTTCATCGGGTGGTACCCAACCAGTACTAGGTCAGCGAAGGTACAAAAGTCAATTCGAAATTAACTCGCTATTTCATAGACGGCCATAACAAATACATTTTGCCTTTGGGTTATTAGGTAATGTTAAATGCAAATTTTTTGCAGAAATATAATACACTGGCCCTTGGCGACGCTCGGTATAATACCATGGAGGATAAAAATCATAGTAGAACAATGTTATAAAATAATTCTTTTATTAATTGTTAATATTTTAATTAATAAATTAATATTTGAGAAGAATGTTTTTGAACAATGCTCGGATCATACAATTTTTATTTTAAATTTTCATGTACAGATTTATTTCTCAACCCTCCACACCTCAACCCCTTAGCTCTTGTAGCTCCAACTTCTAAAATGTAAATAGCAAATTGCCATTTGTAATACCTCATTTGATAGCATTACTTATGCCAAATACAATGTCGTAATTAACGGTAAGTCAAGTTGAAAACAAATATTACGATCTTGGATGTGTACGAGAACCAACATCCATCGGCTTTAGATGGACACACAATTTGAGGGTTTGTTGATGATGCAACTAAATCACATTCAACCCTCGTGGGAGCCGCTTCATATCTTAATTGGTCAAAAAATACAATTTTCAGGTTGCTTCATAGAGAAAAATTTCATCTCTGCAAAGTGCACGGAACACTCCCATGCAAATCCTGAATTCATTAAAAATATTGTTTTCTGATGGGGCAACATTTTGTTTAAATGGTAACGTCAATAAACAAAATTGCAGTTATTGAGCAGTTGAAAGTCCGCATTTGCGATGAAAGCGAATACACAATATCCCCAAAAAAGGTTAACGTGTGAGCTGAAATAGTGGCTAATCAAATCAGTGGACCGTTCTCTTTGTTGTATGCTGGTTGGTGAAAGTATCTGGACGTCCTCCAATTTGAATGAATCCGACTTTAACGGTTCTTAATGCAGATGATCTTGATCCATCCTATCTCAGAATTTGGTTACGCTACATTTGATTTTCCAATGCTCCACCCGAAAGCACTACATTGGCCTAATATTTTTCAAGCGGTCCGTGTCGGTATACCAACACATGACCTTGGGCTTAGTAATCACACGCAAATCAACTAAGCCAGGGAGCCGCCAGAATTTGGTTACACCACATGTGACTTTTCAATGCTCCACCCGAAGGTACTTCATTGGCCAGGACGCGGTTTTTTTTACCTGGATATTTTGAATTTTGCCAAACCCTTGCTCTCCCGAACAGGTAGGAATCTTTAACGAGCGTGACAACACACATGAGACCTACATTTCACCTCTCATCCGACGAAAGTGTATTTTTGTAAAAGATACTCGCCTAATATTTTTCAAGCGAGCCGTGTTGAGATTCGAACCTGGGACCTTGAACTTAGTAGTCACACACATACCAACTGAGCCACGCAGCCACTTCAGAATTTGGTTACAGCAAGATTGTGCGCCTCATTATACGCGACCAGTACGGAAATATCTCGATCAAATATTACCTTGTCAGTGAATTGGTAGTCGGGAACCTATTGAATGGCCGTTAAGATCGCCTGATGCCACTCTTTAGAATTATTTCCTATGGAGTTACTTAAAATCTAAATTTCATTTAAATAAATCTAAACTCATCGATGAGTTAAAGGAAAGGATTCGGCAAAAAGTACGTTCAATCACACCTAAAATGCTCGACAAAGTTCAACAAGCGTTTGTCTCCAGATTAGGGCATTACCTCGCCGTTAATGTACAGAAATTTAAACACCTACCTTACATTTCATCATCCAAAAAAATGATAATTTTAATTTGATGTTTTTTTTCTTGAAATATCTCAGTTATTAGTCAATTTTTAAAAACCTTTATTTATTGCATTTAGCATAAAAAATGCTATGAAATGAGGTACTATAGTGGGTTCTTAGTTATTTGTATTTCTAACGTTGGGATTACTAGCGCTAATGGATTGAAGAGTGGGGATTAAAAATAAATCTTTATATGAAGCATTTTGAGGAACACACTATATATATATATATATATATATATATATATATATATATATATATATAGTGTGTTCCTCAAAAAGTAACAGATGAATTCTGTAAAATGTTTTAGGTAAATGCACGTACACGTCCATACTTATTTTAAATGCTTCATATAAAGATTTATTTTTTAATCCCCCACTCTTCAATCCATTAGCGCTAGTAATCCCAACGTTAGAAATACAAATAACTAAGAACCCACTATAGTACCTCATTTCATAGCATTTTTTATGCTAAATGCAATAAATAAAGGTTTTTAAAAATTGACTAATAACTGAGATATTTCAAGAAAAAAAACATCAAATTAAAATTATCATTTTTTTGGATGATGAAATGCGTACGTGCTTACGTGCGTGTGTATATATATATATATATATATATATATAGAGAGAGAGAGAGAAAGAGAGAGAGAGAAAGGCACACACACACACACGCACGCAAGCACGTACGCACGCGCGCGCACACACACGAACAAGTGTATCCCAAGATTCCACATGACTTTAATTATATATCTGTGTGTGCGTGGGTGGTTGCGTGCGTGCTTGTATCTGTGTGTCTGTATGTGTGTGTGTGTGTCTGTGTGTGTGTTTATGTCTGTGGTGTGTCTGCATGTATGTCTGTGTGTGGGTGCGTGCGTACACGCACGCCTGTGTGTGTGCGCACGCACGCGTGTTTGTGTGCGTGTGTGAGTGTGGGTGCACGTGTTCACGCGTGTGAGAGGGGGTGCGTACGCATGTGTAAGTGGGTGCGTGCGTGAATGTTCGTATGCGTGTATGCGTGCGCGTGTGTATGTTATGGCCATTCTAGTGCGTGGATGCATGCGTACGTGAGTGCTCGTGTGTGTGCATGCGCAAGCACAGGCATTTGTTTGCGCGCGCGTGTGTATGTAAGTGTGTTGGTGGGTGTGTGTGGGCGCGTGCGTAGGTGGATGATGTATTTACTAAAATACATCGTCGATGTGTATTAGTGCATAATGCGTATATGCGTACGTGCATAAATATATGTAATTCTGTTAGTCTAAACCTGTAATATAAAAGAAATTTCTAGCCAAACATAAAACTTACATCTGAAATCCATATAAAAAATATTGTAAAGCTCTAATTATCTGTCATAAAAAAGATTTAACTATTGCACCTCGCTTCATTAATTGAAAAAATGGTATTAAATAACACAACTAGAAAATGTAAGATCCTTATATGGTGCAATAAGGCTAATTGTTTCAAATTTTAATATTTTACATTTCCCATTCATAATTTCTTGACAAAATATTATGTTTGCATTTGTCTCCAAATAGTTGAAATGCATGTGCTTAGAACGAAGAAAAAGAACTTCGGCATCTGGCATATCTCAAATAACATTGTAGAAAAGCTAGAAAAGAATAAGTAGTGTTGTTCTAACGTTGTAGGAAAATAAGGTATTACGAATCTCTACTCTAAATAGAAACAATATGTGCTAACATTTTTTATTAAATATAGAAACATTTAAGTAGAATTACTTTCTACTATTGAGATAATATTAATCGATTTTCTTAAGCATACTTTACAAGGTTATTGATGCAGAAATACAGCTCATCCAATATGTTCATAGTACAACATGAATTCCTATATGACGGTGCAAATGCTCTTTCCTTTTAAACCTCTTTAAACAAACTGTACATTGAAATTGCGGTTCCTTTCCACATTCAAGACGTGCATGTCTGGCGAAGTTTTCTCTTCTGTTATACTTTCTCATACATTTAATACATTCGAAATTTGTACCATTCATTCTGAACATATGCCCATATCCTACAAAAATAAACTAAGTTTAAATACCTACTTATAGCCCTCACCCCCCACCCCCTGCCCATAATCATTTTGAACCTTCATTTTACTTTATTCTAAACATTTAAGTCAAATACATGCAGTATTTTAAATTATGAAAGAGTTCCAATCCACAAGCAGTCAGTTACAATAAGTTTTACTTTATTCTTTATAACTGTATACACGCATAAAGGGCTTCATCAAATAAACTATTTTAAAATTTCTATGTTATAAAAAAATCAAGATAAAGGTTTTACTGTTTTGTATAATAAAATGCACCAAAAGTTGGTAGCTGGAATTTAGGTCAACATTTGATATGAAATTATGAGACAGAAATAATAGGGATTTTTTGTGATTATTAAAATAAATAATTATCATTGGAGAAAAGCAGGATTTGTTGCAGGAGTAGTGGTGTTGGATATTTTAGAGTAGAGAAGGCGTGTTATTTCTTAACACGACATCAAGATGTTCTAAAACTATAAAATATGAAAATTTCAAGAAAATCTTCCCTCTGCTATCGTCGAGATTGTTTTTAATGATTCCACTAATTGAATAAAAAGAATTTTTTGTAACGAAGATAAACTAAATTGTGTAAGTTATTTTAATTAAGGTAATAGCAAATCTAAAATTTAATGATTTATTATGAAGTACTGATGTTAGGAATGGATCAATTCTGAAATGAGGTTTGGGGTTTAAGGAAGGGATACGGCGAAAGATTTGTCCTTGAATTTATTGTTGTATAATTATTAATAGTGTGTAAAGAGATATATTTTGATTTTTCTTAAACTTTATATATGTGATTATGTAAATGATAATTCGAATTTTAGAGCAAAAGAAATATCTGTGATGTTGTACATATAACTTGGAAGTTTGTGGACAATTTGGAAAAAAGAGTTATGTTGCAAGTACTGGGTGGTTCCTCAGGCTGGTGACGTAGTTATGCGCTACGGTAGTTGAGTCTGTACGAAACACTCAGGAGATGGTTCAAATATCCAGCACTGGACCAAGGGAACACATGAGTCCAGTGGAAATTCCGGCTATTTTGTAATAAAACAAAAATTATTTATCGGACGCCAGGAAAATTGGATTAACAAGAACTTTTAATGCAATTGGAATTGTAGCGTAATACTGAATCAAAATGTGAATAGCTATAAAGTCCGAAACGGGAACAAACGCAATAAATCATTTAGCAATCACGCTTTATTTATTATTTTACATTTTCAGGCGCCAAAGGTAAGTCACTGTGAATTTCATGTAAAGATACTGGGTAGTGTAAATCGCATTCAAAAAATAAATATATCCTACATCAGAATCATCGACAATATTAAGTAACGTCTAAACGTACTATTTCTGGACTGGTGCCATCTAAAAAAATTCAAATTCTCCATATGGAAGATATTTAGATATTGCAGCCCCATATAAATTATTAACATCAAAATACATTAAATATTTAGAATTAATATTCTGTCTTTTAATGCAATTAAAATTGTAGCGTAATACTGAATCAAAATGTGAATAGCTATAAAGTCCGAAACGGGAACAAACGTTGAACACCCTCTTTAAGCATATCATGATTGTTTATATTTACTTTCGAGTGTAACACTTCACTGTTAACTTTAAAATATCACTACTAACTTCGGTCACTAGCTAAATTACTTTATAATTAATATCTGTAGAGATTTATTGGCTATTTATACATAAATATGTTCTGATGTAAGCAAATAGCAATAAAATTAGACATTTGCAATTTTTCAGAAAATACAAATTCGAAATCTTGCTGATAACTATAAAAATGCATATTTGCAATTTGTTTTCAGACAATGAATCAAATTCATTATGTTGCTAAGAGCACCATTATTTTTGCTTACATACTGTTTTTTTCTATTCATTTCAGTATTGAAACAGTACTGACACTTTAGAAAAAAATTATAAATTTGCATCGTTTTCTGAAAAAACTGCAAATGAAAATTTTATATATTCGGCTATCTAATTATTCTAATGAATAAAAAACAGTATGTAAGCAAAAAATAATTATGCTCTCGGCAAAAAAATACCGATAACGATCAACATTGCATTCTTTGAGCCTTGGTTACTGCTTTACAAAATCTTCATAGAATATCTAGCTATCGACATTTTTTTTTATTCAGTATTACGCTAAATCCCATTCGTTTTCAATTGCATTAAAAGAAATAAAAAAATTGAGAAGCTCAAAAATCTCGCAATTAAAAAATACGCCCATTTTTTGTTTAAGTGAAAATTTAGGAAAAAATGGAACCTATTAATCTGATGTTGCGTTTCTTGTATCATGCCATCCTGTAAATGGAATTTGATTCAAGACGATTTTCAAGCATGAATGGTTTAATTCTTAAAGAATATTCAGCAGAAAAATTAACACTAAATTTTTAATTTCCAACAAATCCAGATTTAATAAGCAAAGTATCTGATTTCGTTTTATTAACAGTTGCATCGACACGACGAAATTGTATCATTTCATTTATGCATGTGTTTACGGAAAATATGCTTGCAGTACAGTAGTAATATTCTTACACGACCTTTGATTTATGCTCGTGTGTACGAAAAATATGCTTGCAGTACAGTACTATTTTTATTTTATGGTTACATATAAAAAAAATTCAGAAAAAAATAAAGCAAATTTTAAATATCTCAGATTAAAAATCAAAAATTGTTTCTATATCCGTTCTGTAAACTGTCAATTTTGTTTAATAATTTACACACTCATGGCTATGTGCGAATGAAATGTTAACAAAAACGATCTTGTTCCTATCATAAATAGAATGCCGTTTTCTGGTTGTGATTAGGTACACAATTTTTTTTTAAAAACCAGTATTAAAAAACATTCTGCAGTTTTATCATTCAATTAACATCGTGTAATTTAATTTATTGTAAGCTATATTGCAGCACCTTGACAATGGAAGAATTTCATGATGTAGCATGACTCGTGTAAACGCTTTCAATGTAAACACAATTACATACCTATATATATATACATATATATTGAAAAGTAAATCATGTCACCAATAATCTAAAACTTATTCAATATTACTGTATTGGTTAAAGGCCATTTGCATCACATTATTTTAAACGACATTTAACTAATTTAGGTTTTTTATTTTACTCTGTGCCTTCGTTGCAATTTTTCAGACAATGAATCCAATTCGTTATTTCTGCTGAGGCATAATTATATTTGCTTACATACTGTTTTTATTCATTAGAATAGATTACATAGCTGAATATATTGTAACAAGTTAATTTCGTAGTTACTAAATCCCATCATAAAAAGTAAAGTTATAAAGCGCTTTTATTCAAATTATTAGTAAAGTACATGCAACAAGTTTAGTAATACGCTAAAGTTGTATCTACATATTGTTTTCTATGTATAGTCAAGTATCTGTACCTTCGAGAACGTCTCGCAGGCGCGTTTTGCTTGAAGGCCTCGGCTGGGGGTCACGCCGTCGCTCGTGCGAGGTGATAAAGAGTCGGTCCTGCAAGCTTGTTAAATAACCATGTACAATTGGAAGCAGGCCGCGAATTTGCGGTTACATTTTGACGAGTAGAGATCCATCTTTAAATAGCGGTTGGTATCCTATAATCAGTATTTACTTTGTTTAATTAAGGTATTTTGTTTAGCGCGTAATTATCTACCATAAAACCCAATGTAGAAACCACTATTGCAACAACTGATGTGAAACGACTTTGTATTGCAGTCCGTAAGAAGCGGCTTTGATAATGGAGAAATTGAATAATTGGTAGAAGAGCTTATTACTACAAACCTGATGGAAGTATGGTGATTACGTTTGATTTTGCAACACCTATTAACATCCAAATAAAGCAGTTCTGGTTTGTAGATAAGTTTAAGAATTTTGCTCGTGTTCTAAATTAGAAACACGCTATTTTTGATAGTGCATAAAAGCACGAATGTTCTAAAGTTTTGATTATTAGTTGAGCTGAAAGTTTCAGCATTAAAAATGTTAATGCACAACTTGTAAAGTTTTAAGATACCATACACGTGGTTCATTTTGTCCTGTTGGTAACAGCCACAGATGTTTTGTTACGTCACTTGTTTGCCCGCAATATACTGCTGACACCTGTGTTCTGATAAACATATGTTTTGAATAATGCTTGCATAAGTTGAACTTATAAGAATATTTTTATGATCTTTCGTTATTAGAACTGAAACTAACACAATTAATATAGATTAGAAAACTTGATTTGCTATGCTTTACTTTTGTAACCCTCTCGTACAGATCTGCCCGAGTCGGCTTTTCGTTGTAACAAGTTTACACTAAGTTTGAAAATGTTTGCTTAGTAATTATTTTGATGAGACTTTATTTAAAATCCTTGAATTCATTTAATTATTTATGAAACTTTGTAGCTTTGAATTTTGTTTTAAAAGATAATCTTTTGAGTAAATTATTAGTTCAAGATTAAAGCTTTTTTTTTTATTTTGATCAAATATGGTCAAAACTAACTACAAGAAACTAATATCCGTATCAGTGGAATTTTAATGTCAACTTATATAGGAGATATTTTTTTTGATATTTCTTTAGGTATGTTTGTGGTACACAAATAGTGTTCCACCCTTCTATTAAGTTAATTATTACAATTTCTTACAGGAGCAGCGTCTTATTCAGTTAAGACGGGTCTCTGTCATCGAAGGCAGTTTTTTTCTTTGGGTTTCCACGTCCGCCCCTAGAATTATACTACGCAATTATCCTAATTAAGTCAGGACTTGGTGGCGCCTTATTTGTTTTGGATTGGATTCAACTTACAATCAGAATTCGACTTACTCCCCCATTTCTCATAGCTCTACCCAAGGAATAGACCCTAGTTATGTCGGAAGACTTCGTTACACTTGCTCATAACGTGAGGCCAGCTTTATATAAGAAAAATTAGTTTCACTGGCTTCCAATAAACGTAGGGCAGGTGCCTCAAAAACATTATTCGTCCCACTGGAGCCGGCAACGTCTGGGCACTTTAAGAAAAAATACGTTAGCTGAGCCCAGTAAGGAAAAACGTTTCACTGTCGCCCAACGTTTGGGGCTTCAATTTGTTTATTCAAAATTATTTTGCTTCGAATTTGTTTATTCAAAATTATTTTGCTTCGAATTTGTTTATTCAAAAATTATTTTACTTCGAATTTGTTTATTCAAAATTATTTTGCTTCGAAATTTGTTGGTTCAAAATTATTTTACTTCGAATTTGTTTATTCAAAAAGTATTTTGCTTCGAATTTGTTTATTCAAAAATTATTTTGCTTCGAATTTGTTTATTCAAAAATTATTTTATTTCGAATTTGTTCATTCAAAAATTATTTTATTTCGAATTTGTTTATTCAAAAATTATTTTACCTCGAATTTGTTTGTTCAAAAATTTTTTTGCTTCGAAATTTGTTTGTTCAAAATTTATTTTACCTCGAATTTGTTTGTCCAAAATTTTTTTTTGCTTCGAAATTTGTTTGTTCGAAAATTATTTTGCTTCGAAATTTGTTTATTCGAAAATCATTTTGCTTCGAAATTTATTTGCTCAAAGTTCATTTGACATTAAGATTTGTTTATTTAAAAGTTTGGTTAAGACGTTAACCCCCTTTCAGTCAATTAATTAACTTAGTCAAATTTATTTTTAACTTTCATCCCGTTTTGACCCAATATTTTTTTGATATCGTTTTGGTAAAATTTATTTTGCAAATACACTTTTTGACTTTTACCTTTGGTTGCCCAAATTTGTTTTGACTATTTTTGTAAAGTTCAAATCATTTAGATTTGTTAGTTTGATCTCATTGAAATGTTAGGCTTTTGTAATCATGTCGGAAAAATTCCAAATTGTTTGTCTACTTAAAGAAGAACGGAAGTAGTGAGTGAGAAACCAGTTTTGGAGAAAGGAAAATTTTTGGAAGATTGTTAGATGAAGAAGCTGATAAGCCTGTAGTTTGATCTGCTTGAGTCAATAAAGAACATTTTTGTCCAAATTTGATGATAAGGCTAGAGATTCTATTTTGAAGGTACATTGGAGTGAGCTGTCGTCGTGTCATTTGAGAATTGCTCTTGTGCAGAAGCACGTTTTTGATTTTGTTAGCAGATTTTTGTTTAGATCGGCATTGCAACGCAATTTAGTCTAGGCGGAACTTGTCGTCGTGGTTGGTCGCTCGGCAGTATGTTAGTCCAGACGAGACTCAGGAAGAGTTGGTCGCTCGGCATTACATAAGTCTAGACGAGACTCGAGGTGAGTTAGGCGCTCTAGGATTTTTTGCACCATATTTTTTGATTTGATGTAAATTTTGTATTGTTAGTCTAGGTGAGACTCGTAGAGGGTTTGTCACTCTAGCATATTTAGGCGTTGTGAAGCATTGTAGTTGTTTCGACAGTTTAATTGGTAGTAGGATGAGAGTGTACCTGAACACTCATTTTTTTTTGTTAGCTATCGTCGTGATTAGTTTTTTTATTGATGATTCAGAAGCAGGAAAATCACTTTTAGTTGTTTGTGACTGGTTTTCGAAGTATTTGATTTTGCAGCCTTTGCGTAGTGCCACGGCACATTTGATTGAGAAGTTTTTAGAAGAAAAAGTATTTCTTGTCTACGGAGTACCACAATTTGTTATTTGTGATAATGGTCCACAATTGATTGGACGTGTTTTTAAAGCTTTGTGTGCAAGGTACGAAATCCAGAAGATTTGGTACAATGCTGTGTATGCTCCTCAATGCAATTTTGTGGAAAGGATTAATAAGACAGTTGGTACTGCAATTCGTTCGTACGTGGAAGAACATGATAGTGAGATATCAAATTTTTTGGTCTTTGGTCGTCAGGTACCCTTAAGTGGAAAAGTTTATAGTGATAATTTTGAGCCTGGTGAGGATGTTGATGTTGTTTCTTTGGAAATGTCCGTGAAAATTTGCATGTAGCTTATCAACGTTCGAGTAAACGCTACAACCTTAGAAGAAGAGACATTTCTTTCCAAGTCGGAGAAAGCGTTTGGAGAGTTAATAAGGTGCTTTCAAGCGCCGGTGATAAATTCTCTGCTAAGTTAGCTCCAAAGTTTATTTTGAGTAGAGTTTGGAAAAAACTCTCTAATTTAGTTTACGAGCTAGAAAATGAAGATGGGACAAAAGCCGGAAGATGGCATGTCAAGGATTTAAAGCCCATTGAGCATCATACCCAAATGAAAACGATGACCCTGACTATTAGTTCCAGTCTAGTCATCTCTTTGATGTTAAGCGAAGCGGTACTTGTTTGCCTTGTTTTGTTCTGATCTTTGATTTGGCATCGTTTCACTAATACTATATGAAGACTGCCGGTTGGTATCTATTATTTTGAAATTTTGTTTGATAATTGAAGCAAGTGGTTAAAGATTTTGGTGGTAGTTTTGAGGTGTGCATTATTGTGCATACGGTTTGTTTTGGTCGCGCGTTATTTAAAGATGTGGTTGAGAGATGTCTTTGACAGATGTCTTCAGGATGTAGAGATATGTGGGCTATTTAAGTCCTGATTTCTGCACATTTAGGTTGAGAGAATATTAATTTATTCTTTCCTTATCACTGACCTGTCAGAAATTTTGTTGCCATGGTCAAAGGTTTGCTTGGTGAACCTCACCATTTGATCCATCACTAATGGGATGTGCTGGTTGGAGGTTAGTGATAGGATAATCAGTAGGGAGTAGGAGATTACAGCCCTATCTGGTTCCAATTTGTATTTGAATTTGATAAGTAACCTTATGGTTAGGTTACCTTAGTTTTGATTATCTCTTTGCAATAAAGTGATAATATTTTGTATTTGAATTTGATAAGTAACCTTATGGTTAGGTTACCTTAGTTTTGATTATCTCTTTGCAATAAAGTGATAATATTTTGTGTTTGAGTTTGATAAGTAACCTTTTGATCAGGTTACCTTTGCTTTGATTATCACTTTGTGATGATAGTGTTTTGAATTTAGACCTATTAGTAGGGTCTTCCTTTTGATTGTCACTTTATAGTGATGGTATTTTGATTAGTTATGCTATTTTGATGTTGTAGCATTCCTTTTTTTTGTAGATAGAGCTAATTGAGCTCCAGGAAGTGAAGTTTATTTGTGGAAATTAGGATAATTTCTAATGTGTTTGGTATAGTTAGTAAATACTAGCCTCAGTAGGAGTAAGAACCTCTAGTTAAAGGCTTACTTTGAATCTAGCTTTGAATTAATTTTTTTGTCCCGTGGAGTGTTTGACTTTTTACTTTGACCCCTCCCAATTTTGACCTACACCGATTGCGACTACCCGATTTTGTCTCCCTATGGACGTTAGGTACACGTAGTTACCAACACACTCCAAATTTGTAAATATTTGTCCCCCTCGTTTTGATAAATTCATAAGATTTTGTTTTGATAATTAGGGATGTAGGAGAGGCTAGTATGCATAAGTATAAAAAAAAAATTTTATATTTACACTTGAAGTTTTTCTTTGTTGGAAAAAATTTTTTTCTTTTTTAGGAAAGGGGTAGTGTAACAAGTTTATTTCGTAGTTACTAAATCCCATCATAAAAAGTAAAGTTATAAAGCGCTTTTATTCAAATTATTAGTAAAGTACATGCAACAAGTTTAGTAATACGCTAAAGTTGTATCTACATATTGTTTTCTATGTATAGTCAAGTATCTGTACCTTCGAGAACGTCTCGCAGGCGCGTTTTGCTTGAACGCCTCGGCTGGGGGTCACGCCGTCGCTCGTGCGAGGTGATAAAGAGTCGGTCCTGCAAGCTTGTTAAATAACCATGTACAATTGGAGGCAGGCCGCGAATTTGCGGTTACATTTTGACGAGTAGAGATCCATCTTTAAATAGCGGTTGGTATCCTAAAATCAGTATTTACTTTGTTTAATTAAGGTATTTTGTTTAGCGCGTAATTATCCACCATAAAACCCACTGTAGAAACCACTATTGCAACAACTGATGTGAAACGACTTTGTATTGCAGTCCGTAAGAAGCGGCTTTGATAATGGAGAAATTGAATAATTGGTAGAAGAGCTTATTACTACAAACCTGATGGAAGTATGGTGATTACGTTTGATTTTGCAACACCTATTAACATCCAAATAAAGCAGTTCTGGTTTGTAGATAAGTTTAAGAATTTTGCTCGTGTTCTAAATTAGAAACACGCTATTTTTGATAGTGCATAAAAGCACGAATGTTCTAAAGTTTTGATTATTAGTTGAGCTGAAAGTTTCAGCATTAAAATGTTAATGCACAACTTGTAAAGTTTTAAGATACCATACACGTGGTTCATTTTGTCCTGTTGGTAACAGCCACAGATGTTTTGTTACGTCACTTGTTTGCCCGCAATATACTGCTGACACCTGTGTTCTGATAAACATATGTTTTGAATAATGCTTGCATAAGTTGAACTTATAAGAATATTTTTATGATCTTTCTTTATTAGAACTGAAACTAACACAATTAATATAGATTAGATAACTTGATTTGCTATTTTTTACTTTTGTAACCCTCTCGTACAGATCTGCCCGAGTCGGCTTTTCGTTGTAACAAGTTTACACTAAGTTTGAAAATGTTTGCTTAGTAATTATTTTGATGAGACTTTATTTAAAATCCTTGAATTCATGTAATTATTTATGAAACTTTGTAGCTTTGAATTTTGTTTTAAAAGATAATCTTTTGAGTAAATTATTAGTTCAAGATTAAAGCTTTTTTTTTTATTTTGATCAAATATGGTCAAAACTAACTACAAGAAACTAATATCCGTATCAGAGGAATTTTAATGTCAACTTATATAGGAGATATTTTTTTTGATATTTCTTTAGGTATGTTTGTGGTACACAAATAGTGTTCCACCCTTCTATTAAGTTAATTATTACAATTTCTTACAGGAGCAGCGTCTTATTCAGTTAAGACGGGTCTCTGTCATCGAAGGCGGTTTTTTTTCTTTGGGTTTCCACGTCCGCCCCTAGAATTATACTACGCAATTATCCTAATTAAGTCAGGACTTGGTGGCGCCTTATTTGTTTTGGATTGGATTCAACTTACAATCAGAATTCGACTTACCCCCCCATTTCTCATAGCTCTACCCAAGGAATAGACCCCTAGTTATGTCGGAAGACTTCGTTACACTTGCTCATAACGTGAGGCCAGCTTTATATAAGAAAAATTAGTTTCACTGGCTTCCAATAAACGTAGGGCAGGTGCCTCAAAAAACATTATTCGTCCCACTGGAGCCGGCAACGTCTGGGCACTTTAAGAAAAAAATACGTTAGCTGAGCCCAGTAAGGAAAAACGTTTCACTGTCGCCCAACGTTTGGGGCTTCGAATTTGTTTATTCAAAAATTATTTTGCTTCGAATTTGTTTATTCAAAAATTATTTTGCTTCGAATTTGTTTATTCAAAAATTATTTTACTTCGAATTTGTTTATTCAAAATTATTTTGCTTCGAAATTTGTTGGTTCAAAATTATTTTACTTCGAATTTGTTTATTCAAAAAGTATTTTGCTTCGAATTTGTTTATTCAAAAATTATTTTGCTTCGAATTTGTTTATTCAAAAATTATTTTATTTCGAATTTGTTCATTCAAAAATTATTTTATTTCGAATTTGTTTATTCAAAAATTATTTTACCTCGAATTTGTTTGTTCAAAAATTTTTTTGCTTCGAAATTTGTTTGTTCAAAATTTATTTTACCTCGAATTTGTTTGTCCAAAATTTTTTTTTGCTTCGAAATTTGTTTGTTCGAAAATTATTTTGCTTCGAAATTTGTTTATTCGAAAATCATTTTGCTTCGAAATTTATTTGCTCAAAGTTCATTTGACATTAAGATTTGTTTATTTAAAAGTTTGGTTAAGACGTTAACCCCCTTTCAGTCAATTAATTAACTTAGTCAAATTTATTTTTAACTTTCATCCCGTTTTGACCCAATATTTTTTTGATATCGTTTTGGTAAAATTTATTTTGCAAATACACTTTTTGACTTTTACCTTTGGTTGCCCAAATTTGTTTTGACTATTTTTGTAAGGTTCAAATCATTTAGATTTGTTAGTTTGATCTCATTGAAATGTTAGGCTTTTGTAATCATGTCGGAAAAATTCCAAATTGTTTGTCTACTTAAAGAAGAACGGGAGTAGTGAGTGAGAAACCAGTTTTGGAGAAAGGAAAATTTTTGGAAGATTGTTAGATGAAGAAGCTGATAAGCCTGTAGTTTGATCTGCTTGAGTCAATAAAGAACATTTTTGTCCAAATTTGATGATAAGGCTAGAGATTCTATTTTGAAGGTACATTGGAGTGAGCTGCCGTCGTGTCATTTGAGAATTGCTCTTGTGCAGAAGCACGTTTTTGATTTTGTTAGCAGATTTTTGTTTAGATCGGCATTGCAACGCAATTTAGTCTAGGCGGAACTTGTCGTCGTGGTTGGTCGCTCGGCAGTATGTTAGTCCAGACGAGACTCAGGAAGAGTTGGTCGCTCGGCATTACATAAGTCTAGACGAGACTCGAGGTGAGTTAGGCGCTCTAGGATTTTTTTGCACCATATTTTTTTGATTTGATGTAAATTTTTGTATTGTTAGTCTAGGTGAGACTCGTAGAGGGTTTGTCACTCTAGCATATTTAGGCGTTGTGAAGCATTGTAGTTGTTTCGACAGTTTAATTGGTAGTAGGATGAGAGTGTACCTGAACACTCATTTTTTTTTGTTAGCTATCGTCGTGATTAGTTTTTTTATTGATGATTCAGAAGCAGGAAAATCACTTTTAGTTGTTTGTGACTGGTTTTCGAAGTATTTGATTTTGCAGCCTTTGCGTAGTGCCACGGCACATTTGATTGAGAAGTTTTTAGAAGAAAAAGTATTTCTTGTCTACGGAGTACCACAATTTGTTATTTGTGATAATGGTCCACAATTGATTGGACGTGTTTTAAAGCTTTGTGTGCAAGGTACGAAATCCAGAAGATTTGGTACAATGCTGTGTATGCTCCTCAATGCAATTTTGTGGAAAGGATTAATAAGACAGTTGGTACTGCAATTCGTTCGTACGTGGAAGAACATGATAGTGAGATATCAAATTTTTTGGTCTTTGGTCGTCAGGTACCCTTAAGTGGAAAAGTTTATAGTGATAATTTTGAGCCTGGTGAGGATGTTGATGTTGTTTCTTTGGAAATGTCCGTGAAAATTTGCATGTAGCTTATCAACGTTCGAGTAAACGCTACAACCTTAGAAGAAGAGACATTTCTTTCCAAGTCGGAGAAAGCGTTTGGAGAGTTAATAAGGTGCTTTCAAGCGCCGGTGATAAATTCTCTGCTAAGTTAGCTCCAAAGTTTATTTTGAGTAGAGTTTGGAAAAAACTCTCTAATTTAGTTTACGAGCTAGAAAATGAAGATGGGACAAAAGCCGGAAGATGGCATGTCAAGGATTTAAAGCCCATTGGAGCATCATACCCAAATGAAAACGATGACCCTGACTATTAGTTCCAGTCTAGTCATCTCTTTGATGTTAAGCGAAGCGGTACTTGTTTGCCTTGTTTTGTTCTGATCTTTGATTTGGCATCGTTTCACTAATACTATATGAAGACTGCCGGTTGGTATCTATTATTTTGAAATTTTGTTTGATAATTGAAGCAAGTGGTTAAAGATTTTTGGTGGTAGTTTTGAGGTGTGCATTTGTGCATACGGTTTGTTTTGGTCGCGCGTTATTTAAAGATGTGGTTGAGAGATGTCTTTGACAGATGTCTTCAGGATGTAGAGATATGTGGGCTATTTAAGTCCTGATTTCTGCACATTTAGGTTGAGAGAATATTAATTTATTCTTTCCCTTATCACTGACCTGTCAGAAATTTTGTTGCCATGGTCAAAGGTTTGCTTGGTGAACCTCACCATTTGATCCATCACTAACGGGATGTGCTGGTTGGAGGTTAGTGATAGGATAATCAGTAGGGTGTAGGAGATTACAGCCCTATCTGGTTCCAATTTGAATTTGAATTTGATAAGTAACCTTATGGTTAGGTTACCTTAGTTTTGATTATCTCTTTGCAATAAAGTGATAATATTTTGTATTTGAATTTGATAAGTAACCTTATGGTTAGGTTACCTTAGTTTTGATTATCTCTTTGCAATAAAGTGATAATATTTTGTGTTTGAGTTTGATAAGTAACCTTTTGATCAGGTTACCTTTGCTTTGATTATCACTTTGTGATGATAGTGTTTTGAATTTAGACCTATTAGTAGGGTCTTCCTTTTGATTGTCACTTTATAGTGATGGTATTTTGATTAGTTATGCTATTTTGATGTTGTAGCATTCCTTTTTTTTGTAGATAGAGCTAATTGAGCTCCAGGAAGTGAAGTTTATTTGTGGAAATTAGGATAATTTCTAATGTGTTTGGTATAGTTAGTAAATACTAGCCTCAGTAGGAGTAAGAACCTCTAGTTAAAGGCTTACTTTGAATCTAGCTTTGAATTAATTTTTTGTCCCGTGGAGTGTTTGACTTTTACTTTGACCCTCCCAATTTTGACCTACACCGATTGCGACTACCCTGATTTTGTCTCCCTATGGACGTTAGGTACACGTAGTTACCAACACACTCCAAATTTGTAAATATTTGTCCCCCTCGTTTTGATAAATTCATAAGATTTTGTTTTGATAATTAGGGATGTAGGAGAGGCTAGTATGCATTAGTATAAAAAAAAAATTTTTGTATTTACACTTGAAGTTTTTCTTTGTTGGAAAAATTTTTTTTCTTTTTTAGGAAAGGGGTAGTGTAACAAGTTTATTTCGTAGTTACTAAATCCCATCATAAAAAGTAAAGTTATAAAGCGCTTTTATTCAAATTATTAGTAAAGTACATGCAACAAGTTTAGTAATACGCTAAAGTTGTATCTACATATTGTTTTCTATGTATAGTCAAGTATCTGTACCTTCGAGAACGTCTCGCAGGCGCGTTTTGCTTGAACGCCTCGGCTGGGGGTCACGCCGTCGCTCGTGCGAGGTGATAAAGAGTCGGTCCTGCAAGCTTGTTAAATAACCATGTACAATTGGAGGCAGGCCGCGAATTTGCGGTTACATTTTGACAGTAGAGATCCATCTTTAAATAGCGGTTGGTATCCTAAAATCCGTATTTACTTTGTTTAATTAAGGTATTGTGTTTAGCGCGTAATGATCCACCATAAAACCCACTGTAGAAACCACTATTGCAACAACTGATGTGAAACGACTTTGTATTGCAGTCCGTAAGAAGCGGCTTTGATAATGGAGAAATTGAATAATTGGTAGAAGAGCTTATTACTACAAACCTGATGGAAGTATGGTGATTACGTTTGATTTTGCAACACCTATTAACATCCAAATAAAGCAGTTCTGGTTTGTAGATAAGTTTAAGAATTTTGCTCGTGTTCTAAATTAGAAACACGCTATTTTTGATAGTGCATAAAAGCACGAATGTTCTAAAGTTTTGATTATTAGTTGAGCTGAAAGTTTCAGCATTAAAAATGTTAATGCACAACTTGTAAAGTTTTAAGATACCATACACGTGGTTCATTTTGTCCTGTTGGTAACAGCCACAGATGTTTTGTTACGTCACTTGTTTGCCCGCAATATACTGCTGACACCTGTGTTCTGATAAACATATGTTTTGAATAATGCTTGCATAAGTTGAACTTATAAGAATATTTTTATGATCTTTCTTTATTAGAACTGAAACTAACACAATTAATATAGATTAGATAACTTGATTTGCTATTTTTACTTTTGTAACCCTCTCGTACAGATCTGCCCGAGTCGGCTTTTCGTTGTAACAAGTTTACACTAAGTTTGAAAATGTTTGCTTAGTAATTATTTTGATGAGACTTTATTTAAAATCCTTGAATTCATTTAATTATTTATGAAACTTTGTAGCTTTGAATTTTGTTTTAAAAGATAATCTTTTGAGTAAATTATTAGTTCAAGATTAAAGCTTTTTTTATTTTGATCAAATATGGTCAAAACTAACTACAAGAAACTAATATCCGTATCAGTGGAATTTTAATGTCAACTTATATAGGAGATATTTTTTTTGATATTTCTTTAGGTATGTTTGTGGTACACAAATAGTGTTCCACCCTTCTATTAAGTTAATTATTACAATTTCTTACAGGAGCAGCGTCTTATTCAGTTAAGACGGGTCTCTGTCATCGAAGGCGGTTTTTTTTCTTTGGGTTTCCACGTCCGCCCCTAGAATTATACTACGCAATTATCCTAATTAAGTCAGGACTTGGTGGCGCCTTATTTGTTTTGGATTGGATTCAACTTACAATCAGAATTCGACTTACCCCCCCATTTCTCATAGCTCTACCCAAGGAATAGACCCCTAGTTATGTCGGAAGACTTCGTTACACTTGCTCATAACGTGAGGCCAGCTTTATATAAGAAAAATTAGTTTCACTGGCTTCCAATAAACGTAGGGCAGGTGCCTCAAAAAACATTATTCGTCCCACTGGAGCCGGCAACGTCTGGGCACTTTAAGAAAAAAATACGTTAGCTGAGCCCAGTAAGGAAAAACGTTTCACTGTCTCCCAACGTTTGGGGCTTCGAATTTGTTTATTCAAAAATTATTTTGCTTCGAATTTGTTTATTCAAAAATTATTTTGCTTCGAATTTGTTTATTCAAAAATTATTTTACTTCGAATTTGTTTATTCAAAATTATTTTGCTTCGAAATTTGTTGGTTCAAAATTATTTTACTTCGAATTTGTTTATTCAAAAAGTATTTTGCTTCGAATTTGTTTATTCAAAAATTATTTTGCTTCGAATTTGTTTATTCAAAAATTATTTTATTTCGAATTTGTTCATTCAAAAATTATTTTATTTCGAATTTGTTTATTCAAAAATTATTTTACCTCGAATTTGTTTGTTCAAAAATTTTTTTGCTTCGAAATTTGTTTGTTCAAAATTTATTTTACCTCGAATTTGTTTGTCCAAAATTTTTTTTTGCTTCGAAATTTGTTTGTTCGAAAATTATTTTGCTTCGAAATTTGTTTATTCGAAAATCATTTTGCTTCGAAATTTATTTGCTCAAAGTTCATTTGACATTAAGATTTGTTTATTTAAAAGTTTGGTTAAGACGTTAACCCCCTTTCAGTCAATTAATTAACTTAGTCAAATTTATTTTAACTTTCATCCCGTTTTGACCCAATATTTTTTGATATCGTTTTGGTAAAATTTATTTTGCAAATACACTTTTGACTTTACCTTTGGTTGCCCAAATTTGTTTTGACTATTTTGTAAGGTTCAAATCATTTAGATTTGTTAGTTTGATCTCATTGAAATGTTAGGCTTTTGTAATCATGTCGGAAAAATTCCAAATTGTTTGTCTACTTAAAGAAGAACGGAAGTAGTGAGTGAGAAACCAGTTTTGGAGAAAGGAAATTTTTTGGAAGATTGTTAGATGAAGAAGCTGATAAGCCTGTAGTTTGATCTGCTTGAGTCAATAAAGAACATTTTTGTCCAAATTTGATGATAAGGCTAGAGATTCTATTTTGAAGGTACATTGGAGTGAGCTGTCGTCGTGTCATTTGAGAATTGCTCTTGTGCAGAAGCACGTTTTGATTTTGTTAGCAGATTTTGTTTAGATCGGCATTGCAACGCAATTTAGTCTAGGCGGAACTTGTCGTCGTGGTTGGTCGCTCAGCAGTATGTTAGTCCAGACGAGACTCAGGAAGAGTTGGTCGCTCGGCATTACATAAGTCTAGACGAGACTCGAGGTGAGTTAGGCGCTCTAGGATTTTTGCACCATATTTTTTGATTTGATGTAAATTTTTGTATTGTTAGTCTAGGTGAGACTCGTAGAGGGTTTGTCACTCTAGCATATTTAGGCGTTGTGAAGCATTGTAGTTGTTTCGACAGTTTAATTGGTAGTAGGATGAGAGTGTACCTGAACACTCATTTTTTTTTGTTAGCTATCGTCGTGATTAGTTTTTTTATTGATGATTCAGAAGCAGGAAAATCACTTTTAGTTGTTTGTGACTGGTTTTCGAAGTATTTGATTTTGCAGCCTTTGCGTAGTGCCACGGCACATTTGATTGAGAAGTTTTTAGAAGAAAAAGTATTTCTTGTCTACGGAGTACCACAATTTGTTATTTGTGATAATGGTCCACAATCGATTGGACGTGTTTTTAAAGCTTTGTGTGCAAGGTACGAAATCCAGAAGATTTGGTACAATGCTGTGTATGCTCCTCAATGCAATTTTGCGGAAAGGATTAATAAGACAGTTGGTACTGCAATTCGTTCGTACGTGGAAGAACATGATAGTGAGATATCAAATTTTTTGGTCTTTGGTCGTCAGGTACCCTTAAGTGGAAAAGTTTATAGTGATAATTTTGAGCCTGGTGAGGATGTTGATGTTGTTTCTTTGGAAATGTCCGTGAAAATTTGCATGTAGCTTATCAACGTTCGAGTAAACGCTACAACCTTAGAAGAAGAGACATTTCTTTCCAAGTCGGAGAAAGCGTTTGGAGAGTTAATAAGGTGCTTTCAAGCGCCGGTGATAAATTCTCTGCTAAGTTAGCTCCAAAGTTTATTTTGAGTAGAGTTTGGAAAAAACTCTCTAATTTAGTTTACGAGCTAGAAAATGAAGATGGGACAAAAGCCGGAAGATGGCATGTCAAGGATTTAAAGCCCATTGGAGCATCATACCCAAATGAAAACGATGACCAGTCAGGGCTCTAGCCAAGGAATAGACCCCTAGTTATGTCGGAAGACTTCGTTACACTTGCTCATAACGTGAGGCCAGCTTTATATAAGAAAAATTAGTTTCACTGGCTTCCAATAAACGTAGGGCAGGTGCCTCAAAAAACATTATTCGTCCCACTGGAGCCGGCAACGTCTGGGCACTTTAAGAAAAAAATACGTTAGCTGAGCCCAGTAAGGAAAAACGTTTCAATATATAACATTTTCATTTGCAATGTTTTCAGAAAACGATGCAAATTTTTAATTTTTTTTCTAACAGACCAGTTTTTCATTTAATATAAATTTATTTAATATAAATACTTCACGTAGATTTTATCAACAGTATTCAATCAGATCTCTTGTATAATTATTATTATTAGTTTCTACTAGCAACATTAAAAAATGAGTAACTTTTCATCGATCAAAAATGGTAGCAGTACCAACGATAGTGTAGAAGTTCTAGAACAATTTATATTTCATTCTAACGAAGACTTGATTGAAGAATTTTTTGGTTCTTCACCTCAACTTGACACTGCTGCTATTTTTGATACTGACGTAATAGATATATCACGGTAACTGCTTTTTCACATTTATACATGTGTTTTAATATTGATTGATTTGCGCGTTTTAGGAGCAATGAAATGTTCTAGTCTGCCGCTCCTGTTGTTGTTCCACCGCAGTCAGTTCCTCTACTCGAAATTAGATGTGCCAATGAGCAACGTCATAGTAAAGCAGAACCATACATGTACGTTAGAATATATTTATGTTTATGCAAACACTACTAATTTATAATTTACATTAGATTAGGATCAAAAAACCATTCTGGAAATTCTGAGGCAATTGTTGGATTGTTGGCACATTCTGATCCTCTCAGAAACATCAGGTAGTATACAAAAGAAAAGGTGAACCTACAATAATCTGTTATGTTATGCTCACAGATCCGGCAAAAACATGTTGGCTACGAAAAAGTTATGTGCAGAACCTAATATGATTGTTTGCTGTGAAGATGACAAATCCTACGAAGATGACACAGTAGAGTTGCTTAATGCATTTAAAAAGCGTGGAAAGAAGCTACTGCGTCGTCTAGATTTGCAAATAGAAATAATAAAGCAAAAAAGAGAGAAACTGGCTGCAAGGGAGCAGCAGATACTTCAAGAACGGGAGCTAATAAATACTTTTTCATTTATAAATAGTTAGATTTTAACTGTAAATAGTTAGATCAAAATATTCAACAATTTGTAAATAAAAGTATTTTATAAAAGTTTCTCTTTTAAACAAGACTTTCTCCAAACAAGGTAGTAAACTCAAAGTAAAACGCACATAAATCAGAACCCACTTTAATTAAATACATCATTCTTTATACAATCGACTTAGATGTGTTATAATAATTTAAACAGTAAAGAACAAGATGTATATTATTATAATAAACTAATTTCTTAGAATAGTGACATAATATTCTGAAAATTCTATGTTGACAGTTAGACCGATCGATCCCTTACTTGTTATGTATACGTGTTTGTTCGAGCCAATACTTTCATTTAATTGTTTCACTCCATGTGCTTGAAGGTATTCAAAATATCTCAATGGCAATTTACTTTTGAACTCTTCTGTTTCCACTAATACTCTTTCTCCATATTTTGTCTTGACAGTTTCCACTTTCAAAACTTCAAACCTCTTATTCACTACAATATCTTTTGAATTTACATAAGGTTTCCGATATGTGGTTTTATTAAGAATATTAAAATCCATATTGCATTTAATTACACACAACACTCCGTTAATTAATTTATGTTGTTATGATTGCTAGTCGAAGATTTTTCACTTATATTAGATAGGATTGACCTTGATTACCACCGCTGCTATTTCCTTAAGAGGAAGCAGTCATTGAGAATATTAAAGGATACCCGCAAGATATTGAAATTCTTATAAACGATAAAAGTTATGTAATTGCACAGTTACAAGGATTTTTGCTTAAACGAGTTAAACGTATGGATGTAATCAGCTTTCGTGACAGCGGTGCTATCATAAACAATACCACAATGTTTCTTGATTTTATATTAAAAGTTCCTTTCAAAGCAAGTGAAGCCCTCGACATCCAAACATAGAAGTATTTATTAATTGTATTTAATAAATCCTGATTAGAAAAAAAAAGTATTATGATAGTTGCTCAATCAAAAGGATATAGTAAATGAAGTTCATAAACCAGCAAGAATAAATTTCAAGAGACGCAAAGTGATAGTAAAAGGTTTAAATGACCTTCTTCAGATCGATTTGATTGAAATGCTACCATATTCGCAAACAAACAAAGGATTTAAATACATTTTAGTAGTTATTGATTGTTTCTCCAAATACGTGTGGGCTGTACAACTTAAAAGTAAAACGGGTATTGATGTTACTGCTGCAATGAAAACAATTTTAAATAAATTTAAAAACCCACCAAGAAATTTGCAGACTGATTTTGGTAAAGAATATTATAACAAACACTTTCAATCCTTAATGCAGACATATGGCATAAATCATTATAGTGTTTTTTCTACAAAGAAAGCATGCATTGTGGAACGTGTAATTAGAACTTTAAAGGGAAAAATGTAGCGCTTGTTTAACCTGAACGGTTCTTACAATTGGATAAAAAATTTAAGCGATATTGTGAAACAATACAACAATACAGTTCACAGTACTATCGGAGTCAAACCTGTAAAAGTTGATAAATCAAATGAAAAACCTATTATTAAATCATCATTTGCCCACATCAAACTTGCAACCAAAATACCAAAATATTCAATTAAAGACAGTGTGAGGATTAGTAAATACAGGGAAGCATTTACGAAAGGTTACACGCCAAACTGGTCAAATGAAATTTTTAAGATTAAAAAGGTAAGCGTAACCAATTCGACAACATATATATTAGAAGATCAAGACGAGAAAGAAATCAAAGGTGCATTTTATGAAATGGAGTTGCAAAAGGTTAAACATCCAGGAATTTACCTGGTAGAAAAAGTCCTAAGAAGGAGTGGAAATAAAGTCTTTGTAAAATGGTTAGGCTTCTCTAACGTACACAATAGCTGGATCGATCAAAATAATGTTTGCTAGAAGTTGTTATAATAATAATAATAGTTAATAAGGCTAACCTTGTAAAATTATATTAAAATAAATCATACAGACACAATCTTTCTATTGTTTTTATTATAATTATTAAACCATTCTTTTAAAAACAAGGTATTTTGTTTTGCACATTGCAGACTATTATTGCTGTGTCTATAACAATGGATGTTACATAGTAAACGATTGTTGATTTTTAACTCCGATAGCTTAGGACAACCTAGTGCAAGCATGTCGGTTACAACGTTTTGCATTAGATAGGTTTCCATCCATTTCTTCTTTTCTAGACCCTTCACACAAACTTCTTCACCGGGTCGGATAATTTGCTTCAAATAAAGCGCTATAATGATGACACCATTCCAGCCGTTGAAGATTCATCCCAAGAAAGACCATGAATATTCCCTTGTGCAGGGATAATATCGATGCTGGGACAACACGGTTGCGGCGACCGCTCATTATGACAAGTAAAAACGCCTTTTAGAGTAAGCGATTTGTGTAACGTAGTTTGATTGTATTTCAGCCATTTTATTTATCATTTTTATTTATTATTTTTTATTTGAAATTTTTATTTTCTTATTATTTTTATTACTTCTTCCATAGGAACCCACTCCCGCACCACTGTAGTTAGCCGATTCACTCTTAAATTTATAACGTAAAGGTCATTTTACCCGTACCAAATATTCGATTGTTTTTAATTTTATAACAATAACTGACCCCGTACAAAATGATTTCATAAAATCATAACTATACATATGTATGTAAAAATAAATAACAGTGTCTTTGACTGTATATTTCTGCTAACACCACTAATACGTATCTTCACTTTTTTTTGTTCGCCGCTTCCAAAATTCTTGGCTTCTTCGCTTTTAAATCGTCCACCATTTTCTTGTTTCGGCTACATTATTCTTGGATTTTGGCATATTAATCATGAACTAATTTAGTGTATTCTTATATATTGTAATTGCTAAACCTCCCAAACATTCCAAACAGACACAGGATGATATATTGTTCTAATCTCAACTAAAGAATTTTCTTTCTAATTTTCGATCATACATTCTTTGTGCTCCGAAGAGCCCCTTTCAATATGAACATTACCATGAAATAAAATTAGTACCATTAGTAGATCATTTGTACACGTTGAGGGAAAAGGCAACACTTTGCACCTCTCGCAAAACGCCGTAAAGAGGGGTGGAGCTCCACCCAGAGGATCCTCCGGCTGGACTTCGCCGCCGCAGCACTAGCGAGCAGGTTAGCTCTATTGTTTTTTAAATCATTCTTTACCCCCCCCCCTAAAAATCGGTAACCCAACCCCTAAAATTTTCGAGATACCTCTCGACGCCTATCGAACTCCGCACGACTTTTAAATTCTCACCTTCTAAATTTTTTTTACTTTAAGACCAACCCTTATCAAGTTACAACCTCTAAACCCTAATTTTATAAATTTTTTTATTTATAAGAATTTTGTTAGCGTATAATATATTTGATATTGTCAAATTTTCTTGGAAGTCCAAACCCAACATTACTTTTAATCTAAGACCAATCCTAAACACTCCCAAACCCCAATTTTATAACTTTTTTATTTATAAGCACTTCCTTAAAGCGTAAAGTATTGGTTGGTATAAAATTTTCTTGGAAGTCCAAACCCGACATTAATTTTATTCTAGGACCTACTTCTAGCCAAGTTACAACCCCTAAACCGCAATTTCATAACTTTTTTATTTATATACATTTTCTAAACGCACGAGACATGGGATATGCTTAAATTTCCTTGGATATCCCTATCCGACATCACTTTTAATATAGAACCAACCCTTACACCACGAAACTCCAATTTTATAACTTCTTTATTTAAGAACATTTAGTTGTATATGGTTGCATCTAGTCTCGTAATACCATATTATTTAGCGTGAGTAGATCCAAATGTCTGCTTTAATCGAGCATCTGAATAGTTGATAAAATCGACTATATTATTTCCTATTTGTTTGTTACCACCTAGACTAGTTATTTAGTATATAAATCTTTTATATGCATTAACGCGACTATTGAAATTTACCCACGTTAAGCAGTCTTTGCTCGCTTTTTTATCATTATCCAAAACTACATTACTGTGTTTTGTGTATTCTCCGTGATGGACAAAGTTAAAATTATTTGTTAAGTATTCGGCTATATCTGCCTTGTTAAATATCCCGATAACGTATGATTGCTCTCTCTTGTGGTTCCCATTTAAAGACTTGTCGAAATAATAGATCCTACTATTAGTTGATAGCGTGTTTTCCAGTTTGTTAATCGTGCTTTCGAAAACGCGAGGATTGCACTTCGAACTCGTGTTATTTGAACCCATTTTGAATTTGAATCTGCAGCTTGTGCGTTAAAATATTTTCTACATTATTCGTCACAGTACTTCAAAAGCAATGCACGTTTTTTTGTTCGACAAGTAGGAGGTATCTTACGTGTATTGGTGAGTTTTCCCGCGCTTACCCATTCTAATCAGCGTCTCTTTTAGTTATTAGCTGGAGGCCGAATTGGTTCTTTCTTTATATAGGCCCAACTGTTCGTTGACGTAGACCAACTGCTTTTGTCTGTAGACCGCTGTTGCTGTTACGGTGGCAGGGTGAATGGATCCTGACTACCGTAGCGTCGCTGTGCTGACTCACTCCCGACAGCTTGCAAGCTAAGTATCCAGACACATACAGGTATACAACTTGTTTTCTTTTGTGTATATCAATGGCATATTCCGTATCAGCGTTTGGTGTAGTTACGTGATAAGAAACGTGACACTGTAGAACTATTGTTTGTTGCTGCGAATCGATATTATCGCTCTACAGGTGTGATGTACCATTGTTAAAAATGTTTGACAGATCCACGCTTATTCTTTTCTACTGATTGGTTTATTTTACAAACGGTATTATGTACAATTTAAAACAAAAGTTTGATAAAAGCTCTCACACGTTAATTCTTTCCTACTGATTAATTTATTTTTCAAAAAGTAATAGGTGCAATTTTAAAACGCTTGACAAAAGCTCTCACAGATTTATTTACTACTGATTAATTTTATTTTGTGTAAAATACGAGATGCGCACTTCGTATTTAAAGTACTAAATTGTTCATATCACATAATGTTTCCCATTGAAATTTTAACGCTTAATTTATTTCTTTTGCTTGTTTTGTACAGAATCGTTTATTTATTTTTATTTGTTAATAGATAATCGCGGGCGATGTGTTTTTTTGTTTCTTTGGTATGTAGGTGAATCCCCCCCACTCTCCGCGGTTGATAGTTAGCCTAGTATTTACTTTTTTCCGGCTACGTCTAGGTACGTAGCATAAATTCTGACGCCCTGGCGTGGGTTTGCAAGTTTGTTTTAGTTAATTGTTTTGTGTCCCGATTTTGTTTTGGGAAACGTTGCTTAACTTTTGCTTCGATTTTGGTTTTGGTTAGCGTTCGCTTCGATTTTGTTTCGCTTAATTTTTGCCCCAATTTTTGTTTCGCTTTTCGGCCTGATACTACTTATATTTTCTTCCCTTACGCTCGAACCTGTATTCATTTCTTTTCTTTATTTCTTGTGTGGGCTAGATTACCTTAAAATTTAGTTCTGCTTTCCTTCTTAATCGCTCAACATCAGTGGTTGGCTAATTTCAGATTATTGGACTTGTGTTTTCGTCAATAATTGTAGACCCTTTGAAGGCGCCGTATTTCTGATTGTATTGACTTTATTCTCTTACGTTTAGTACTTTTTTTTTTAAATTTAATCCGTTTGTTACTTCCGTATTGAATAAAGCCGTTTTGTTGCGATTCACATGTGATATTTTATAGTTTATTCGGTTAAGGTTGGATTTCGCATTACTTTGATATACGGTGTGTACTTTTTTTTGTCACAATGGTTAAGTGGGGATTGGATGTAAATAGGCTGTTAAAACTTGAACTCCAATATGAGTTATCTTCTCGAGGATTCGACACTGACATTAAAGTCGAGGCGTTGCGTAAAGCCGCCCGCAACGCGATTCAAGTGCAAATGAATCATGTTTTCACTCCTAGTCCTTATACAATTACGTTTACAGAAGATCATGCGGCGATTAAATGCCCGCTTACTGAACTTGGACCGTCTTCTGACGACTTTGCTGGGGATGTTACTGATAATAAGTTTGCTCGTTTACGCTCCTTATGGGTACACACTCAGCAACGTTGTGAATTGATGTTGGCTAGCTCTGAGGAAGAAGCCTTTACGAAAAATAAATTATTATTCGCTTTACGTACCATTCGTTTTTATGTGGAGGCGACTGTTAGAAAATTCAAACGTGTTACTTTTGCTGATTTTAGTCAACAGCCTTCTTCCAGTCCTCAAACTTTTAATGTAGCTACCACCGTCACCGAAACAGTTCCATATCTTTCTTCTGATTCCGAGGAAGAATTGGATACCTCTACTACTGTCAATACTATGACCCCTACTAAAAGATACCCGCTCGCTAAATTGAATGTCTCTTTTTCAGGTGAAGGTTCCGTACCGGAATTCTTATTTCGTATTAAGGAATTCTGTGTTTCGCGTAATATTTCTGCTTGGCCACTTTTTCGTTTTACTCCGGAATTACTTACCGGAAAGGCTTTACTTCTTTTCCGCGTACATCAGCGTTCCCTCAAATGTTGGGAAGACGCTGTTACTTTATTAAACTCAGAATTCCTACCCCTGGATTTTGCTGATATGTCTGCTACTATTAACGAAAATACTTTTATTTCACATGACCGAGTTGTTAAGGTTTGTCCTACGCCTACGGGTAGATCTGATACTTCCTCCGTACTTTCTACCGTTCTTCCTTTTAGTTCTACTTCCACTCGTCAGGTCGTATGCTTTAATTGCGACAAACCTGGTCATGTTTCGACCCATTGTAATCCTCTTAAAGTACTCCACTGTTATGGTTGTGGATACAAGAGAGTTACTCGCCGCAACTGTCCACACTGTCATCCTACTCCTAATAGGTTTTCAAATAATCCTTCAAATTATGCCCTCACCTCTACATGCCTAATTTCTTATGCTTATCACCCTACGTTCTCTACTATACCTTCGGGTCATCCTGCTACTACTATCAAAACATACCGTTCTTCGGTAAATGTAGCTTCGAACAAACTTTCTTCCGTTTCTAGTTTAACATCCTATTCAACTCCCCCTTCTGCTCGCCCTACTTATTCACTCTCACCCCAGACAGTGCCTCCACCACCATTACAACCCATACTTCGAATTAGTGACTTGCAGCTAGCTTCTCAAGAGTTTGTTCCCGCTTTCTTAAATTTGTCTACCCAAGAAATTTCTAATTTAGTCAGCGAAGGTCCTGATGAAGTTCATGAACCTGTATCTTTAATGTCTGTTGCAGTTGCTGTCAAAATTATACATGTTCCTGATTTCTTAAACTGTTCTACTGAAGAAATTTCTGTCGTGTCTACAATAACAGCTGTAGCTGAACTGACGATAATTCCTAATACGGATAGAGAAGGTCCTGTTGAAGTTAGTGAACCCGTAGCTGGGATGCCTGTTGCTGTTGTCGTTCAAGCTTTACCTGATCCTGTTTCGTTATCTACTATTGTTAAGGAAATAGTTCCTATTGTGGCTAAAGTTTTGTCTGTTCCTAGTCCGTTGTCTAACATTGATAAAGTCTTACTTGATTTTACTCCTTTATCGGACGTTGATGAAACGCTACCTACTCTTACTCATGCTGACAAAATGCTACTTGCTTCTGTTCTTTTAACTAAGGTTGGCAAAATCTTAGCTGAGGTCCTGTTATCTAATGTTGACGAAGGTCAACCTGATTCTGCTTCCTTATCTATCGTGGATGACGGTCTTCCTGAAGCTGTTTGTTCTTGTAACGTTGATGAACTCCTGCTGGTTCTGCTCCATTTCCTAAGGTGAATACTTCTACAGGCAATGCTGTTTTCATTCCTAACTGTGATACTTCTAGTCCCTTATCTAACATCGATCAAATTTTATCTGTTTCTGTCCCTTTATCTAACGTAACTGAAGTGTGCTCTCCTTGTGTTTCTCTTCGTAAGGTTGATTCTTCCTTTTCTAACGTCGACTTTCTTACTTCCAATCCTAACAACAACCAACTTTCTATCTTAACTCGTTTTGAATTTTCTAAAATACCCTTGTACCTCCTACACCGCGTGCTACCACTACTACACCACCTGCTGTTCCTGTTTGCCCAAAAGAGGCAGACATTATTCTATGCTCCTTCCGAACCGGACGATGTCCTTGATATTGTTTCGTTCCCGTTCTGGCGGCGTAAACGCCTTAAGCCCAATATCTAGTCCTCGTGCCCCAGATTCTTATGCCGATTTTGCTCTCCTTAGGTTTTGACTTCTGTTTTTGTTTTACTTCCCTGTTTTGTTGAGTTTTCTTTCTTTTTCTTTCAACTCCTATGGGTCCGAGACGTCCTGCCTGTCGTAAGAAGCGACTACTACGGCCCAACACATTGTAACATTTTCAAATGTTACGTAGTTAATATAATCTCAATACGAATTTTAATAAGTAAAATCTAATATTTGCAATACACCTTGTAGTGCCCACTATACAATTAGTATATTTGATTAGCTATCGTTAACACGTTGGGACAAAATAATTATATCACAACTATTGAACCAGCTGTTGTTTTCAACATTTAACTTATATCCTTAAGCAATTTAATAAAAATATGTTATTACATTTATATTGTAGATAAATAATTACATTCCAGAATAACGTCATTATGAAGTACGTGGTAATATACACAGCCATCTGCCGTAAATATACGAAGATGCAGGTATCGAGTAAATATGAACTGGTTCAAACTCGAAAAAGCAGTCTTAGGTCGTTGTTTATCAGATCAACATGGCTTGCTTAGCGTCCTCGGACCTAAGAATTGCCATAGTCGGGACGGAAGATAGCGTCGAGAATGGTCGACGTGAGTAGTTTTATTCGTAGTGACAATGCAGAGAAATTGTTCGGTAATTTGGTTCATTAATTAAAAAGAAAATTCGTTTAACATCTACCCTTAAGATCATTAACTTCGTTTCTTTTTTTTTTATTCTGAAGAACCGCCGTGTTGTATTTATTTTACATCTATCTAGGATGTGTAGAAGTTCAAAATACCACAAATGTTCGGTACGGGATCGCAAGATTTCCACTTAGTTAAATTAACTAAATGTTTTAATTATCAGCGAAGAGGTTTGGTCAAAGTGCAAACAACGATAATCTACTACGTAAACAGCACGACGTCAACATTTATAACTGGTTGGTATTACAGATGTCAAACAGGATACACGAGGTGCGTACTAGTGATACGTTTAGTCGACAGATACCTTTTGTCAACTACCTTTTGTTCATTTTATAACAGTGGTATAATAACCTCTAATGTGACTAACAATATTTCATAAATAGAAAGTAAACTTAAAATTTAGAAGCAGGGAATATTTCACATTGATTGAATAATTAGAGAATATTGATCAATGTAGTTAAACCTAAACATAGCTCTTGCTAATTTAAATATAATTGGATATAACAGCTATCAAATGAAACTTTAAATTGTTTATTTCTTGTTATGATTAGAGAGCGACATTCTAATACTCTTACGAGTTCATCAAGATGTAGTGTTTTCGTTTATGAAAAGTTTATATTTCAACTTAATTAGATATGTAACTTGCATAAATCACGTTACTGATTTAAAATATTCTGCTTAAGTATAATTTTACCTCTGCTATCATCTGAGTAGGAAACGTTGTTCATTTACTTACTTTATTCATGAATTTTAAAATCTATTCAGTCAAATTGTAAGTAGGTAACGGATCCGATTTCTAAATGTCATAAATTTTGTTACATATTTATTAGAACTAAACGTTAAAATCCATTATTAATGTGGAATTTAAAATCAAAGAAATTACACAATCAATTTATAAAAGCATAATTAAAGAATGCTAAGTTATTTTTTTTAAAGGACTTTTCTTTAACTTCTGAATCATAAATACGTTCAATTTTTTTTGTGATAACATAATTTGTCAAAGGATATTATGTTACATTATACTTTTCTAAGAAACTTAGAACATTTTTATTTAAAAAAAAAAGGTATAAAAGTTTTCTTTAAGTATATAAAGGTACTTTCCATATCATGTCATTTTGAAATATATTGGAGGAGCAAACTGCTGCCTCATGTGTTATAATATTAATCCTGTAATTTATTTCAGATATTTCAACGTTGTAGCCAATTTATGGGTTCTACATTCCCCTTTCTTCTGATTGTAGTGGCGCTCAATATTTAGTTTAAATTTTAATATCTATTCCCCCCCGAACCATGCTTCCTACTGCTTAGATTAATGTCTAGAGCATAGCACCGGTAACTCCAATTACCTGCATAAGGTAAACGGTAAAAACATACATACATACACACACGCACGCACGCACGCACGTACGCGCGCACGCACGCGCGCACCCGCGCGCGCGCCCACGCACACAAGCGCACGCACGCACGCACACGCACACACACATGCACGCGCACACCCACACACACGCACGTACACGCACCCACGCATGTACGCGCGCGCACGCGCGCAAGCGCGAACCCGCGTACACACGCACTCACATACACACGCGCGCGCGCACGCACAGACACACGCACACCCACCCAAGCACACGCACACGCCCGCCCGAACGCACGCACGCACGCACGCACAGACACACGCACACCCACCCAAGCACACGCACACGCCCGCCCGAACGCACGCACGCACGCACGCACGCACGCTGCGCACACACACACACACAAAATTTATACACGTCCAATCCATACACGCAGACTTTATACATACACCTGCACATTCCATAAACACACATTCCTATTTGGTTCTCCTTTCTTTGGTTTTCTCCTTGTACTCCTAGACCCCGTGTGGGTCCGGTTCTTAACAAGAAATTTATCATTAATTTTCAATTCCTCTGCACAATTCACAATGTCGACCATTTTAACCAGCATTATATTATCGCAGAAAGGTTCTGCAATACAGCATTCTTAAAAAAAAATGCACGCACGCAGTGAACGTTGCACTAAAGAGTCTTTGACAAAAGCTGTAAAATTCATATATGCTTATATTCGTTTGTTGGAAGATGGACAATTATGCCCCCGAAATACGTCTATGTACTCGAAAAAGCAGCAAAGACACAACTGATTCCTGCTACTATAGCAACTGCACCAGTAAATCGAAGTGATCGAGTTAGTAAGTGCAGTTCTTACATAATTTTAGTGTATTAAGTTATTAAGTATGCATCTTTTAAAAAGAAAAATGGACTAAGTTCACTTTAGTAGAGGTACGAATTTAAGTCGTTAAAGTATTACAACCAGTTTTTATTAAACATTAATTTTAAAATGTAGTTTGTTATGATTTCGGACAATTACATACCAAGCATGCCGTCTAATCAATAGCAAGCAGATAGGGGATCAAATTGTAGATTTATATCGATTGTCCTGCAGCTCGATTATATACTATATTTAGATCAAGTTTGATAGATCAACCTTGTATTCTAATTACCTCAAACAATTACGCGTCTTTGTTACGCTCCTGTCAAAACTTTGTTATCGGATTTTTTCCTAATTTGTATTAACTTGCTACAGAGAATTTAAGAGAGAAAGATTGTATGTAGGTGCTAAGATGAAGAATTTGTGCATGCACAATAATGTATTTTTGTGGATGAGGGTAAAACAACTTGTAAAAGACTGCTTTTCTTAGAATTCCTACACCTATGTTAAGATTTTACAGTTAATTTAAAGACCAAGGAACCAGCCTGGGCATTCGTCCTAGTGGTGAAGTTAAATTAATTCTAGGGGGGCCGTTGTGGCGTGTTAAGTGTAATAAAAAGTAGACATCAACGGCATAAACGTGATTACTATATAAAAAAATCCCTAAAGGTGATTGGAAAAATTAATTGTATTTTACTACGTTTTGCGTGCATGCATGCAAGCATGCAAATTTGACTCTCGTTCTAGAGCCCCACCTAATTCTTAACTTCGTTCGCGTGTTTTCGGAACCTTCGGTTTTATATAAATGTATATTAAAATGTATAAGACAATATTTTGTTTACGCTTACGTTTATGCAGATTTGTATTCGGGTATCTTCGACAACCTTCGGCTCTCACTCTAGACAGTATATAAGAAAGCATCGCATCCTTTGTAATGTAGTATTCGATGGTAGTTGAAACAGTCAAGATTGGTCCTTGTAAAGTGTTTAGTATGCAGCAGCTTCTTGGTTGTAAAGTAAAACCAACAAATGGGCGGTTTGGATTGTGGTTGCTGTTAGAAAATCTGAGCAATAACAATTTAATTACCGATATTGGAAACATTAACTGTACCAAAGAAGGAAATCTCTTGGGTGGTAACAATTCAATTGCAGAACCTTTCTGCGAAAATATAAAGCTGGTTAAAATGGTCGACATTGTGGATTGTGCAGAGGAATTAAAAAATAATGATAAATTTCTTGTTAAGAAAGAGATATGTGGCGCCGTTAATAGCTACCTACGTGGGAAGTTCTCAAAATTTGTATCTGCTAGACATGGAGTAAAAAGCAATCTCCCATTCCTACTAGAAAGCGAAATTAAAATGGCAAGTGGGGTAAAACAAATTATAGGGAAAGAAGGTCTAGAAGGTATAAAGAAGAAATATACAAATCCAATATGTATTCCGTACAGTGGAAAAGGCAGATGTTAAGTTAGAGATTTTGTTGGAAGAACTGCCGGATATATTGTATCAGCTCGAAAAAAGAAAATTACTATCTCCTAGATTTGGATAAAACCAAAGATTTTTGGGGGATATTTAGCAAGGCGAAAAAAGCCGAATACTTAACAAATAATTTTAACTTTGTCCATCATGGAGAAAACAGAACACAATAATGTAATTTTGGATAATGATAAAAAACCGAGCAAAGACTGCTTAACGTGAGTAAATTCCAATAGCCGCGTTAAGGTATATAACAGATTTATATAACAAATAAATAGTCCAGGTGAAAACAAACAAATAGAAAATCATATAGTGAATTTTATCAACTGTTCAAATGCTCGATTAAAGCAGACATTTGGATCTATTATGGCCAAATAATATGGTATTACGAGACTAGAAGCGACCATACATAACTAAATGTTAATAAATAAAGAAGTTATAAAATTGGGGTTTGGGGGTTCGTTCTAGAATAAAAGTAATGTCTGATAGGGACATCCAAGAAAATGTAAGCATTTCCGGCATCTTGCGCGTATAGAAAATGTTTATAAATAAAAAAATTATAAAATTGGGGTTTAAGGGTTGTAACTTGGTTAGGGGTTGGTCCTAGAATAAAATTAATATCGGGTTTGGACTTCCAAAAAAATTTTAGACCATCCAACACTCTTCACGCTTTTACCCTTTACCTTTAATAGGTAATTGGTATTACCGATGCTATGCTCTAGACTTTACTCTAAGCGGTAGAAAGCATGGTTCAGGGAGGGGAATAGATATTAAAAATTTAAACTAAATATTGAACGCCACTACATTCAGAAGAAAAGGGGAATGTAGAACCCATAAATTAGCTACAACGATGAAATACCTGAAATAAATTACAAGATTAAAAATATAACATATGAGGCAGCAGTTTGCTCGTTCAATTTACTTCAAAATAACATGATATTGTAAGTATCTTTATATATTGTAGTACTAACCTTTATGAAAGTATTTTATATACTTAAAAATTTTATACCTTTTTGTTTTAAATAAAAATGTTCTAGGTTTCTTAGAAAAGTATAATGTAGCATAATATCCGTTAACAAATTATATGTTAGAACAAAAATGGAACGTATTTATAATTCAGGTACAAAAAAAAACTGTTAGTGCAATAGTAGCTTAGCTTTCTTTAAATATATTTTTATAAATTGAAAATATAACTCTCTTGATTTAAAATTTCACGTTAATAATAGAATTTAACGTTTGGTTCTAATAAAAATGAAACAATATTTATAGTATGTAGAAATCGGATCCGTTAACTACTTACAATTGGAATGAATAGATCTTAAAATTCATTAATATGGTAAGTAAATGAACAACGTTTCCCAATCAGATTTTAAAAGAAACAAAATTATACTTAGACAAAAAAATTTAAATCAGTAGCATGATTTATACAAGTTACATATCTAAGTAAGTTGAGGTATAGAATGTTGATAAGCAAAAAACAACACATTTCTATGAACTCATAGGAGTATTAATATGTCTCTCTTTACTCTTAATAAGAGGTAGACAATATAAAACTTTACTTGATAGCTGTTATAGCAAATTATGTTTAATTTAGTAAGAACTATGATTAGGTTTAAATGTATTGATCAATATTGTCTAATTATTCAATCAATGTGAAATACACCCTGTTCCTAAGTTTTAAATTCACTTTAACTTTACGAGATATTCATAGCCAAACTAGATTTTATAATACCATTGTTATAATGTAAACAAATGTAGTTGACAAGTAGCATCTGTCGAATAAAAGTATAACTAATACGCACCTTGCATATCCAGTTTGACACCTGTAATTACAACCAGATATAATTATTGATGTCGTGCTGTTTACGTAGCTAATTAATGCTGCTTGAACTTTGACCAAGCCTCTTTGCAGATAATTAAAACATTTATTTAATTTAACTAAGTTGAAATCTTGCAACCTTGTACCAAGCAATTGTAGTACTTTGAAATTCTGTACATCCTAGATAGACGTAAATATATATAACACAGCGATTCTTCAAAAATCCCGAAGCTGACAATCTTGAGTATGCACCTTAAACGAATTATAGTATTAGATGTTGAACCAACGTACCGAAAAATATCTCTGCATTGTTAATACAAATAAAAAATCATCACGTCGACCATTCTCGACGCTTTATCCAATTCTCCACACTATCGCGATTCTCGAGTCCGAGGATTACGAACAAGTTCATATTTACTCGACACTTTCGTCTTCGTATATTTTCGGCAAGTGGATGTGCATATTACCACGTATTTCATAATGATGTTAATTAGGAATGTATTTATTTATCTACATTATAAATGTAATAATATATTTTTATTAAATCACTTAAGAATATAAATTAAATGTTGTAAGCAACAACTGGCTCAATTGTTGTGATATAATTATTTTGTCCCGACGTATTAGCCATAGCTAATTAGATATACCAACTGTATAGTGGGCACTACAAGGTGCGTTGCATATATTAGGGTTTACGCATGATAACATATTAAAATCCTTATTGAGGTTATTCTGACAAACGTAACATTTGAAAATGTTACACAGCCCCTCTACGAGAAGAAAAAAAATCGTGGAATATTTAAAGCATTCGCTTTAAATCGAAGAGATTTTTTTTTTATAACAAACCTTAGCTTACTTTGACATAAATGTATCAAAAATTTTAAAACTATCGACCTAAGTGCTAGACCTATCCTA